>JAJTUV010001763.1:0-458510 GCA_021653895.1 Mastomys natalensis
CAGTATGAAGAGACAAAGTCATATTTGCCGAGCCATGGAAAAATCCCACTGCTCAGATTCTGTGAGGCTGCCGTTCAGCACGGAGCCGCCGCCACACTTAACATCTGTTTGCTCCTGTTCTGTGCTGCCCAAGCGATAGATGCATCATGGTTTAGGAGAAATGGCACACGCAGAGACTGGTATCTTGGTTTAGCTTCAAGAATTTTAAAGAAACTCAGAGAAATTTCATCTTCATGGTTGATGTGGTAAAGTTTACAGGCCTTAGAAAGACTGGGAGAACTTTCATTTCTAACCATACACATTAACAAGGGAAAATGCTTAAGGGTATGGATCATCAACAAAATAATGACTGTTAAGGCAGGACAGAGAGCTTTGTAAAAAACAGTGCAGTTATCAGTCTTGGTTTGACAGAAACATTGATAGAGGAAGATCTATAAGACCCAATTAGAGAAAATCCTCACGGTGCAGAGATTAACAAGAGTTATGGGAACAATCTATGGAAAAGAAAGATTTTGACTTATGAGAAACTCAGTAGAACAATGATTCTGAGGGATATCATTTTTAATTTTCTTGCTTTCAAGTTTCATAATTGTAATGGTATAAAAATTTTATAATCCTTTAGAGATAGTTATGCATATTTAAACACTTGGTATACGTAGAAAAACTCATGCAGCCACTTATATGGGTGGATATTTTTTAAAACTAATAATTATAAAATGATGGTCTTTAAAGACATGTGATTATATCTTCTAAATAATATCATTAAGCATAGTATACCATAATCATATTTATATTCTGCTTTTTACTACTCTGAATGTTGAGGCTGTGTCACATCCTCTTAGGTAAGGTTTGGCCTTCTTGGACAAACTTTATTGAGCCCAGCGAGCTGAGAGAATAATTAAAAACTGATTGGCTTTGCCAAATGCTTTCATATGTTTCTGGTCTCATGGAAAATGAGTTTTGATTTCATTTTAGCTCCATGCATGGCAAGGCAGGGAAAAAAAAAGCTAGCAACTTTCAACCAGCTCTCCTTAAATCTGTGTCTCTCGCTGGTTTGAGCTGCTCTACAGGGTTATGGTGGAGAGCTTTTTAGAGCAGGAAGCACACCTCTCCCCCAAGGGTTAAATAGTATGGTCAAGAAAAGGACCACGCTCAAATTTAGGCTATAATCTAACTAATTTTGCTCCTAGTTTTGAAATAGAAAGTGAAGCAGTTTTATATACTTTTTCTTTTCTTTCTTTCTTTCTTTCTTTCTTTCTTTCTTTTTCTTTCTTTTCTTTCTTTCTTTCTTTCTTTTTTTGTTGTTGTTCTTTTTTGAGACAAAGATCTTACTATGTAGCTCCGGTTGTCCTGGAAATTACTATGTAGTCTATGCTGGCCTTGAATTCACAGAGATCTTCCTGCCTCTGCATTGCAGGAGCTGGTATTAGGTGTCACCACTATGCCTGGCTTATTCCACACTTTTTTTTTTCAACTTCTGAGATAAAAATGTGTTCTTTATGACAGATCTAGCTTTCCCTCTGAGACAGTTCTCTTTAGCAGTGCAATTCAGAGTCACCAGGTTGCCTCACCCACAGGCAAGTCCCAGTGTCTTCTTCATCGAAGCCCTATGCAGCCCCTTTTAGGCTTAGTTTATTATATTCAAGTTTGCTCCAGCAGGACAATGAAGAAGCTACTAGCTGGACTTACTGGCTTATACCAATCACAATATTTTGCCACTATTGATCATCTTCATATGCCTTCAAATCCATTAGCTTGTTACCTAAACTGTTACTATTCAGTCTTCTATTTTGACAAGTACCTGATGGTTTCCCTGTAAACAAAGATACAGGGATGGCAAATAGCTTTGAAAATTAACCTAATTTTGGTATCAGAAATACACGACCCTATTGAATAGAATAATCTCTAGTTTCTTGAGGTTGTTTAAATTAAAAACATGCGTTTCTACAGTTGGGAAAACATGTATGGTAAGACATTTGAAGCCCATCAATCTTTCCCACCACATGAGCTAATGAGTTCCTTCTGTTTGCTTTGAATGAAATCACCATGAGTGGCTAGATGTTGATTTAACATAAAACAAATGGAAATGGGTGTTTCTTTGTCCTTTGTAGAATCTATTAAAAACAAAAACAATTAGCGAGTACATTGGGGAAGTCAATGATTTTGCCATTACTTAAATAATAATATCTATTGAGTAGTTGCATCCGTTGGATTTGAGGAAGGAGTAATACACTCCAGTTTTCTTGGCGCAGCTCACATCTGTAGACACTAACACCCTGCTCATGTTTTTCTATGACCACAACACCTGTAATGCTATAGATTGTGTTTTGAATAGTCACGAAGTATCAGGTATGTTATGTTTTCTGGATGCGAACAGGATTCGTGGAGTGTATCACATAATGGTTCCCTTTCAATGTCAGGCTCTGGCTAACAGCTTCATCTTGAACATTTCAATTCAATTGATTCTTTCTTATGATATATAAAGAAGAAAGGAAGAATTAAAAATTCTTAAATATTTAAGACACCTTGGAGAAGACACATTGCTAGGGGTGTGTGTGTTGAGCGAGTGTGTGTGTGTGTATGTGCTGGCATAGCAAGTTTTCTTATGGTGAAAACATTTTGAACCTTTGAGTTGTAGAAAATACACAGCCTATTGACTCAAGATTGGAAATGCTTATGGGTCATTTTATATTTCTTAGAGTGTTAACTCACTTTTGGCAAATTTTCCTCTCTCTTCTCTCTCTCTCTCTCTCTCTCTCTCTCTCTCTCTCTCTCTGTGTGTGTGTGTGTGGTGTGGTGTGTGTGTGTGTGTGAAATGCTATCTCCTTAGAAACATAGTGGAGAGTGACTCACTTTATGTCTTGGGCATCAAAGAATATCAGACCTATGAAATGTAGACAGTGGTTTCTTTGAGAGATTCTTTCTGAGCGAATTAAATAAACGAGCCAACATATGGCCAGCTTAATTCAGGCAAAAATGTCTATTGATTACTCACTAAGCTCACTAAATAAAAACTTCAGGCTAAGTTTTGCTTCCCCAAAGAAAATAGGATTAGACGGGTCTGTGCGCTCACTGGGGCTTCCTGTGAATCAGGCCAGATGAATGAAAACCTTCAAAGCTGAACAAAAGAACCGCTAAATTTTTCTTTTTCTTTTCTTTTTTTTTTGGCAAATGCAAATTATTAGTAGTTTGACATACTGTGTTTTACACTCACAAATAAAACATTTTTTTAAAAGAGGAGAATGTGATATTAACGATCTTTGATGTCTGAGAAGCATTTGTCTGCCTTCTTTTCAGCTACTTTAAGTAGGCTGACTTAACTTTCCTAGGTGGACCAGCGCCTTGGACAGCTTTTGACTAGTGGTAAACCTAAGCACACTTGGAATGTTTTGCATGAGTTCTGTGAAGGTGTGTATTTTCCAGGCTATTTTAATTCTGCATGGATGGTATTTGAACTGATGTATCTAAGAAATTCCAAGTGAAGAGTGTCTATCCTTTAAAGCACAGGTACTTTTGGCATCCCTCATTTTATCAGCACCCTTCGTCCAGTAGAAAATACGAGGTCACAGGAGACTCTCTAATCTGAGCATGGTAATGTGTCAGCGATTTGGACACATGAACATTTAGCTTTAGGTTTTCTCCAGTCAAGAACGCATTTGACCAGTATTTGAATGAATTTTAGTGCTGCAAATATTTGGCTTTGTGACAAAATGCAAATGCTAATTGATATTCAGAATCTTCGAGTCTTCGGAGCAATCTCCTGTTGACATTTTAATAACATTGTTTGGAATGATTTCCGAAGTGTGGTGACTGCAGCTTACCCGCAGTAACAAAAAGTACATATTGTTTCTGAAAGCAAACAAGCTCAAGTTTCATTCACTTCTCTAGAGGTCTCCAACCTGGGGGAATTAGCCTCTGGAAGGCAAACGGCTGCATTCACTAGCTCACTCGGTAGTTTAGGAACTCACTGAGAAACTTGCTGCTTTCTGCTCAGAAACCTTATAATTAAAAAAAAAAAAAATCCAGATTTTATTTATTTATTTACCTTCCGGGCAGTAGACGTTTACCTAGTTTTTAAACGTTTATTTATTTATTTTCTCCTAGCACGCTGATACTGTTGTGGTTTGGTCCTTTCGGCTTGTTTCTGTCGTTTGCTGACACTGTCAGCAGAGAGGGGCAAGGAAATGTTTCGAGAGGACAAGAGAGGTTTCAATATAAGGAAACGAGGGAAACAGACCTAAGAGGACTGTGAATGTTCTAGCAAGCAAAGCCTTGCAGTCTCCTTTCCTTCCGTTGCATATCCTGGTGAGTTTAATCAAAAACAAACAGAACGCTCTTGTGAAATATAGTCAATAAAGTCAAAGTTTAGCTAGCTCTACGTAACTACAAAGAAAAAGTCATCGCAATTAAAAAAAAAAATGTAACTTTCGTTAACGAGCGCGCCGGAAATCTCAGGTATCAAAGACGCCTTAGCCCTGGAGCGTCCCCTGCGCGCCGCCGCCGGACGGAGGCAGCCGCGGCGAACAGACCTCCTTTCTCCTACGAGCAGTCACACAAAAGGAGGGCTGCGGAAACTAAAAGTTTCGGGGCCTCCGGCTCGGGGCACGCGGAGCAGAGAAAACCTGGAGACGGGTGGGTAAAGCACGCATCTAGAGCGCCCGGGAGCAGTCCTAGCTAGGAGGTTGCTCCTGGGCCTGGAGGCGAAGAGGGACATAGGGAGCCGGGTCTCAAGCTGCAGGCCCCAAGCCCGGCCCCCGGTGGCCCGAACGCGAGCTCTCTCGGGTCCCCTGCACTGGGATCCCGAAATAAAAGCGATGTTTGGAAAGTGCGTGTGTGCGTCCTGGCTGCAGAGCGTGCAGCAGCGGGCGCGCTGTGAGTGGAGTTCGGGGGAGGGGGGGGGGCGGGGTGCAGAGAGGGCGAATGCTGGATACTGAACCCCGGGACCTGGCTGGGGGTGTTTGGGGAAGGTAAGCCAGCCGATTGCTAGGGGAGGAGAGGGGAGGGGCGCGAGCCTGCGCGGGCGCCTCTGGGGCGCGTTCCGCGGCCGTGCGCGCGTCCCCCGCCGCCACCGCCACCAGCGCCTCCCGGAAAGCCCTGCGGCCGCCCCACCGGGCCGAGCCCGGGCTGGCCAGTCTTGGGGCGGCTGCTCGGCCTTCGCCAACGCCACCCGAAAGGCTAGATCGCTTGTAAGTGTTCCCCTTTGCTCCTCCTCCTCCTGCTCCTTCCCCGCGCTCGGGCGCCCCGCTGCCGCAGCTGCTCCAATGGAGTGGAAAATGGCCATTGGGCGCAATGAGTTCTAGATTATCTGCTCCGCGTTTTGTACTCAGCTGCCTGTCTTCTTTAGAGTTTGCACAAGCCCCTTGGCTGGCAAAGCAGGGAGCGAGAGACGGATGCTGCGCCGCGGTCCGCGCTCATATGTTTATATGATTAGCAGTCCTGGGCTGAGGGGGCTGGGGGTGGGGACTGACGAGGAGGAGGAGGAGAAGAGCGAGGAGGAGGAGGCAGGAGGTGACTCCAGTTCAGCCCTAGCTGAGTCCGTGTCAGGACTTCGGGCTCCCCGCCTCTTGCTCCCTGCTCTCCTTGCTCTCCTCTAGCTCTCACTCTCTCCCGGCTCACACACACACTCAGCACACACACACACACACACACACTCACACACACACACACGCGCGCGCACCCGCACGCAGAGGTGCCCGAGCGCCATCGGGAGCTTACCGGAGGATTCTTGGCGATTGTTGAGGGGACCAGCCTCCCTCCGCGGCTGTGCAGCGGTGCGGCTCTTCCCTGCTCCATCCGTGGCTTTCCTCGAACCCGAGTTTCTCACCTCCAGCATCCGCGGATCGACCCCCCCCACCCCGCGACCCCCGGGCCGGGAGACCCGACGTGTGAAGAAGGGCCGGCGCAGAGTCGTGCCCCAGGCCGCAGGGGCGGCGCGTGCGCCGGATGCAGGTCCTGCCGGCGCTGCCCGCGCGCTCCGGGCTCCTCCGGACTGATTGACGGACTTGGCCTCGCTCCCCGGCGGCCGTACTCCCGCCGCGGCTAGGGGACTCCCGAGTCGGCGCACCTCCGCCAGCCTTGCTCTCTCATCCCCGCATCTTTTGGTTTTGAATTTTGATTTTTTTTTTTCGGCTCCGGAGGGAGCGTGCAGCTGTAGGCGCGCGCGTGTGTGGGCAGAGCCCCCCGTGTCGCGGAGCGGCGTGTGGGAAACTGCGGGAAGATGTTGACTTAGCCCCCGGCAGCCGCCCGGGCCGCTGGGCTGCTTGGCTGGACTCGGCGGCTGACGGCGGTGGAGACTCGAGCCGGAGGACACGCCGAAGAGCCGCGCGGCGCCGCGTCCGGCCCGCCAGCCGCCGCCTCCCCGCGCGCTCTCAGCCAGCAGGAGCACCCCGCGCCGGTCGCCTCGGCCCTTCTCTCGCGCCCGTGTCCCCGCGCGGCTCCCCGCGCCAGATTGGCCCTCCCCCCGGGGCGCGCTCGCACACCGAGGTAAGCGGCCAACAATGTGCCTCTGTGCTGGCTTCGGAGACCTGTTTGCTGGGCGCCTCCCGATGGGGCTGACGGCTCGGGAGGTTGGCCGAGTCGCGGGGACAGACCCGCTCTGGCCACTCGTGCGCAGCCCTTCCCGCCGACATCGATCCGCAGAACTCTGTGCGGTGCAGCCCGCTCGCCGGGCCGCGTGCGGCTATTGTCACGCTCTCGGGAATCAGGCTGTCTGCTGGGGACCAAGAAGGTGGGGAGGGAGGTTCAGGTTTGCGAACCAGTTCCAGCCAAACCTTGCATTTTTTGGGGGGGGGCGGCGGATTTCTTAAAAATCTTAACAGGGACCGGAAGGTGCCCTTGGTTCTTCACGCAGCAGGGCTGGGGAGGGGACTGTTCAGTGCGCACTCGGGGTGTCCCGCTCTAGGTGTTGGGACCCTGGCTCGGCGGGGACTAGTTCGTGGGTTGTCGCCGGAGCGAGTCCCTGGGAAGGGGGCAGTGGGGGAGGGCTTGGATGAGTTGTTGCGGGCCGTTGTTTCTTGTTGGTCAGGTGGTGCCGAGAGGCGAGGATGAGAGCAAAGCACAGCCAGATGTGGCGGCGCTGGTTCAGAGGCTGGCAGGATTAGGGGCAGTGGGCTGCCGGGACCAGGGGAGCCCAGTAACCGAGCCCGAGGGTGGCGGGGCCCTGGGACTCGGCAGGCCAGAGCCAGGGCAGAGAAGCTCCCGGACCCGCAGTGAGAGGGCAGCAGCGGGCCGCGCTGGGCCTGCAGCAGAAGTTAAGGGGCGTGGGCTCCCGGGCTGCCTTTGGGGTGGGGAGCCTGCTGGGTCTGGTGCGAGCCTCAGGTTGAAAGCGGCGGGGAGAAGGAGTCGTGGGAGGAGCACGAGGCCAGGGAGACCCTTGGAGTCGCGGGCGTGGGCTCCTGAATCCGAGACTCTCAGCCACACGGACCGGGGAGATCCACAACGAGGAGTCCCTAGTATGCAGGACTCGTGCACTTGGGACCAGCAAAGTTTTTTCTCTGCGTTGAACTGCAGGGTTTGGGTTAGAAGAAAGCGCTGGAAGCCTTAGCGAGTGCGGGACTGGCTCCGAGCAGAGGCCGAGGCTCGTGCGTCTTCCTGGGTGTTTTGGACCCCTCGGTCCAGCCTGTCCTCCCAGCCTGTCCTCCAAAAACAGCGTTCTGAGCTGCCCATCATAGCCCTTTCCTGGCCTGTGAGGGACTCTTCTCTCCTCCTTTCCTTTTTTTCTCCTTCTTCCCCTTTCCTGGCCCCTTCTTCCGTTCCTCCAGAAACCATGCTTTCTCAGATTCAGACGGAGGAAATGTTTTCCTCCTGCTTCACGAAAGGTGTCAGGCTGCTTAGCAGCTTCTCCATGCAGCCTGGGCGCGCCTGAGCCTCAGCACCAACCAGATGGTTGCTGTTACAAAGACCAGGTTTCCAGGTTTCCAAGGAGCTCCCCCCAACCCCCACCCCCGCGCCCCGCTGCTTTATCTTCTGCATTTTCCCGGTGCTAGATCCCTTTGCTTGCTCCCCATCTCTAGAGGCGTCGCGTTCCCAGTAGTTGGTTCATTCATTTCTCCCTCTGCAGTCTAATTCTTGAGCCTGCCCCTCCAAATTGACGCTGCATACCTCTGGCTCCAACCTCGAAGAAAGGCACGCCCGTTTTGATTGCCTGCTGGGAGTTCCCTTGCTAAGTCAGGGTCCATGGCGGGTAACCTTAAGAAGCAGGCGCTAAAGAGGCACTAATTCGTCCACAGAAATACAGAACTTTTTGGGGGTGACCGTGACAGCATCAAGGTTGGATAGAACTGTCTCGAGCCTAGCCAAAGGTAACTCTAAATGTAGTGTCCTTTGATGCTTACTGAGTATCCTTAGAGACTCCTTCTAAGAAAATCTGCTTAAGTTCAGGTGTGTTTTCGAACTTTGTCTCCCCTCCCTCCACCGTCCAGTAAACTGGTGCGTGATGGAATCCCCAGAAACGCATGCTCTGTTGTTGAGTTCCTTCAGACAGCTCGCATCTCCCCCTTTGTTGCTCCGCTCTAAAAGAGGTGCCATTTCACATGCTGCACAAATTGTTTGAATTAATGCAAGTGTGAATTCTTACCGTTTGAAGGGGGCGATTAGCATATCAAAGGTTTCTTAGCTTCAGCTCAATTGAGAAAACTGCAGCCTGTCTTCCTTTTGCTTCCAAGCCGAGGCCCAAAGGGCAATGGGAATTGTAAAGGGTGCAAGCTGGAAGAAGGAATCAGGCTGTGCTGCCGAACTTTGACTGTTCTGTAATTATGTGAACCAAAAAACATTGTCTGTTGCTCTGGAGCCCTTGCAGATGGCAAGACAATTATTTTCTATTGATAAATGGTTTGTTCCTAGGAAAACGGTGACCTTTTGTTTTAGGATAGTCTCTGTTGCCTGTCTTTTGGGGTTCCCTTCGTGGAACACAGAGAAAGCCTGACTGTGTAACCTAACGTTTTTTCTCTAAAACCTAACGCACTTTGCTCTATTACTATAATTAGAAGGGCGTCCAATTAGCCTATACGACAATAGCTATTCTGTGATAAGACACTCATTGCTACATATTGGAAACTTTTTTTATATACTTGCTAAATTAATAGGGAAGAAAAAGGAAGTAGATCTTGTTGAAAATTAAAAGCCCATCGTGAGCTTTATTAACAGAACTTCTGAAACGAATATCAGCTTGGAAAACATTTCTAAGTGACAGACTCAAATTTTATGACTTGTATTTAAATAGAGGTAATTCTATTTAGATAGAGTTTTGTTTTAATTTTTAAAAGTTGGTCAAACACTAGACACCTTTTTTGTTTAGCATAAAGTTGTTTTTCAGTAAGAACACCTAGTTTATTTGATTTATTTATTTCCTCCCATCTGTAGAGCTCTATGTTGTCTGAATTTCTTTTAGCAGCTCACAACTTGAATGAAGAAGGAAATAAGAAACTAGTCTGTGGGGCATTTGTGGAGGGCAGAGAGGTCAAGAGAGAACTCTTTTCTTCTGGGGAAAACTGCTTGTATTTATTTCACGTTAGTTTTTCAAAACTGATTTTTAAAGACAAACAGAATGGTTGAAAATTGTAAGCTCCCCCACCCCCAATCTCTGGTTTACCAGTGTTGTTTGGTTTTGACCAGGAATTGACATTCTTATCTTGGAGGAAGGATTATTTACTAATGGTTAGGAGTCCTAGCTTCTAATAGTGGAAATAATTCTCATGTACCAGTTTAAGAGGGGAAAACCTACCACCATTAATTGCCTAACTATTTTAGTCTTTTGTTTAATGGGGTGGTAATTGTTTTCAGATCAAGATGAATTTTTTAGTGCCTTTCCAATGGAGAGCTTCACCCAGTGATCATTTTATGATAGCTTTTATTTTTTTTAATCTGCTTTGTTCAGTAGCCAAAGAAGTACTGAAGTATTGGGGTGGGGGCTGTAAGTATTGGTTGTAATTGTGACCCTGTACCCGAATTTCATCTAACTCCTCTGCTTTGAGTGCAAAGTATTATGGAGAAAACACACTGTCCTTGAGAGCTACTAGTGATCATTCGAAAATTGCCTTGAAAGCATTGTTCTTCGTTTTCTATGATCTTGCATTTGACAAATCTCCAAAGGTGTAAAACACAGTGAAAATAGGTTTTCTATGCATTTCAATGATAAAATTGGGCTACTTAGAGAAAAAAAATTAATGTGCCGTCGAAGCACTTCAGCTGCCATTTTCAATCACTAGGTTAGTATGTATTGGCAACAGAAAACGAATTTAGAAATGTAGATAGCCCTGGGAGCAGGTAGTTAGGGAATTCGGAATATTGAATCATGTGGGTTAGACCAAACCAATTACTTCAAGTTTTGACATGAGAATCTCCAATAAATAACTTTTGTTTTCCAGGATTTATTAGTGGAGTGACATCAAAGCACCCAGCAGAACTTCCGAATGTCATAAAAACGGATATAAATACATAGATCCCCACATGTGGCATCGAGAGTCCTAATTTAAGACGAGCACTTGGAGTTTTTACTGCTGCAATTTCCACCATCAGCAGAAGCAGCAAGCTGCTGGGTGTTTCTCCAAACACACAGGGGGATGGAGACCTTCAGAACCAAGACTTACTTAGGGTTAGGACTTTGATCAGTACTGGCGCTCTGTGTGCTTTCTTAACAAATTTAAGGTCGGAATTTATCGTCCTTAAGGAACACGGGGTCTGAGAAAACTGACAGAGATGTGGGGAAGGTCAGAGGAACCATCGACCTGCAAACCCCAGGAATAAAATGTTACTGCTCTGCTTTCTGTAAAAATATTTATCTGACCTAACTTTTGTGAGGAATTATTTGAACAATGGTTTATTAACAGATGAAGTATGGACGAGAGGCAGCAGTATAGATTTATTGCAGTACGTGATCTCTGCTCACCTGCGCCCACCTATGAAGACCGGTTTGATTTTAACAAACCCTTTATCACTTACCTAAATGTTGATAATTAGAACCCAGGTTAGGTGGATTTCGGTTAAGGATCCAACCTTTGGAGCATAGAAGAACTGAGCATCCTGCAAAGTGCTACTTTTAGAAATTTCCCTGCCAGAAGCTTACACACTCTGTGGTCTTGATTCTTTCTATCCGCTTCTGAGTCTTGAAGGGTCATTTGACACCTGCCTGCTTTTTAGCCAGGTAGATTCTTGTAAAACAAAACCACAGTTTTCTAGGTAATATGTGCTAGAAACAAGGTGTGTTTTTATGGAGGAAGTCTATTTGCAAGCATTTGATCTAAATTGAAGGTTTTGATGAAGTCCTAAAAATAGCAACGTTTGTAGCTGAGCCTAAAAAGGACTTGGATTCTTGTAGATTCTTGGTCAGTTCAGTTTTTATATTTACTAGCTCACGTTGCCTCAACTGTTTTGGAACTATTTTGAGCAAAGATTAAAACGTTTCTACTTGAAAGCCAGATGAGCATCGTAGGTTGGTTACATAACACTAGTTCTTCAGGCCTACCCAAATACTCATCTCTGCAAATAATTCTTGATTAAAGGTTGAAAAAGCACTTAATCATTAGATTACTGTAATTAGAGTGATCTTATCAGAAAAATAGACTGAGACTATTTTGTAAAATCTTTGGTTGCCTGAGATGCTCCTCAAAGATTGAAGAAGTGACTTTTTTTTTTTTTTTTTTTTTTATGCTTTAAGACCAGCTTAAGGAAATGGTTTGTTTAAAGAACTGGAATTAGGTACTGTGAATCATAACAGTTGTATACTGACCTGAGTGGTCACTAACAACTAGGCCCTTTTAGACTTCAGTTAGGCATCCGAGTCTGATGTGTAGGTTTCCTTAAGTATGTGTTATATACTAGAGAAATTCCTTAATGTAATTTTGATATAAATAGTTATTTTTAGGCAAGTCATGGGCCATAAGAATAGGAGGGTCCAATCAGCTAAAACTACTTTTTAAAAATATCAATATTTTTAAGTCATTGGTCTCATAGATTAAATGCAATAATCTGGATATTTCTAAAACGAATTTTAATTTAGTAAGTTTGGAAAGCTTATTATTTCTCCCCTTCCCTTCCCTCCATATAGTAAACTTTTTTTTTTTTTAAATTTGACAAGCAAATACTCCCTGGAAAAAAAATCAGTTTAAGGAACTGAACTCATAATACCTTATAATACCTTCAGATAGAGTGCAGTTATGGGAGAAGCTTTGGAAATGTCTGGAAAGCACAAAGCAAATTCAGATACAATTTGTTTAATTACAACAAAACTACAGCCCTATGAAGAAGCCATACTGTTCGTCTTCATAGGGGATTTTATGCAGTGTTGTGGGAAGGAAAACCCCATCACACTTGTATAAATTTGTTCAATTACCAGAACAGCTAAAAGAAAAAAAAATCAATTTAGGTTGAAAAGCAACAGAAATTAGATTACCTTGGTTACTAGAAACTTGTCAGCAGTGTTGAGATTATTTAATAGTATCAAAGGTCACAGCAGCAGTGGGAGGGAGGGCGTTGGCTCTGCTGTAATATGCATGTGTTTGCTTACTGGATTAATATATTTTTTTTTAAATGTATCTCTTTTTCTTTTCTCTTCCTGTTTTTATTTTTATGGAAGTTGTTACATAGCATGCAAGAAACCGTACATTTTGGCGTTGTCATTTCTTGTAGAGGTTGCTTTCTTAGAGTCTTTGATCAGTTAATATTTTGGATCAGTGAAATGCTATGCATGGTTTTAGGAATCTGAAGAAACTTCCTCCATCAGAAAGGGGCAGCCAGTTAGCAGCCTAAGGAACATTTTAGGATATCTTTTTTATCACCAACACTAGAGTTATATGGAATCCTCTATCTTAAATTCTTAGCACAATAAAGTGGTGCAGATAGCTGGCACCTGTTTTATGGCCACCTTGATTCATTCTGCTACGAAACTTCACCCAGTTGCAGGAATTGTCACAAGTGCCGCTCCAAAGCCACTGGACTGTTTTTAGGTCATGAAGTCAACTTCCTGGAATTTCTAGGGAAACCAGTTGAAAGGAGGAGGACAAATGTCACTTTAAATAGAGATGTTTAAATCAGATTTCTGCCTGAGGGTAAAATTTAGGTCCGTCTTAGCCCGGATGTAATGTCTCCCTCTGCAGAGCAAGGCATTAATCAGGGCAGGACATGAAAACGGGTCCCAGTTGGTTCTGCCATTGATGTTTTTCTCGCCCCCAACCTGTGAGGAGCATCTTACAAACATTAAAAGGCAGACGCCATACTGCACATCAGGTTCTGAATTTCGGCACTGCAATTAGTTTCTTTAAAGGAAGCCCACATAAGGATGAGGGTGGGGTACGACAAAACATGGACCTGGAAGCCTTTTTAAAGGAGTGGGTTTAGTACTTTATAAAATTAGAAATGCAGAATGAGAAGCAGGCTGGAGAAGCACTCTGAAGTCAATGACCAAGTCTTAATTCTATTCTAGAATATATTAAATAACTGATATTTTTTAAATTATCCAATGGTAGAAAAAAAGAAGTAGAGATAAAAAGAGAACGTTAATCCTTGACTGTGAAGGGTGGCAGAAGCTGGTAAGACAGTTGCTTAACCTTAGACAGACCATCAAATCAAACCAATATTATTTTGTCAGAACAAAAGCGTATAGAGCCTGTGTCTTTTTCTGATATGCACAAGGAAATTTTTAGCGCAGTAGTGACAAAAATGATGGGCCAGGACAGTCTAATAAATAATTAAAAAGGCATGGTTTAGCCATCAAAGCCTTACCGTTTAACCCCATTCTCTGCCAGACATATACACAGAGCAAACAATTTATATTCCGATCCTCTTGATACAATGGTATTTCTAGATAGTTTTTAGGTTAAGAATTAATGCAGGTTTAAAACCCAAACCGTGTTTGGTTGCTTGATGCGTCTCTTTTGAAATGATTTGGCGAGTTCAGCTCTGTTCTGCTCTCGAAGGTGTTCTCAGCCTTTGGACATAAACGTCTACACTGCCTACTGTTGACACTGTCCCTAGTACTGCTATGTCTACACCTCTGACTCCACTCAGGCATTAGATGGCAGAATAATCTAACCCCAATTACTGTCAAAATGGCAGTTGGCAGGTGGGGTGGGGGGACTAGGCAACCTTGGTCTTGACTAATGCTTTTTTTCCCCTTAGAGGATAGTAGCACAGCTTATTTATAGAGAATGCAAAGATTTTTTTTGTTATTGTTTTGAAAATAAGCTTCAGTTTTAATTATTCTCCCAAACTGAAGAACTGTGATCCTAGTCTCCCATAAGATGGCTGAACCATGACACAGTGGAATACCATGACGTAATCAGTTCCCAGCTTCCATTTACGTAGAGAAGAGCTGTTAAAAATGATTTTTTCTGTCTTTGCTTAAAAGCAACATTTATTTTCTTTTTCTTTTTTCTTTCTTTTCTCATTCCACACATACCTTCCACAGGGAAATTTTAGTCTTCTGCATTAAAAGCATCTGTCTTTTAGTGCTTGGTGCTGTGGTTATTGATCTGAAATTACTTTCCTTACACATCCTTTTCTCCACTAATTTCCGCCCCCTTCCCTCAGTGCTAGGAATTGAGCCTAGGCCTTCTAGTTGCTACTAAACAAGGCTCTCCCTATTGTCACATCCCCAGCTTCTTTCTTGTCCTCCTCAGTTTTGGATTCTCAAAAGTTGTTTTACTTCCTAAAGTCCTCAGTTTTCGTGTGGCTGTTGGGAGCATCCTTTAATGGTGCTGCCTAGTGGTCCTGTGTTCTAGCCGTTGCCAAGCGCTTGCTGAAGGCTTCCTGTGAGTTGACACAAGACACACTGGAGACTGATGGGCTGTGTTTGCTTAAAAAGATGGATAAGATACAAAACTACTTCACTGTATCAATAAATAGAAATTATAGACTAGAGTTAAGACGCCCTAGGCTTCTCGTAGGGAAGAAGATGCCTGCCTGGCTAATTGTGCTTTCTCTGGTTGCTTTAATAGGCGAATAAAGACGAACATTCTCACCCTTTGCCTTTTCTGTTGTGAGTGCTGTGGTAACCTGCGTGTGCACAAAAGGCAGTTTACATATTGTTACATCTTGCATTTTAAAATGCCTTCCTTCCCCTTATTTTCTTGTTTCCTGGGGGCTGGGGGAGGAATCTAATGAAACAGAACTTTTGTCTCTGTGATGTTTCTGTAATTAGCATGAGAGTTAATCCCTGTTTATATTTTTGTTAGTTTGGCAGTCTGAGGTTAAAAACTGGAGCCCTGCACAGGCAAGTGTCTGAAGCATACCCACATCCTATAATTTATATTTGCTCTTATTAACAATGTTTTGTTGTTGTTGTTTATTTACTTTTGAAAGCATGACCTTGGTGGGCAGGGTGATACAGAATGTAATCCCAGGACATAGGAGGCTGAGGCAGGAGAATTGCCATGAGCTGGAGATCAGTCTGGATTCTCTAGGGAGTCCTTGAATCAGAAAACCAAACCAAGCCAAACAAAACAAGAGTTCAAAAGAAAATAGTGCTTGTAAGCTTATCAGCTAGTGTAAGGCAAAGCGTATTAGACTTGGCTTCAGTGTCCAGTCATTATTTGCATATAGGGAAGGGGTGGTGTGGGTGATGGAGAGGAGAAATCTGAAGTGAAGGCGGCAAACATTGTCTTTTTAGCAGTTTTTGGGTTAACACACTGTTCCCAAGTCTTTGAAACTGTTCTCCACCCGTTCCTGTTGTGTGCTGTTGGCAGAGGCATACCCTCCTTTATATGAACCAGAGGAAGGACATTTAGGAATAGAGGATTTTGGGTAAAGGTAGACTAAAAGGAACTCTAAAACAAATCTTACAGAAGAGGAAAGGGCATTGACAAAGTAGAGAGTGCTTTTCTTTTTTTAATTTTTCTTTCTTTTTTTTTTTTCTTTTTAGTTGAAATAGTAAAATTTTGTTTTGAAACATAAATGTTCTCTACAGTTTTGGAACTCCAGAGAGAAAGATTAAGATAAAGTGTAAGGTGTGTTTCATTTCACACAGTTTTGTCTTTCTCCTGTCAGTAGACCTCAGGTGCTCTCCCCACCCCCCCACTCCCCCCATTGCCTGCTTTGTGTTCACATGGTGAATGGGTTGGGCGTTTCGTTTTGGGTGTCTGTCATTTCAGGATCGTTCAGTATAAACAATGTTTTCTGGTTTTGTTTTTCCCCCCATAATATGAATAGCCTGTGGGTGACTCTGGTAAGTTTAGGCCTGCTGCCAAGCCAGGCTACCTTCTTAACTAGGGCAGGGAGTAAGATGATTGTCAATTACAAATTTTCAGGAAGCGTCCCTTTTTACTCAAATGAGAGAACAGGGTAGTTAGTAGTATTTAGCTATTGCAGATATTTTTGCTAACCCTTGTTATTACCTGCAGAGGGAGCTTGTATACGACATAAGCAAGTCAGGGCCCATCGAGTTGATAGCTTACCCTTTGAAAATTATGTTAATGACATAATTTCTTTTTGTGTGTGAGTAAATGGTTAGAAAGCCAGGTATTTTGAGGTTAGTCAAATTCAATACTTATCATTTCCTGTATTTATAAAACACAAGTGTGCCCTGAACTAGTGTAAATAATTAGAGAAATCGTAAGGTTAAACACACCAGATTCATATAGAGATTTGATTTTATTTTGATTTGTAGGAGAGAACACATTTCAAAGGTGTCTAGTACCTGTGACCATTAAGAGATGCCAACGTTTTAGGAACTTTCCCAGGTTATGTAAAATATTACTAAACAATCAATAAACCCAAAGTAGCAAATTGTATCCCTTTCCCTGTGCCCTTCTTCAATAGATTCAATGAGATTACTGTGTTCTTGTTTCAAAAACAAAGACTTGATCGCTTCAGGTTAAAGACTTGAGCTTGTCATAGTGAGCAGCTAAGTTGCCTGCTACTTAGACCAGGTGACCATCAGTAAAGGACCTTACAGGAAGAGATGAGGAGGGTGTTGATAACTGGGAGGACCATGAATGCAGGCCAGACAGGTAGGGCGTGGTTGAAGGCTGCTCTTTTCATTAACTGTGCCCATGGAATTCCTCAGACGTTCTCAGCTCAATATGCAGAACCATTTTAACTCTGGACATGGGCATTTTGACAATCAGGGCATCAAGCATGCAGGCCATTTTCGTTGTTTTCCTTTGCCTGCATACATTTGCTTAACAGTATCCCATTCTATTGAAAATGCCAGTGTCTGTTTTTACATTTTGGTGAAGTCATATCTGAGAAATTGCTTGTTAGGGTTCTGTAAAAGGGTTACCCACTTATGTATTCTTGAAGAGAGATGTAAGAGTCTCTTTCCCTTGCCAAATTGGTGTGACAAACATACTTAGTTTGTATTTTAAAGGGCTCTGATTCTTAATGAAACACTGTATTGAATATATTATTTCATTAGCTAATCTTTACCTAATGCGAGGCGTCAGATTGTTGCTGGTATACAGAACATCCCCCTGCAGGTGAGAAAAATGGTGTAATAGAGAGATCCTTGGCACCGACGTGGGCTTTTGTGTCAGTATTACACTCGGCGTTATCTCAACAAGTCTGTGGCACAGCTCCGCGGAGCATTTTCCTAACAGGGTAAGACTGTTAGCAACAGCAATTATTCTTCAACAGGATTACGGTGCTGCGCTTCCCACAAGCACGTCCTCCTTCTCAATAGCATTCTTGATAGGCATTCCTTACTGCCAAGTTTGTGTCATTGTCTTAAATAATGCTACGCAGGGACATTTCTCATCCCGGTGGGTAGGCACTGGGAAGTGGAGCCCGCAGTACAGTTCATTACCCTCTCCCAGTTAATGCCTCAGCTTCCCTCTCAGCGAGGTAAGGGTTACTGCAGAATTCATTCCAGAAAAACTGTGAGGCGAGGCGCAGGGGCTGTCACAGAGTGCATAACTTCTGTGGTGTTATTGGAAAGGCACAGCTAGGGTAAGTGCTACTTGTATTGTCTTAAATTTAAACATAGGACATTTATTTCAGTCATGCTTTCCCCCTTCAGCTTAATGAAATCTGGGTCTACTGCAGAATGTTTTCAGAAATGTTCTTGTAGAAATACTGCTGGTTGCTAACTATATTGGGAATGATTATAGAAAGAGTAGATGGCTGCCTTTTCAATCTGAAGCAGCCCCGAAAGTCTTTGTAAATGCTCAGATAATCTTATCATATGTTCTTGAAGACTGTCAATTCATGATGTAATATCTCGCGCTCATTTGCAAATTTATGAATTAAGAGTAAATATGTATGTATTGGTCCCGTGTTTATTTGAGCAGACTATTATTTTAAGCAAGACATATTATGAATAGACTCTATACTTAAGAACAATATTCGCAGATAAGTAATGAATGAACATACTGTTGAAGTAACTTAATAAAAGGGTTATAAAATTTGGAAGATTAATTATTTTAAAAACCATGGTTTTGTTCATCCTTAAATCATGAGTCAAATATTATGTCAAGTGCTTTGTATAGGGGCAGAAACCAAACTCTAAATAGTAGTCACAGACGTGCTGGTGGGTACAGGGAACCAGGAATGAGAAGGTATGAATCTGGATGTTTTCATAACTATGTGAGAAAAAGAAAAAAAATATTTAAAATTCTCTCATGTCTCTAAACTTTAAAAGTTAACAATTTTTAACGATAAAATATTTTCTTCTAATTGTTTCAAAAGAATTCCTTTTGTCTCACAGATTTTTTTCAAATTTAAGTCTTAACAAAGGTGTAAAGAATACTTTTCATTTATGTGCACCTTGTTAGATTTTACAGAACTCACATAATACTTCCAATTCAAGCGTGAACAAAAGAGTGGACAGGGTAAGGTCGTAGAGTATCAGATTTCTACTTTTAAAATAAAGAATGAAATTGAAAATTTCACATTTTTCTTTCATTCATTGAAGCATTTTAGTTTTGACTTTATATTAAAATCGAAGAAAATATCAAAAATTCAAAATATAAACCCTGATGCTTTATGTCTAACTCTCTAATGTCTCTGTGACTTAAGCGTTTTAATGTAAATGTGATTGGTGAGATTGCAGTTTTGATTAATTTAAGAAAGAGAATAAAACTCAGTAAAATTCTTTAACAACAGGATTTTGTGTTATAGTTTCAAAGAATTAATTTGTATTTATGACTCTTCAAGTCATGCTTGATGTTAAGACATCTTTATTTGGACAAAACTATAAATCAAAGCAGAGAGTCCTCTTGCGTATGGCTGGTCCCTCCTGCAGTCATTTTAGGACCTATGTGGGCGTTAGGACAAAGCTGTTGCGATCTCTTAGTCGTAACAAACCGGTGTGAAGCATCAATACCTGGCCCACTGAAATTATTTGAATTATTTGAAGACAATCTTTGCTTTACCTCTGGGGTTTAGGATAACAGCTGCAACACATTAAGATACGAGCAATACATTCTAAAACCACTTTCCTCTGATTATAACCTCCATAAAAATTTAGCCTTGATTATTGCTTATAAAATATTTTATGGAATTATGATGACATAGAATTTATATAAGTGGGGTGACACAATTATTAATGAGCATGGTGGCTGAGTATAATGTTTATGCTTTGTGTTTTAAATGTGTATGTCGTCCTATGTACCCATTTGATGACTTAAAAACTGATGGATGCTGGGTCCACTGGAGAGAAATTGCTCATTATTCTTCTTGTAAAAACACCTTTTATATTTTACTATATTGCAGGTGTTTATGGCAAAATAGTTGGATGTAGTTTATTTAAAATTTTATTCTAGGAACCTGTAAATGGAACCATTAAATGAGAATAGATTTAATTTGTTTCAGTTACTATTACATTAAAAAAAAAAAAAAAAAAACAACCTCACAAGAACAAAACTTAAGTATCCATCCTATTACACCAACAATTTCTTAAAACATATTTAGTGTGTGTGTGTGTGTGTGTGTGTGTGTGTGTGTGTGTGTGTTTGCGCATGCGCATGTGTGCATGCACTCTGGCACACATATAGAGGGGTACAAGGATAGCTTTCAAGATGGGGTCCTTTTCTTATACACCAGGGGTTCTGGAAATCTAACTCATGTCATCAGGAATGGCAGATTCTTCTCAGTGGCCCAAAACTCACTTTCAAAGCCTGCACATTTTAAATACTTGGGATTGATTTTTAATACTTTGCATAGTCTTAAAATCCCGGAGAATTAGGAATTTGAGCTGTTTAAAGGAGTAGTTAACTAAATAATTCATAGTACATCTATTGCTTAAATAGTTGAAGAATTTTAAGAATGGCAAGGCTGAGGCTGGAGACTTGCCATGACTTTGAGGCCAGCCTGGGCTACAGAGTGAGAAGAATAAAACCTGTTGTAAAAAAGCCAAGGCAAGCAAACAAAAAACAATACTCAAAATATTATAGGGTCGATGCTCTGTGGTCTTCTTAATTCTATGACAATCAGAGGGGCAGTTTCGGGCATATTGTAGTCATATCACCATGACGTTAGTGTTGAATTAAAAATAAACCAGAAGCATTTATTAGTGTATTTTATTGAACAATATTGTCTGTTTGTAAAGAATAACTTAGACTACGTCCTGAACACATATGCACTTACAACTGGTCCATTAGCATCAGAACACTTCCGCCTTCACTATTCTTAACGTTTTTTGAAGCATTTTATATATTGCTTTAACACTTTGAGCCTGTCCTCATATAGAATAGCTTTTTTTTTTTTAATTTAGTTAAGATGGCTTTTTGATAAATTGATATTCTTTACATCCTACTGAATCACTGATGGTTTTATTCTTCTCAAATATTTTTCCCGGGGGTTGGAGAATGCCTTGGAGGTTAAGAGTGTTTAGTGCTCTTGCAGAGGTTTGGGTTTGGCTCCCATCTGTTCTCAGCACCCACATCAGGGGATCATGGCTCCTGTAGCACCAGGTGCAGGGACCTCATGCCTCTGGGCTTCCAGGGCACCTGCAGGCACACAGTGCACACAAACCAATTAGCCTTGCACACATACAAAAATAAAAATCATAAATCTGAAAGATTGTTTTCCTTCCATTCCAAAGTAATTTCTGCTATTTGACACCACCCCCAAACGATTAAAATGCGCTCTGACTGACTTCCAGCAGGGCATAACTCATACCGGTTTTATGTAGGTGACACGCACATTATTCTCATATGACTTTGGATGTTCTCATGTCCTCCCTGGTTACTACAGAAGTTGTCCCCCACCCCCACCCCTTATGTTTGGCATTATTAAACTTGTGAACGTTTTCCCTTAGTGCTAAGTATACTTATTCACTGTAAACTGTGAATGGCCTTTGTCAACCTGCAAAAATAAAACTTTTTACATCTTTTTTTTTTTCTTTTGCTTTTGTTTTCTGAAATAGAAGTTTCCATGGAAGCTCTTTAAAGGACGTGTGAGTGCTGTGTGTGTGCTGAGGCCTCAGTTTCTGTGTGTGGTGGAGTGGTTTTAAAGGGACAGAGAAGCTAGTTTACACGAGAAGGTTGGGGTGGGGAGTGTACACCACACAGTTGATGCCTTGGATTTATTTTGGTCATTTCCATCCCAGTTTATGATTAACCAAACGTTTCAGTGCGTCTGGCTGGGAATTAGCACGGTTGCTCGGTCTCAGTCCTTGGTTGCAAACAGGATTCACTGTTCCTTCCTTCTAATCTGTAACTTGGCACATCTGTAAGATCCTAGTCTTGATTTTCCCTTCAGGTCTCATTTTCTATCAGACTCTATGACTCTGATAAAAATTTTGTGTCAACTGCATTTTGTTGTCATTAGTTTGTATTTATTTCCTAAGAAGAGAAAATTGTGAAGATTTAAAAAGCATATGGAATTTGGAGCACAGGCCTTTGGGTGGGGAGCTGTAATGGATCAATCACTAATAATGCAGAGAGTCCAACTGAAAATACTAGGAAAAGTCCCACAAAGGAATAGATAGTTCGAGCTATTAACTGTCCGTTCATTAAGCACTCTTTAGTAAGGGGAACTTTGCGGAGCACCCATGCCTCTCCTAGTCTTTAGGTCCATTAGTCTCTGAATCTTGACGCTTTGTTTGTGGAAATTGGCTCTTTTAAAACCAAGCACTTATGAAAGCTTTAAGATTTTTCACCATGTATAGTTTAAAAAAAAAAAAAGGAGAGGTGTGGATCAGGTGTGCTTAGCATGTCTGAGGCCCAGGTTCAGTCCCTAGCACAAAACCCAGACAAAGCCCAAAGTGAAATGAAGGTGTTAAAAAGTGAAATTAAACATTTTAAAATCACCAGGGTGGAGGCAGATTTAAAAACAGGACCCTTCATTTTTATACTTTCCAACAGTTACAAATTTAGTAGATGTTAGAAGTTCACTGTGTCCAAACTTTAAGTTTGGAGATGGCTAAGCACCCCAGGTGTCACTTGCGTACAAGCAACCTAAAGTATTGTGCTTTTGGTCTAACACGTGTAGACTTCACAGATTGAACAGAAAAGAGAAAATGTCATTCACAGTTAGGACTAAAATCAGAAACTTGCCCCTTTCTTTCAAAATTTAGATCAGATATCCTGATCGCTTATTTACCTGAATGGCAGATCTTCCCATCTTTGATACTGAGCTGACGGCGTCCCTTACACGGACATAACAGGGCTCAGTGATGGTCATGACAGAACATATGAATGAGCAAATCCTAACACTCGGCAGAGTGTCAGCCGCCCTCTGTCTTGCATAGCTTAGTTTCCTCAGGCTGTAAGATATTGCCAATCCTGAATAATTCAGCTTTTGCCATTTTCTTATGACTTTTCTCTCTCCCAGTTTCAAGAAACGGTATTAACTTGTCCACAACTAGGAAATTTTGGTGTCACAAGAAGGATTTTCAAAGGCTTCTTAAAATGCAATTTATATACTTAACTGATGTGTGGCCACAGTTGTAATCAAAGGAGGCTATACTCTTCTAGTTTGGAGCAACTGCCATGGATGGTGTTTTTCTGTGTGAGTGGCAGGCGAGGGCTGGGGTTTGCTTTAATAATCCAGAGTATTTGCAGTGACTTGGATTTCACCTTGAGGATGTTATTTTTGGTTCCCTGCAATACCACAGAGGTTATTGTGGCCACACATGTGGGTTCAAAAATTTGACACAATTTCTGGTACCAAGTTGGCCCAAATTTCCAGACCAAAAATATGCATTTGTTTGCATTGGTCTTCAAGTCTATCTTTTAAAATACTTGTGTTTTAACTTTTCCAAGAACAAGACGCCTGGTAAATCCATTTCATCTTTTCTACATTTAATCTGTAGGCTTTCGCTGTTTGTTTCAGATGCACAGACATCTTTTAAGGCCCCTTCCTGAAGAAAGGTACTACCGGGTGTGGTTTGGGCTCACTGGGTTTGTGGGAGAAACAGGATCTTTGTACACACTGTGAGGACGTGACCAAATGAAGTGTAGAGGAAAGCTGTGGAGACTGCCAAGAGTATGTTCAGAATGAAAGGTGTGGAAAGACCTAAATTTCAGGCCTGTCAGAGGAGGGCTGCAGGATACAGGCTGTTTTGAGGTGTAAACACTTCCTCAGAACAGTTCCACAGAAAGTGGAAGAAGCCAGACTTGGCCTGTTACTTTGGGATGCGTGTGGGAAGAGCTTGCTTGCTCCGTTAAGACTATGTAGACCATAACTGTTTATAGTCTCAGTTGAGAGAGTATTACATTAAATTGCTAGTTTCTGATGTAGGGTAGCCACGAAATAGAGAGACAATATTGGAAGGGATAGAAACCTAATTAGAAGTTGTAGAAGGATGGTAGTCCTGCTGAGAGGCAGTGAAGACAGACAGACATTATAATAATTGGGTGTAATCAAATATGTAAAGAAGTGAGGAATCACTAGGACCAAGGTTCTAGCCATATCCCACCCATAGGGAGAGTCATCTTCCTGCTTCTCATAATACTTAGAAGAGCATAAAACTAAACAGAAGAGCATGAGACTAAATACACCCTGCCCCCAGTTTCTACCTAACTTGGAGGTAGACTTATTTACAAGATGCTGGAGGATGCGATCGAGGCCGTGTGTGTACATGGCAGGCAAGCGCTCTACACTTGAGCCGTATCCCCAATCAATGCAAAAAATAGATTTTCCTTCCTTTATTCCTATCCCTAGAAGTGTTTTGGGGGTGAACTGCTGTGTACTTCAGTAGTGTGTTTTCCAAACGTTCCTATAAAATTAGACATTGTTTTTAGGCTATACGTTATTTAGATTTCCAATCACTTAATAGATTTATGAGAGTCTACGTAGTCATCAGCTTTGTAATCTATTTCAAGCAGAATTTCTACTTCATCCAGGATAGATACACTCAGATGCTTGTCATTGTTCTGGTCCTTCTGTCTTAAGAAGTCTGTGCATAAATAACTTAGTAGTCATTATTGATAGGTTTCCTTAGTTACCAGTCTGTCTACTTACAGGAAGTTTAGAAGTCTCTCTGCCCCTGAATATTCATTTTTTTTATTCATTGCAGTTTGTCTTTACTGAGTTGATCTTTCTCTTTTGTTATTGTAAACTCCTAATGCTATATATTCATTGAATTAAATATAATTAATAAGAGTGAGAAACACTTGGTGGAATTTCAAAGCTTGTGTGGTGGGTTATGCCTATACTCTCAGTAGGAAGAGGCAGGAGGATTGCCATGAATTCCAGGACAGCCTATTATAGGATCTGTCTCAAGACCACCAGAAATGGAGAAGTCAGTCCCAATGCTAGGCAGTAGTAGTATTCAGTTTGGCTGGTGGTCCTCTGTCATATGTTAATTGAATAACAGCCAGACTGTATTCGGTTTATCAGTGATGGGTAGGCTCAGAGCAGCATCAGCCACAGTGGGCTCGCAGGGTCTCCTTTTGGCAGGAATTACTTGGGAATTCAGCCTAGTAGGCCTCATCTTTGCTAGGCTAAAGCTGTACCATTGAGCTCTACCCCAGCCTGAATTTTGTTTCTGCAGGGGGACAAGTTTGATCATTGTACTTTGCATTGAAGAGAGTACTTTGAGTGTCAAGATGCTAGTCAGGTTCACAACCTAGCTAGTTCAGAACTGCCACTGATACAGGGGCGATAACAGTAGAGTAGGCATGCCATCTCGGGTTGCTCTGGGCTAATCTCTAGACAATATGTTGTGATGCAGTCTGTTAAGATGGAGTTTCAAACTCAGATCTGAGTAAATGCTTCCCATAGCTGACTTCGATGTAGATTTAAAGCTGGTGAATACTGGTTCCATTGTTCAGGTGGGCTGTGTTTTTTGGCAACCGTTTTTTACTTTTCAGATTTTGTTTTCTGTCAGTTTTGTTTTGGTCACATTCTCCTTCTTTTCTCATTTCTGCTCAAGGTTAAGGTCTCCCCAACTCATCCCATTCAAAGTCTCTGTGTGTCTTGGTGTCTCTCTCTGCACCTCTCTGTCTCTCTGTCTCTGTCTCTCTCTCTCCCTTTCTTTTTTCCTCCCTCCCTTTTTATTATAGGTTTCCTAGTTCAGGTAGCTTAGATAATAACTCAGTAACTACCAGGTGAAAATTTAGGTCTAATACTGAGAACAGGAAGTATTGTCTCTCGCTATTTGAGAGTGTCAGAACACTTTGCTCGACCCTTTCTTGGGACTTAAGTACAAAAGGTAATGATTTCACTTTCCCCTTTGTGAGGTGATGCCTGATGGGGTTGCCATGCAGAAAGCATGAAAGCCGACTCTCCCTGACCTTCAGTCATAGTTCCAGCATCCCTGCTCCCAGCATGCCTTGCCCTGTATCATCCCCAGCGTTAGAACCCTCCTACCTATTAATGTCTCGAGAAGAGAGTCAGTAGGGAATCTTGTCAGAGGGTCTGGGATGTGGACTTGTTTCTCTTTCCTTCAGAAAGGATCGTTCATTCTGGGGACAAGATTCAAGGTAATCAGCATGAAGCAAAGGGAGTGAACTGTACATTCTTGCTGGTGTCGCAGTGTGAATTTCATTGTATTTAGTGGGTTGTGGAAACTATAAACAACGTCATGTTTGGGAGGTGAAATATGTAAAGAGATGTTTTCATAATATTGTAAGTCTGTGCTGAGGCTGTTGCCAAAGCCTGCTACCGTCGAGTCCTCTAGCAGCATGTGGGACAAAGGCATTTCATTTTTACGTGAGACGCTAACACAGGTGGCTACGTTTTTGGCATCAGAGCATGTTCTGGAAGGCAAAGAGCCATTTGCCCACAGTTCTTTTCTTCAGTGGGCGATGATACATCAACAGTGGGTTATCTTTATCTTTTAATTGTGAAATGATAGGGTTTTTTTTTTTTTTGAGGGGGACAGGAGGGTGGTTCCCCGCCTTCCAAAGTGCCTTATATATTAAAATCTGATTAGAGTCTCATTGAGTTCTTGCTTTCACAGCAGAAGTCTACTGCAAATTGTGTTAGATGAAACTGAATAATAGCTATGGCTTGATATAAAGTATTAATAAAACCTAAATTTATACATAAGGCTGTAGGATTTCAGGATTTTAATTTAGTGAAATGCCAGATAAATGCCTCCGAGTTTAGTTTAAGAAGCGTTTCATGAGAAAAACGCTTCTTAACCAAATTAGGACAGACACACATATCAGACCATTTACAGAGTCTTAATTATTAAAACCTGCTAAATTTCATATTTAATACCTATGTGTCTCTTTGTAAATGAGTTGCTTAGGCTTATTGTCAATGTTGAATTTATGTATTACGGATAATTAGCTTGCAGACTCTGGTGTGATTTCAAAGTTGCCATGGCTTTTCAGTAGTCAGTGTGAATCACAGAGTGAAAGGCGACGACATTCTATAGTGTGTGCATCTCAGAGAGGATGCCTGATGGGTCCATTTACCTCCAAGTCATTCGGAGTCGGGGTGACTCATGAGTGGTGGCAGAACTGGATTACACATTGTTCTTGCATTTACGTTTTATTTTTTCATGCTTTGTTCTGGGTTAGCATTTGACTCGGGTCTTGTTTATGCTAGACAAGCCCTGTGCCATTGACCCATATTTTTTAACCTATATGTTACCCCTGTTCAATGATGTCATTGTTCAAGAGTTGCTTTACTGATCAGAGCAGTTATTTTCCCATCTATTGAACGTGTGGAAAGTTGAAGCTTACTTTAAGAGATTTGCAATGGAAACAAATAGCATCAAGATTTTTTTGGATGCACTTTGCAACACAGGTGTCTAATCTGTTCATTCATGTAATTTTCAGTTTTCATCTAAAAGCAAAACTAGAAGATTCAATATTAGCGGCTTCATATAATTTCACATGCTTTATTTCAAAATTGTTGTAAATTGTGAGGGGTATGCATGTGTATGTGTGTGCATGTGTGTGCATGTGTATGTGCTTGTGTGTGTGTGCATGCATGTGTGTGTGTATGTGTGTATGTGTATACTATTATTCTAAGAAAGCATTTTAAAGTTGATCAAGATGATTCTTCTGGCTTGGAATAGAGCTACAGGCTTTGTTTTAGTCATAATGTGGTGCCTCTCTGCTTCCTCAGCCTTCAGATGAGGAGATGCAGTGGTTCTAAATTTTTCTCTGGAGGGTTGGTTTGACTCCTGTTGATGCTGAGAATGATAAGATGAGCATTTATATGATATCAATAAGTTCATCGTTCTGACAAAATACCCATTTCTGTTTTGTTAGTGCATACTCCTCAGTATTTAATTGAAAAATAGGCCTTCCCAGGGGGTAAAAATATAGTTTTTGGAAGCTCTCTGTCAATTTGTTTCTAATGTACATTGAAATTTGTCTGTTTTAGCATGAGCATCTGATCCCATTGACTTCCTCTATGGCCTCCTGATCCTACACATGCCGTCCCCTGCTTCGGTTCCTTCCTTCACCTTCTTCTCTCCTTGGCTTCTTGCCTTCCTTCTAGAGTATTTTCCAGGGGTTTGCTTCCTGCCAGGCATTATGAATGGTATCTGGCACTTTATGAAGTGATAGATGAGGAAGCCATGAGATCTGTTTGCAATTAGCTCATGAGCTTCTGAAAAGGATCCTTCACATCCTTTTTGATATCAGCGAGCTTGTTGTACCATGGTTAAAAATCACTTTGTTCTCTCGTTTGTGTTGGAGGCTGCACAGAGGCTCCAGTTAGAGAAAACCAAGTGATCGACCAAGTGAGTAAGGGGCAAATGATAGTCTCTGGCAAAGGACAAGTGGCTAAGGGGTTGCAGGGAGGAAGAGGAGTTAGAAGGGGTACAGACACCCACAGCAGCAAGCCTAGTGTGGTCTGAGAACATGAATAGAATAAGACTAGCTCTCTACAAACTGGAACACAGAGAGACTGACTGGCCATTTTCACTTCTAGATGTGGGATGAAAGATAAATGGATTTAAGATGGTATTTTCCCCACATTTGAGGAATCTGTCTTGTATTTGCTGTGTTAGCTGCAAGCATGTTCACTACACACAATCAGGATTACAGCCCAGAACAGGCATACAGTGGGAGTACTCTCCTCCTTCTTCAGCACATGGACTGCAGAAGCACTTCTCTGTCTGCCCTTTTCCTTGTCTTTGCTGCCATTCCTGGATGCTAGTGGTACCCAGCTCAGTCCCTTCTACAAAGTGTGTACTCAAGAAGGAATTTTCTGTCAAGTGGGGGTCTTGGAGCCTTGAAGGTAGAGCCTTACCCCTGCTGGGCAGAGGCCCCACCACTGATCCCAGTCTCTCTTTCCTTGTTTTGAGACAGGGTCTTTAAATTGTCCGGTCTTGCTTTGAACTTCATCTGCTACTAAGAGTGTTGAACTTCCTATCCTCCTGCCTCAGCCTGCCAAGGTACTTGGATCACAGGCCTCTACCACCAGGCCTGTTTTACTCTCAAGAGACTTAGTTTGAAGAAAGATAAACATTGACAATTTTTATCAAGAGCTTAAAAAATAAAATTTCCAAGAGTTTAGTTTAAGAGTTGACATAATCTGACCCAGTCCAGCTGTCAACATGTGATGCAGAGTTGGTGGCAGGAGACTGAAGAGGGTCTGCTGATTGGCTGCTTTGGCAAAACTGTGAATAAAGTCTGAATAAAATATTTTATGTAGAAGAGAGGTCTTGTATGAATAAAATCTTTGGAATAACACCAACGTAAAAGACATATTCACAATTTATTGAGTGAATAAATTTGACCAAGCAGACTATTAGATGAAGTACTTTTGGAGTTAGCTTGGTTTGGATGTTTTACTAATGTAATTTTTCATTTTCAATTTGTCTTTATACCTTATACATTCTCATTCTTCCTCGAAGGCTGTAGTTGCAGCTCCTTATTGTTAAGCAAATATAAATTACGTTGAGACAGCACTATATATATCTGGGATAAAAATTAAAAACAAAAGAAAAACTTTACAACTACAAAACACATCAATGTCCCAAACTCAAACAGTGCTTCCGAGCTTTGGCTCTAGACATTAGGGTGAGCTGATATCAGTAGCGTGCTTGCTTATCTGCTTACGTTTAGTAAGCTGGGTCCAAACAGAGTCCAACAGTTCATTGCAAACTCAGTGCTTTCTTTCTTATTATTTCTTTATAATTTATTCCTTTGTTAGCGTAAGTTAGCAATCTAAAGGTATAGGTCTCATTCATCCTTAGTCAGTAGTGTGCCGGTCCAGAAGGTTTTCCCGGGACTGACAGTAGCAGCGAGCAAAGCATTATTAATGCTAACAGTTGTTGCACTTTAATCCCCTAGAATGATTGTTTGGGGCCAGCAGGAGATTTATTAGGAATGTATCCTGTGAAATTGTGTGTGTATAAGCTGCTACTTAGATTGTAAAAACGCTATTGGAAACTGTTTAAAAGTTTTAGCTATAATTGGTACGGACGTATTAACTGTGCTAAAAGAGTGTGTGTATATGGTTGGCCCATGTGCCTTAACCTTTTTATCATTTATCTTCTTGTATTAATGGCAGTGAATTATTAATTCATGAGGCTGGGTGGGAAAAGCGAAGGCACCATTTAAATGCGTGGCAAATTTATCCTTATCGCCAGAGACATGAAAAAAAGTCATTTTGTGTTATCTTTAAAATGGAAAGGACCTTTAAAATTTTTCATTTACAGTAATCCACTTTACTTCCAGTAAAACACCTAGATTACTACTACTACCATAATATAATGTTCTTATTAAGAATTTGTAACCCCTCTTCTTTGTCTTATGTATAATACTGTAGAAAAGTTTTTCCGTCGTTTACTTTTATAGAATATCTGTTGTAGCTTATGATGTGACTTTTATGAGTTATGTGTTATAGTTTATTGCGTTCTAGTGGGCATTACCTTTGCAGAAAGTCACATTTCCAAAAAAAAAAAAAAAAAAAAAAAAAAAAAAAAAGGGTTGGTTGTGCATATAGGAATAAAGAACTTTGAAAATAATCATTTTCAACTAATAGTTATATACCGATTATGACTTTATAGTTCTTTGGAGTAATATTAATGATTTGGCCTCGTAGAATTTTTAGAATTTCAGCCAACTTGAATTTAGCAGTTTCCCGGTGTAACTGTGTTAGATCTATGTCTCTCATGGGCAAGGGTCAGCAGTGCCAGGCATTTGGTGTTGGAAGCTACTTTTGCAGCAGCCGTTCCCATCATGCATTGGGTGCATTCCTAGGGTCTTCTCCCAAACTCCTTTACTTTTGGGGCTCTGGTTGCTCTTTTGATGGCGTTTGCATTTTCCCACTCCTGACAAAGTAGTAGAATTGCCATGATAAAGACCTTTGTTCTCTTGTCTGGAACATTGTCCTCAGCACTGTGAGTGGTCCTTACAGGTAGATCTGCTTGTATGAAGACGGACACCTCCGTCTGTTGTCCATATGATAGTGTTTGGGTTTTCTCACCAGCATGGTGAATGTTCAGATTAATTTTCTAAAGCCAGCAGACTGAGGGGGTAGGTAATGCAGGTAGAGTACGATGGTCACTTGCTCATTACAGAACCAAGAGTATTCAGTCCTTCTGGTCAGAGTTTGTGTATCTGCAGGGTGGGTCAGTCATGGCCAGCCTGCATGAAGCTGATACCTAGCCATGCTTAATCGTTTAACCTTTACCACACAGTGGTTATGTAGTGACAGAGACCATTGACTCTTACAGCCTAAACTATTAACTCTCTGGTCCTTGACAGATGATGTTATCTGATTCTTGCTAAGATGCTGCAGTCCTTGCACCTAACCTGGTGGCTTTACTCTTTTCAAGTATAATGAAATGATTCATAACTTTAGATGCAGGAGATCTAAACTCTCAGTAGCTTTCACGGATCCCTCCTCTCACATCAGCTTCTTGGTTTTGGCGAATGGGGGTCTCACTGTGTAGTCCAGGTTGGCCTTATGTGTGGTCTTCCTGCTGAGACTAAAAGACACCCACTATGCGCCCATCCTTCCCCCAAGTCAGGCTTTCACTCTGTAGTCCAGGCTGGCCCTTCTCTCCAGCATCCCAAGTGTTGGAATTGCAGGTATCAGACCTGCACTCGTTTTTTCTCTTTTTCTTGTATGTGATGATGTAACAATAAGCAATTTCCCCCTCATAGTTCTCTAAATTAAAATGTTTAACAAGTCATTATAATAGATATATACTATATGCTATATATATTAATTAATTAATTCCTCACCAAATGAGGAAGCCTTGTAAAGTTATTTAAATGCTGAGTAAGTTTTTGTCAGTTTTTTTATAACCCTCTTTTGCCTTTTTGTAAGACACCGATGCTTTATTGTTTCCTATATGTCATTTGACATTTTACCAGGGGTTGGGAAATTACATTTCATTTTGAAAATCACTTTTCTCAAAACCTAAGGTCTCTTCCAACTGTTTGAATGGGGCAGCACTAACCCAGCTTAAAGTTTAAATTTTTCAACCAAAAAATCTTAAAAATGTATTATCTAACAGCTGTTCAAAGTGACACAGTTGGTATTTATTTCTGAAGATACGTGTTGACAAATTCCTTTCTGACATCGCCTTAAACTTTTACAATAGGATCACAGTCTATAGCCAAGCCTGTCCTAGGCTTCATTGTTCCTTGGAATTAATTCTGGTTTTGGAAGACAACACTGTTCTGCTCATTTATTTGGACTCAAACAGAATCTTTTAACACTGGTAATGGATTTAGTTATTTAGAAACATTTGATATATTCCCTTTCTCTAAAAACAAACAAACAAACAAACAAAAGAAAAACCAAAACAAAACAAAACAAAAAAAACCCAATTTTGAGTTTTCCTTGTAGACATTGATGAATACAGACAAGGAGAGGACTTGGGGACCTAAGGGGACCTCCCGACACAGACTTGTTCTTTCCTAAAGTCCCTCCTGCCATGCTGATTTTGCCTGTCTAGTTTTTTGAAAGGTGGAGTATAGAATACATGAATAGAATACATGTCAGGTTACTTACGGTATCGTGGCTGCGGATATAATAGGAGTTTAGTCACGCTGTGGAAGCCCTTCAGTGTTTTCCTTTATTATATTACTTAGGAAGAAATCAGCCCCCAAAGTCTGCAAGCGGGAAAATCAGAAAAACACACAGTGATTGACTTTTCGTACACTCCTATACAGCTGCTGGACTAGAGACCCAGATGTTTATCAAGAGTCCCAATTCCTTAACAAGAAGCATGCTAACTGTGCTCTCCATCTCATCCTCGAGTGACGCATTAAGTCGGTGTCATCTTAGCATGCACCTCCAAGAAGAGATGCCCATGCAGAAACTCTGTTGCTTCCTTCCAACTTGGGGATGAAATACATTTGTCATTATCAACTTATAAGAATTTAGTAATTACTTGTTTGACTTCTCTATTTGACATTCTCTGGCATATTTTAACCCTCCATAGAGTTTTAATTTAATCACAATCTGGGTATTTTTCAAACAATTCTCTTAGAACGTACCAGACTAACTAGTATGTGAGATAAACAAAGGGAAAACATTGATTTCAGAATTCAAGGTCAGAAGGGCCTTGGAGTTCCTCATTAGCCAATGAGAAGCAGGTAGAACGCTAAAACGACCACTTCAGTGTAAAAGAAGCACAGACTCACACGGTGCTGTATAAAATGGCAGGCTCCAAGGGGGAGCTAGCCTGCTTACTAGCTTATTGCAAACCTATGGTGCTGGACATCAATCTTTCTTTTTCAGCTTTATGCTTTACTTTCTCTTTAGTTCTTTTGCTCTTGGGCTCTTTGTTGTTTGAGACATTGTAGTCCAAGCTGACTTTGAATATGAAGTAGTCTTCTTGTGTTAGCCTCCTGAATCTGCAGGAGTCACCTGCAGGAACGAGCATGCTAGGCTCTTGCTAAATATTTTTTAAGTTGCTTTTTATATTTTTAAAGATCATTTTTGGTTGCTTCTTTCAGAATTCCTCATCACCTCAGAGAAACTCTGATAGTGACAGAGTAGTAACATACAGCAGGCCTGGTTGTTGGGATTTCACTTACGGTTGTAGACACAGACCAAGAGGGAATTTATTTTGACTACCGACTTCTTGTATGATAATTAAGGTGCATTGCTAATTATATTGGAGAAAATGTTTATGTTTGTTTATCTGACTTAGAAGCCACTTCCCAGGTAGTTTGATTCATGAGATTTATCAGTCTGGAATAATTTGTTAATTTATAACCTGTAATTGTTAGTGTTTTAAATAGCAATATAAATGGGTAAAATTAAGGTAGCTCAACTGGAAATACTAAAAATTAAGTTAATACATAGTTATCATTACCTAAGGGATGTTAGCTTTGCTCATGTAAACATTTTGAAAATCAACTCATTATTCTTCTGGGTTTCCAGCACTTTCATAATCACAAAATGACATTGTTTACATTTTTTATTCAAAAGTAAATTACATCAGAACACAGGAAGTACGTTTATCTGCTCCACTTCCTTCGTGGACCTTGTGACTTTAGACTATGGGTGTATTTCCCAGCCTGCTGGCTCCTGCCCTGGCACAGCCTTACGTTTCTCGCTTTAAACTATGTAGTTTGTCGTTCAAGTTTAGCTTAATTTTTATTTGTTTGCTTAGTTGTTTTGCTAGGCCATCATGGCTCTTGATGCACCTAACTTGGTTTTTGACCTGGAGGGTCATCTCCCATTCGATGATAAGTGCTTTTTCTCTTACTCTCCAGTGCATGACAACGAGAAGTTGCTCAGTAAGAACCTGCTTCTGGGTGGGTGGATGGGTAGTCAAGGTCAAGCTTCCCTCTCAACCTTGGTGGGCATGTTAGCTCTTATGGAAGGAGGCTGGAAATGGATGCTCTGAGCACCGGGCTTGTATTCTTACAAGGATTCCTGATTGGGCCTCTCTGATCTTACTTGTAGTCTTGGTACCTATACTTGCATATTGAGCCAAAAACAACAAAACAAACAAACAGACAACAACCAAACAAACCCTGCCTGAGCACTGGGTGTGTGTGATGTGGACGCCTTTAATGGCAGAACTCTGCAGGTGCTGTATGGGGATCCTGGAGCGGGGTGGTTAGCTGGACCAGCCAGAATTGGTGAGCTAGCAACCATAAACAAGCTCAGAGGGTCAGTGAAGGACCTTGCTTCTGTAAGTAAAGGGAAGAAAGGGGAAGAAGATGCTGAACACACGCCTCGGGCCTGTGTACACACATGTGGCTGTATGGGAATACATACATGTGAACAGGGATACATGCACGCCATCTACAAACGGGTTATAAGTACATACATAGGTAGAGATAGCTTTTCTGGGTCAGGTGTAGTTGACTCACCCCTGTGATCCCAGACTTTGGGAGGTGGAGGGAGGAAGATAAGGAAATAAAGCTACCCTGAGGTACTCAGTCTGACCTACTTGAGCCCCTGTTTTCAAAAACCGTAAATCAGTCATTCAGTCATTTGATCAGAATAGCTTTACTTTCCCCAAATAGGAAAACAACAATAACAGCAAGAACCCCGTCAGCACCCTCCAAATGCTTTCTAACAAGAAGTACAAAATGCATTGGTAATTTGTTTTCCAAATATAAGTTTGAGGAGTGTGTCAGCTTTCCAGTGCACACAGTGCAGTCATCTCGCCTGCTCTGTGGCTGTGCCTCCGTCCCTCACCCCATCTCTATTTGGAACTTAAGTTGCAAGTTTTCTGTGCTGTCATAAGATGTCCCCCATACTGGTTTGAAAATGACAGCTATTTGTTTTTGTCATTTCAACTGGATGGGTTTTAATGAGGAGGATGGCAGCCTGCCCCGACTGTGCCCGGTGTCCACAGCTTCAGCCTCTTTTGCAGGCTCAGCAAGACTCCTAGATGATAATATAAAGCAGACGCAAGTGGGAGAATTCCCAAACTCTTTCTGCTCCTCTGAGCTACAGAGGAGGATTTATTCCTTCGCAACGAGGAGGTTTCCATAAAGGGTAAGACCAGTGACTCTTGGGGGACCTTAGTGGAAAGTGATCAGAAAGCACTGTGGGTATTGTTACCCTTGTCTGCCGGGATTAGACACAGGGAGCTAGGAGAGGGTGGGACTACTGGTTGGCCACGTGGTTTTAAGGTTTCAGCCTTGCCACCTCCACCCCCAGTGGGAAGGGAAGAAAAGAAACTCAAAGCCCAAAGAAACACCGGGTGTTGAGAAAGGTTCTAATTAGTGAGTTTGAAGGTTCACTCTGGGTGTCTATTGGTGGAAAACTCCCAGAGCTGTTGGCGTTTTTCTCAGGTCTGAGTGAGGAGGGCTGTAATGGATGGAACGAAAAATACTTATGAAAACTGAAAACCTTGACTGAGCTTTGGCTACATTGATAAGAATCTGTAACTTATTGGAGTCGAGGGGTGTGGGAAGGCCAGTCTCTTGCTTCTATGAATTTATATTAGTAAAATATGGAAAAGCTGCTTTCTTTCTGCTCACCTCCCCCCTCCCCCCACTTTGAGCTGGGAAGTGGTGTCTGATAATGATTACAATTTTATAGTGGAAATGAGATCAGAAAGAATGATTTTGTGAAGCCATCTTTGTTTTTCATTTCGAGTCGACATATATTAATGTGTGGGCTTCAGGCTTACCCAGAGCATGCTTGCTTGATTTCAGTAGCATGAGTGTGCCTGCAGTATCAAGGACTTGGGACTCTGGGCAGTCTCAGGCTTCCAGGGTTCTTTCTCCTCCTGGCTCTGCAGGCTTTCTCTCTGCATTCAATATCCAATGTTCTCAGTAGTTACGTGATCCTTTGTAGTAGTAACCTTGCTTTTAGTAGAGAACCCAGCTTCATTCATCAGTTTTAGCAAGTTTTTGTCGAGTTTCCTTTCCCTTTAACTGTCATGGATGTTAAGTTCTCTTGGCTCAATGATGATGCTTATCGGCAATTCAGCCTTCTATCTTCTGTCCTTGTAAATGTGATTTCCGGCCCACCCCACATAACGACGTGACTGAGAACCGGTCAGTGGTGTTTCCCTTTCAAGTCGTTTCGCTGACAGTTTGAGGCACAGGGATGTTTATTGCAGCTGTTAAACAAAAAAGCAGGTTACCGACCACAGCAATGCTGAACTGTCTAGGGCTGTTGGGATGTGCACAGTGCTGAGCCGTATTCCTGGAAGTCACTCCCCAGCTGGGAAAGGCTTCCTAGTAAGGGATACATTAATTGACTTTTTACATGGCTGAGTAATAGGATGTGTATATCTGAAGAGGTCACAGCCGAGGCAGGGGAGACAGTGGCTTGCAGTTCACAGAAGCAAGTTAGGGTGAAATAGCTGGGATCTTATTATTTGGAGGATGAGACAGAAGCCTAGGAAGTTGTCCATCAGAATCTTGGGTTTGCTGAAGATTCTGATGAGAGCCAGTTCAAGGAGTCCCGTGCCATCTGCCGCTTTACTACAATATATGACACGTAGTATAAACTGTCACCTAGTTTCCTCTGTCATTCTTTACCCTTGCTCTGCTAAGCTTTCTCATGTGTTTGGAAAAAGATTTCCTGAAAATCTAAACACAAATAGGTAGTTAATCTAAGTATTTTGCCAAGTAACCTTTTGTTGGTTGGAAGGATATTCAGTACCCCATTTCTGCTTTTGTTCCTATGCTTTACTTTACTTTGTGAGAACTACCTACCCCCTCTGTTTTTAGGTTGCAGCCTTTTAAATTATCTGTCTGTCTATCTATCTATCTATCTATCTATCTATCTATCTATCTATCTATCTATCTACCTACCTACCTACACTCATGTGACCCTTCAGTGGTGATCCTCCTGCCTCAGTCTCCAGCATGTTCAGATTGTAGGGCAGCAGCAGTATGCCAGTCTGGGTCGGTGCTTGGAGCTGGCGTTTGCAGGTGGTTTGGTGGGTTGGTCTGGTAGCTCCGTGAATGCCTGTGAGTTTCCTTAGGCTCCAGTTCACTTCAGGAACAAAGCTTTTTGGATTCCTTTCACCATATTTATTTATTCATTCTATTCTTAGCTGATTGTGGTGTGTAAGTATTTCAGTTTTCATTAACATTTGTTCAATGAAGGGTTGTTTTTAATTTGGATCACAGCAGTAAAATCTGACTTTGTTTTCAAAATTGCACTCCAAGTATGAACTTCTGGAAATAATTTTTATTTGATGTGAAAGTGATTCGTTATAGATTGTAGAATGAGGAAAATAAATTTGATATTTTTTTTTCTTTGCTGCACAGGCAGATGAACTTCATCTTTATTTGCATAAAATAATCCACAATTTTACACATTCCAGAATCTTCTATTTACCAGAAACAGCCAATTATACTGGGTTCCCCAGTCAAGTGGACGGTGCATTGTAAAATGTGTTTCACATTCTCAAGTCTTAAGAGTACATGGGATTCAGTGCATAAAATCTGCTTCTGAAGTCAGTATGCTGGCCAAAGACCACAATAGAGGTCTTGGTTGTGTGGTTTCTCTTGCCTTTCTCTCTCACAGGCTGTCCTATCTTGGCAGCCGTTTCCTACAAGACAGACATCAGCTCTTGATTTCTTCCTTCCTTTTCTCCCCACAAACAAGGACTCTTTCAAATAGTGGGTGACCAAAGACAGACGGATCTTGGATCACCGTAAGAAACTGGAAACGGGTTTCAGAGCGGTGCAAGCGGGCGAGCTGCCTGTGTGGAGAGCTAGCTGGCTGGGAGAAAAGGACTTATTGGAAGGCAAACTTGGAGAGGCAAAATTCCTTGCTTGAGCATGGCGCCATCCAAAGGCTGCCTCAGTTTTAGTTGTAGCAATGAATGCCTATCATTCACATATTGAATTTTTTTTTCTCAGCTGCTTGGTCAGGTGACTGGAGATTGACGTGTGTGAGAAACTGCTCAGTGATGAGAGTTGGGTGTCAGAGCACTAACCTTTTGATACGTGTAATGTAGACTAACTCTCCGCATAGAGACAGGAACTTTGACACACACAGGTGGGTAGTGAGCCGGCTGGTTGTGCGTATAGAGGGGTATCTTGTATCCAGCATTATGTTTTGATGTCTTCCTTCTTTCTGGGTCATTTGCATTCAGAGGACGAAGAAGCATTACACCTGTTTTGTTTTCTTTTTTTGATAGCGAAGCTTTTGCAGGTGTTCTTAGAGCTGCCCAACCCCCACCGCTCACCTAGTCACAGCCATGCCTAAAAATCTCTGTAGAGCTAAAATACAGGCTAAAGTGTATATATGCACATATAGAGGCGTAGATAGATAGAGTTCTATCCCTTAACCTGTAGACATGATAAAACCAATTCCTTATAATAGAAATGTCTCCATCGCCTTTCATCTGAGACGTTGTGGATTTTTATATGCAAATGTTAGAGAGTAGATTCAGAGTAATTTGTTTCTTGCATCCTTTTTGGTATATTTGTTGCTGACAGCTGTGATAATCCCTTTGTAGTTTGATGAATGTTATGTTTTGAACCATTTAGAATTTGACCGCTTTTCCATTGAAGCTATATCATGACAGAATAGAGGGAACTGCTAATAGAACGTGGTACATGGAACTTCTAACAAATATGAGTAATTCGGGTGATTTGACAGAATACTTGATGAGCAGGGGAATGTTGGATTGCTGTTATTTTTCATGTGTTAGTGATGATAGGATCTAAATCAGCAAGACTTTGTTTTGAGTCATGTGTACAGCCCGAGAGAGGCAAGGAATAGAAGTGCTTTATCTTCCCACTTTATAAAACTCAGTTAACACTGGGGTAACTCAGTGGTAGAGGTCTTGTTTAGCAGATATTAGGCCTTGGGTTCGATTCCCCAGTCCTGCTCAATGCCCAACAGCAAAAACTAATCAATTTCACAGTTGCGGCTTGTGAAGGGTTCTTTAACAGTGGTTTCCTTACTGTGGGTGGCTGGACCAGGGAGTTCAGGTATATTTGAGAGCTGTCTTCATTTCATGTATTGTAAGGCTCTATGGTTCCTTACACTACCCTACAAAGAAGTAGACCAGTTGTCTGGAAGGCTCCCTGTGGTCTCTCCCTGTGATCCTAGGAGCTCAGGTTGGGACAGGAAGATCCTGAGTTTCAGAATAACCTAGAATTAGATGCTGTCTTAAAAAGAAAGAGAAGAAACACCCAATGCCCTTGAAGATACAGTGCTCACAGACTTTGGGTATATATTCAGGTCTAGTAGACTTGGTGATGCCACTTTCATCTTAACTCCCACCTTACTCAGAGGAAAGCCATGCTCGGAAACCTAAGGCCTTAAAAGGAAGTTGTAACAGTAGCTAACTGCTCATTGTGTGACTAGTTAGCAGGGCAGGAGTGGTTGGAGATGGTGTTTTGATTGCTTGTGTTGTCAATGAGCATGCACCCATGTGTTTCAACCATTTACTTTTGTTTAGAAAAAATGACCTCACTGGCTCTGTATTCTGTTATGTGAAATATTAAATTAGATTGGTGTTACTCCGATCAACAAATGCTCACATATTTATATTTATCTAGATTTTCTGATTTATCATTTATCTAGAGATTTTCTGCATTTTAAAGCTAGTTCTTTGATCAAAAGGTTAATGTCATAGAGAGACTAATGTATTATCTCAAGTGATTTTCAGAGCTTCCATGCGTTCCTAAGATAATATCATTACTAGAATATATATGTATATATATATATACACACACACACACATACATACATATATACACACATATTTATGGATTTGATTGTCTACCCATTTGGGGAGCTTTTTTCCCGCGTGTCTCAGATACTGTGTATGTAGGAGCTACCTTTCTGGATATGCGATCAGCATGTATTTCATAGTTAAGAAATGGAGAGAAGGGAGCTTTGTTACTTATGCATTTGCTGTGACGACATACCAGGGTCTTAAAGTAATTGATTGATTTGTTTGTTTTTTTCAGATATGAGGATCAATGATGCAGACTGCTGGGTTCGATGAAGCTGGGCATTTATAACTAGATTCATTAAGGAATACAAAGAAAATATTTAAAGGGATCAATAATGGTGTCTTCTGGCTGCAGAATGCGAAGTCTGTGGTTTGTCATTATAATCAGTTTCTCACCAAATCCGGAAGGTAAGACACAGTCATTCTTTCTTAAACCGAAGAGAACCTGAAGGTTCTCATCTGCTTTGTGTTATAATGAGGTTCATTCTTAGTTTGTTATTTTAAAAATGGTTGTTGAATTCTTTTTTTTTTTCCTTGTGATTAAATGACTTTCATTACACTGTTTTCTGGTATAAAAAAGTGCTAGATGCTGTATTTTGTATTTTATATCAGATTATAAATGTACAAAATAATTCTCAACATGCACCGGTTGCTTTTGTTCCAGAAAACTGGAATTCTTTTGGCTTTTTCTTTTAAGCTCTGTTTTAGAAGTCCCAGTTCTCAGTTCTGCTTCTTAGTCGTATTAGGGCAACATCTGAAATAAAATTCCTCATTCATGAATACATAGCCACACTCTTTGCAGTGTGAAATTTCTTTTAGAAAAATACCAGCTTTCCCTATGCTTAAGAAAGACAGAATTTCTACCACTGAATTGTAACTTCAATCCTTATAAAATGTGTAAATTATAAATAATTGCAAGTGTAGTGTTCAATACAGACCCTAGTTTCAAAGAAGTACACTCATGCATTTTTTTTCTTTTAGTTTTAAATAGTGATAACTCTCATTTATTAATTTTAAATGGATTTTTTGGTATCTATTCTTTAGTCTTCATTATTACTCACTTTAAAAAAAAAAAAAAAACTCTCCCAGGTGCTCTTTAGACCAGGCTGGAAGATACGACCTTGTAAAATCGAGCAAGGAGATCATGGCAATGTTTGTATTTAGCATGAAACATATTAACTTTAAAGCATCTTTTAGAAACACCTGAACATACAGTGGATTTTTAAAAAAAATCTCAATAAAATAAAACACTGGACTAATGCATATTTTTCCAGTGTTTCAGTTTTTACATATTAATAGAATGATAGGGGAAAGTACATTATCAACTCCAGAGAAGCCATTGTCTGTTGTCTTTGTAAAGAACTTCCAACCAACTCAGTATTTTCATTTTGTCAAAAGGAATTCTTCAGATTACTTGGTTTAAAGTTTCCTTTTCTGTCTGCTTTCCCTGGTTCCTGCTTTGGATATACTAGCACAACTTAATAGTGTAATTTAAGTGATTAACATACTTAGAAATATTTGAAAACAGTTCCATATTCAGAACATATATATTCACTTGAAAATTACACACAGGCTGGTATTTAATTCGGAGATGACACAGTTCTTTGCTTTGGAGGTGAAGGTAGGCAGTCTGAAAGTGTTTATGTTGGAATAACTAGTGCTATAATGATAAACAGGCGGAAACTGAGTTTAATAATAGGAATCTCAGGCTTGGATTGCTGTGAAAATCATATGTATGGTCTATAATTTTGCATCTGTTTTTTTGGGGAAAAACACTGCCTGAATTCCTGCTGTTAGATTTGAGTGTTTTTATACATTGAAAAAGATTCCAGGTGTGGACCAACGGCTCATTAGTCCAATAATGAAAAGTTTTCCAATCAAGATGGAGCGCCCTCTGCCATCGCAGTAGCTTCGCTCTGGGGTGAGGGTGGCGTGCGGAGGCTTTTTCTTGACACGCGGTCGTTTTATTTCGAGTGTCACCTCTCAGGTCAGGATTCATATCCGCTCATGAGAGAAATTTCATTTTTGCCTCATCAGGCCAGGGGTGTGTTGATTTTGAAGGAATTCCCTCCTACTGGCAAGAAAAGAGCCTGGGAGGGGTTCACATTGCTGGTTTCAGTGTAGCCACAGTGGGCACACACTGCCAGGACATGGAGGTGGTGGCATGTGAGTTTGTCTTAGAAGAGTTGCATACGACACTGGCCGCCTTTATTACCAGAAATCAGATAATGACCCGAGGATGCCGTTGAGAAACTAATCAAAGTTAGGTGTTCAGGCGACGGAACAGAATTAGAACTCCAACTCTCAGCCATTAAGCTTCATCTTACATGGTTTTTCTTTTTCTTCCTTTCATTTTGTGTGCTCGTGTGTGTGCATGCGCGCGCACATGCTGGGCCATGTGGTCTTCTAGGTGTGTGGAGGACAGACGACAACATAGATGGCTCTGTTTTGTCACACTCTGAAGACTCATTTTTCTAGATTTAAGATGTCAAAATGGACCTAGGCCATTAAGCCCCAGTAATCCTGTTGTCTCTGCCCCTACAATGCCATGTTTCACTTTTTTCGTGGATTCTGTGATCTGAACTCAGGCCCACAGTCTACATAGCAAGCTCTTAGCGGAGGTCTGGAGTTTGTATCATTTCCAACGACCTCATGACTGCTCAGAGGAGGTTGTCAAGCTGGATTTGTCCCTCTTTATTCTCTTTATTTGGTGTTGAACCTGAGTGTGTTCTTGAGATTAAGACATGCACACAGTAGGCCTTTAACTTAGGAGATTTTGTTTCTTTGCTGAGAATGGCGACTAGAGAGCCCACTGGGGTTCCATCAGGCCATTGCAGTGTGGCACCCTGAGATGTGCCATGGACTGAACCCGCCTGCCAAGCCCAAGGGCAGGATTGGATTCATGGCATTATTTAACCTGTTTTTGCCAGCTCTTTATCCTTTCAGTAGAATCCTAAAGGTAAGAATTTTTCATAGCACTAGAGATGAAAAACGGCAAAGGCCCCAGCCAAGTTGTGCATTGCTGAAGTCCATGGCCTCATCTCTGTCCTCAGGGCTTTTATCTTCTGTGGACATGCTTTGTCCTTGGAAGAAGTGTGGAGGCTTCGTGTAGTTTTGAATCTGGTCAGTACTCACAATAGGTGTGCCTCCAGATTTGTGAGGGATCTATCAATGCTTAGACATATCTTTGCACTCTGGCATATTTCTTGTGCAAAATCTTGCACTTTTGTTATTTGTATTATTTTCCCAGTGCTGGGCTGGAATGCGGGTCCTTGTGCTTGCTGGAGGTTATTCTGCCACTTAACTGTGCCCTCGCTGCTTCCTGTGGTACCAAAAAGCAAATTCAATACTCATTTAAAATGTTTTAAGATGATTAACTCATTATTTGACAAGTTTGCTGCTTATTGTATTCTGTTTGTCCATCACAGTTTATCCTGTGATTTTTTTTTTTTTTTTTTCAAAATAGAAACAATGCTCTCTTCTTAAGTCTCCTATGTAACTTTGGAGATGGTAGTGTCTCTTTGTAAACAGTGATTGTATGAAGATCATACTTTGAAATGTTTTATTTATTTTTAAATCTGGGTGATCAGGGTTCTTGAGCATAATTTGTTTGTTTGTTTGTTTTTTTGTCTTGTTTCCTTAATCTGTTTTGCCAGTAAACTAAGAAAAGAGGAAAAAAAATTGAAATAGTCACACTAAATTGCAAAAATCCCATTAGCGGCTAGGGGTGAGCACAGTTTAGTAGCTCTCCTAGGCTCAGTCTGGTGTTTTCAGTGTGGTATCTTGTTCTCTTTCTTCCTGGAAATGCCTGCGGGGTCTCCTGAGCTGGCTGACTTACGGAAGCCATGTTTGATTTCACAGCTTAGCGTGCTTGCCTACTTCTTCTGTTCATTTCGGTGTGTTTGATTAGTTGATGTCTAAAAATGTGAATTTCCAGCAAGGTACATGGGGATTTGGCTGTATGACTCCTATTAAACTTAATGGAAGTCATAACTCCCATTAAATTAATAGGAATTGCTTCTGTGCTCGTTGCATAGCTAATGTAACCCCATTGTTTAAACTCGGAGATTGGGCAAATTAGCATCTCTTCAAAACAAAGCATTTACTTTTTTTTTTTCCATATTTATATTTTTAGTGCAGATGCATGCTATTTTACTCTTTAAGAAAGCAAGCACTTAACTCTGCCTCCTCTTAGGGCACCTTAAACAGTCTTTACTGTGCCCTTTGACTGTAGTGTAACTATGTTCTTCATAGGTAATCATGTACAGTAGGGTTTAAAAATATAAAATTTCCACTTATAAATTGTACAAGATAGGGTCATATTTAAATTTGATGCATTGCATAGAATTACTTAGTTTCTAGCTCAAGTTTTTTTTTTTTTTTTTTTTTTTTTCTGGTGTGAGGTAAAGTTGCATAAATTAAAATATTAGGTACATGCACACATGCTTTGAAAACCTTCCTTAGTAGTATACTTAGGTCCTTTAAAAACCATTTATTTTGTTTCACTTGTTTATTTGTTTGTTTGTTTTTGAGCCAAGATCTCTCTACATAGATCTGTGGAACTCACTTACGTAGAACAGGCTGGACTCCACCTTAGAGATCCAACTACCTCTGCCTCCCAAGTGCTGGGACTAAAGGTGTGCACCACTATTCCTGGCAAATTTATTTTGCTTGTAATTAAGTATATTTGTGTGTGTCTGTCTGTTTGGCAGCTCTGCATGTCAGTGCAGGAGTCAGTGGTAGCCTGAATTGTTGGAGTTCCAGGCTGTTGTGAGCCACCCATGGTGTGCTGCAGGAACAGGGGATAGGGGATATCTTTCTAGTCCCTATGTGGGTCACTTTATCTACTAGTTTTCAAAGCTAATGCACGCTGTTTCCTAATTGGAGACTAAGTTCAAGAACGCGATTCTATTTATTTATTCATTCATTCATTCATTTATTTATTTATTTTGCCTTTAATTCTGACTCGCTGTTGTATTCCATTTATACTCCCCTGGTGAGGCAAAGATATTATTGAGCTCGTCTTGTGTTCACTAGTCAGTCTTTCCAGGACTGTTGAAAAACGTACCATACGTCAGTATGTCTGTCACAACAGCTACCCCCAAAACTCACTAACGTTACGTCCTTGGCTATGTGTTCTTTTCAAGCTTTAATTTTCGAATGGAAAAGAGTGTATCAAATATTTATAGATGTTGTGATTTTTCTCAGAGTGAGGTATATTTTAGAAAGACTGAATTTTTACATGCAGATTAGCTGTTTGTCACCTTTGTTGTTATATTGACAACAATCAATAACATATCAAAGGTAGTGTATTAGGAACACTAGCCTTGAAAGCACCATTCCTTTTGAGGCCTTCCATTCTGTTAATTATTTGCCATTCATTCATTTGCTTCAGTTTTGAGGAGCCACATTCTTTATTTTTAAGTTAACGTGCAGTTTTGCTTTAAAATCTACCATAGAGTTGGGTTGTAAAATCTGAGAAAAAGATACTAGGAATGACTGAACATAACTATTAATGAGGCCCTGGTATGCCTCGCAAACCCGATTTATCTTCCATGTTACTAAGGGAGTGTCTCCTGAAACATATGCTCGCTACCCTGTGGCAGTCTCATTTTTCTTCACCTCCTCTGCGTGACAGAGAATGACATATGACAGCCATACAGGCTACATGTATTAGACATCAGTGTGGATTAGTGAATATCTCCTGACATCTTTCAACCCTGCCTCTGAACTCCTTTTGTCAACTTGACAGAAGTGATTCCAAGAGAATACTAGTCCCGGCCTTGGGATCTTGTGGCTAAAATGCAAAGCTGAGAAGGGAATTCCCTATCTTCGCTCCAGGAAGCACAAACAACATTTATAATCTCTTCTTATCGGCATGGGGCTCTCCTGACTTTGACTTTCATGTCTGCCATGATTCTTGCTTTGAGAGCTTATTTTTCTTAAAAAGCATCTCCCCGCTTTTATTCTAAGTGTGAACGCAACACGTATTTATGAGAAAAGATAATTAAAAAGAATCATGATGACAATGTAAAGTTGTTTACACTTTGAACCTTTTATATTATTTTCTTTAGGCACATCTTAGTTTATTGTTTTCTACAGTGCACATAGTGATGTTGTAGATAAATACAAAGTCATGTATGAAGCAAAGATAAATTCTTCATTTGCTTCCGTTATTGCGATAATGGCTTAAAATAGCTTTTATAAAAAGATTTACCTTCAGCCTTCACCAGACTTTTTTTTTTTTTTTTTTTTTTTTGCTTAGGTATTAACTAGATAAATACCTTCATAGGAAATACTTCTTTTGTGGCAAGTTGTTTCTTTCACAAGGCTGGAATCCTAGAATTCTGACTAGTCAGAGACATAGGCACATAATTGCTTTTCCTAGAGGGACATGTTCATAGCCTGTATATGAGGATGCTAATGTCTGTATACTTTATTAACAGTGATGAGGAATAAAATAAAAGCCTTCCTTCTGTTTTTCTAAATTGGGGACTACTAAGGACTAAAAACATTTTTTGTGTACTTTGTTGTTAAGCAGTTAAATCTCGATGTGAACTTCTCTTTGGTTTTGTTAGTTGGTCACTTTTCTGATGACTGCAATTCACTGATGGTAGTTGTCTCATGGTATTTTTATTTTGAAAATATTTTCTAGTTTGCCTGCTAGTTTATATTTATATTGCTTGGACACGTTCCTATAAGAATTTAAAGTGAGAAGATTTTGTAATAAAATAAGACACCGATTAAGTCCAAAATAACTATCCTGATGTTGTTATGTTTGCTTTATTTCCCACCCCTTTGTTTTATAGCTGTTTTCCTTTAAATTGTTCCCCATTTTTTTTTTTTTTTTTTTGCTAAAACCTTTTATATCCAAGTCTTAAATATTTCTTCGCTTGCATTTTCCCATGACTCTTAAACATTGTTAATTGAAATTCGTCGATGCTCAGGTTGAACCCAGGGCTTTATTCATGCTATGCAAGTGCTCTACCTCTGGGCTACATCGTCAGCCCCCAAATTCTGAAGTTAGTTAATTTAAAATGATGTGAATGAATATTAACCCAGTTCTCTGTGTGGTTAAAGTTGATAAAAGTCAAGATAAGACTAGATTATGATGGCAATTGTCATAAACAAAACAGAGAAGTAACATATGGAAAATATCAGTTTTTTATTTTCAATGATTTATCCTTGCTTTGAAGAGATTTCTTTTTGCAAGGAGCCTTAAAAAAAAAAAAAATCAAGATTTGGCTTTCTGAAATAGGTGGGTGGGTAGGTTGTTAAGAAAAGTAATAAGAAAGAAAGTTGTAACTGTCTGAATTAAATATTTTAAAATAATTAAAATAATTTTCAATTAGTAAATGATTAAAATTGAGCACAAAGAAATCCTTTAGCATTAAAAAGTAAGATTTTCCTGGAATGAGATAGATTTGGATAATACAGTTGGTTGTGTTTTGTGGAAGGGATTACTCTGTAAAGGAAAGCCAAGTAAAATTCTCTTTTATTTCCTTGCATAGTTATAAGGTGCTAACTGTCCTGTCATAATCATCTGCTTCTGTTTAACTGGTGGTATTTGTGACTTAGTCATCAGTCCCGTCCTCCCCCAATCCCCATCTTTCTTTGGTTTTTATTCTTTTCTTTGCAGGACTGGTGGCCATCCCCCCTTCTGAAAAGCCAAACACTCGAGTGCAATGTGCTGTTTTTGTTGTTGCCTGTGGGTTTTGCCCTAAAGTCTTGGAAATGGTTTCAAACCTGAAAGACTCTGAAATCAGGACTAATTCTGGTCCTAAATATTTTAGATAAGAGATAGTCAAAGTGGCTGGTTCACAGCCTGGAGTTAGATTCAGTCAGTGCTGCTCTTGTTGTATTGAAGCCAGCAATTCAATTCATTGCTGGCGGCACACGGAGAGCCCACCGGATTTTAAAACCCACTATTGTTTGTTTGTTTTTGTTTTGTTTTTAAGATTGGATGGCTGTTGTTAGTGGTAGTGTCTGGTGATTCAGACAGGAACCTCGTTAGGAAGGATTCCGTGATTTCTTGGAATGGCAGCTTGGAGATTAGTAGCGTAAAAATTTCACTTTATAAGTGAAGAAGCTAAGTGCCAGGAAGGACTGTTCCCTCACCAAGGTCTTCTTGCTGGGGCGGGGTGGGGCAGAAATTGAGAGAAATCATGCTGAATCTTAGAGTCACAGCCAGCACAGTGTGTATCGGAATTTACTGCCCATGACTGAGTCACGTGGGGATCTGAAGACCTGGATACTGACTCAGGGTCTGGGGTGGGCTTGAATCATGACTGACTGAGTCCCTGAGTGTCGGCCATTGATAGTCTCTCTGAGGAGATCGGTATCCTGGAAATGTGGTTATTAAAATGTTCAGGCGATCAAAATTTGCATCACAGTGATTTCAGTCATTGCAAGTCATTTGTTTTTTAACCCAGACAACGTGTTTAAAATACAGAAGTAGCATCACACTCAGCTCTATGGCCTTATTAAGGAAAGAGTGGAGGAGGTACCTCAGGATGCAGGGAGCCTTGTTATATTTTGATACATTTTAATCCCAATTTGTATGCTTGGCGATGACCTTTTATCTGATGATTTGCTTTGAAAAAAAAAAAAAAATCCCTGAACAACCATGCAGCCTGGCCTCTCCTTAATATTCCCCTCTGTTCCCAGTTGGTCTGCCCTACTTTTATTTTACCCTACACAGATACATTATTTTAATAGCATCTTAATACATTGTTTTATTGTTTTAAAGTCACAGTTAAGAAGCAGTCATGTAAAGTGAGACACTGTTCTTTGTCCTGACTCATTTGGAGAAAGTTTATTTTGTGTTATTTTCTGATAATAGTTTTCAATAACTAACAGTCATCATTTCACTTTTGTTTTGGTTCTGTGGCATCTTACGGCTGCAAGACTGTAGGCCTGAATGGAGGACGGCAGTGTCAACTGGTCAGGGAAAGGGCTTAAGGAAGTTCTGTGTGCTTAGGGTCATATCGTATTGTCCCTTGGCTGTGTAATCAGAGAGGTTCCATTTGTTTCTTTTCATAGCAGATAATAATATTTCTGTGAAGCAGAGGATATAATCCTTACTCTTTCAAGGACAAAAATAGGTTACTGATAATATTTAACTTTATGAGAATAAAAATTGCTAATTAAATTTGTCTTTAGTAGTCTCTTGAGTCCTTGGAAGCCAGGATTAGAGTAAACAGCAAATTTGGAATAAAAAAGTTGGATATGAGTACTTTGGGCATTTTTCTTTCATTGATGATAGAGTTAAGAGTTTTAAACTTGGAGAGGCAGCTTGGAGATTATTAGTGTAGACTCCTGCCCTTCACAGATGGGTTACTTGGTCTTTTCATCCAGCTTTCTGCTAAGTCCAGCTTTGTCCCCATTGTTACATTTGGCTTCAGCTAGTTGACAGATATTCCTCCTACTTCAGGAGGAATAAAATATATTCTCCAGAATAAAATATACTTCAAAATATGTTGTGCACTGTTTTTTTTTTTTGTTTGTTTGTTTGTTTAACTTAATGGCGATTTTCGAAGAGAGAATTCATTTCAAGGTTTTCTTTGTTCAATACTCTCTTGCTGGATAGTGTAGCCACATGTCTCTAACCACGGTACAGCAAAGGGTGAGGCGGGGGATCACACACTTAGACTATTCTGAGCTAATTTGAAGCTCACCCTACCTATATAAGGAGATTCTGTCTCACCTCCTTCCCTCAAAACAATATACCTTAAAGCTATATTAAAATTGACTTTGTTTTGCAACAAAATAATCCAGCTATGCAAAGTCAGCAACTTTCGAAACATCTTCGAAATTTATAGCAAAAACCATATAATTTTCTAAGTACAGTTTCCCTCTGAAGTTATCAGATATTGATGAAATGATACACAATTGGTATTCTGAAAGCCTGGAAGTAATTATAGATAGTTTGTATTTCTCAGTGATTGTCATCATCAAATAAAGTCAGGACCCTTTCCCACTTCTCAATGTTCCTTCAGGTTGGCCAGTGGGTGTCTTGCTTTCTCTTTCTTCTGCTGGTCACAGGAAGCTTGCTTTACCCTGGGCTCTGTTGTTAGAGTCTCAGCAAATAGAACGTCCTGAATACCTCTCAGAAGCTCTTACTCTCGTCCCATTAACTGCGGTTGCTGCAGATCCTGCAACCCTGCTCTTTGTAATAGAAAGCTTGCCTCTGAGAGCCATGCCTCTGCTCCCTGAACTGTGCTGTTAATTGATGGCGAAGAATGAGTGGAAAATCTTCAGGGATTAGAAGATCCTGGAGAGAGGTGTAAAGCCAGTTTGCAAGGGGGTGAATCTTTACCCCTTGGTCCCATCTCTGTTTGAGCTAGAATGCTAAATGTAGAGGTGAAGAGTGTAGCACACTTAGACAGCATTCAGAAATGTTAAGCAAAGACAAAACCGGAACCATTTCAGTGACAGCATTTGACTATTTGAATTAGCTTCGTGTTTGGCTTAATTTGTGACCCTAATTATTGCTAGCATTCGTGAGTAGATTTTTAGTGTCCTGCAGGGATTTGTACCTCAGGCAGATGTAAGAATCATATAATTTCAAGTCCTTCTGTTCAACGGATAAGACAAGTAAAAAGTGTAATACCGTAAAATTCTGACAACGTGTGGACACATAGTTCTAATCATTTTTCTAAAAAAAATTAAACTAAGTTTAAATTAAAATAATACCTTGGTCTTTGGAAAGCTGATTTCATCAAAACTAGTGTATCCATGTCTTAAGGTCACATATTTTACTAAGGTAGCAAGACTCTGAAGAGAAGACACATGTATATTTGTCAAGGTGGATACTATGTATGCTTGGTTTTAAGTCCTTGGCTACAGTTTAAAAGACAGAGTTTTAGAAGTTCCCATATGTAACTGGAAAAGTGACTTCTGTTGCTTGTATCTTGGAATACATTTCAGTTGAGTACCAATCAGAGTTCATTTACAGAGTTGACATACCCCAGCAGTTTAAAGGGCACATCAAACGGTTAACATTGTACCACAGCTAAAAGAATGGCTCAGGTTCTCACTTACCCTTCCCAAACACTCTCTCACTCCCCACATACAGGCTTTTGAAACCTTCAGTTGGTCCAAAGCTACTCTGTGACCTGGTTATTGGTAGATGCGAGCCTATTGATTACTAATGTATGTGTTGGGACAGAATTAACAACCATCTGCCAGCATCACAAGTTGGTTTTAAGGGGTCAGTAGGACAAGCTCTAAGACTCTCTATGTGCAAAGTTGTGAGCTAGCACTCCTATTCTACTGTGGTAACTTCTCTCCTCTCTCCTACCTTCTCCTCTCCCTACACTTCTGGTTTTGAACATCTGCTGCATGTTAATATCATCAATTCTATAACCTTTTAATGTTTCCTTTTTGTTATGATGGCACATGCCTGTGGTCTCACCAATTGTGAGGTACAGTCAGGATGTTTGGAAATTTGAAGCTAACCTGGGCTACTTGACATACTATCTCAAACAAAACAAACAAACAAAACAAAAGATAATGTCCCCTTCAAAACAATTCTGATCATTTTTTGTTTTAAATTTTGATGGAGATTACTTTTGAAAGCTGGTTTCTTTTGGAAGCTTAAGGAAAAAAAATACTCAGATCCTCTGAATCCATATAACAACACAGTGGAGTGCAGTAAACTACTGCCCAGGAGTGGTTAATGAGCGCAGAGATTGACCAGTAGCACGCAGAGCCTGCTTTTATTGGACAGAGTGATTTATAGGCATCCTCCCCCCCCTCCCCGCAAGGTTCTGATTTTACAAACTCTTCTGCTTCCTTTTATATGTTCCAGTGAATTCCGTGAGGCTGGTGACAATATTTTATTCATGTTTTTTTTTATTTGTAATAGTGCTAAGATTAATGTACTCCTGTGTTTTAGTTGATTCCAAAACACATTCAAGGAGATTTAGCACCCAGGTAAGATTTTAAATATGTTTCATTCAGGGTCCTGCAGTTGGACTAGTGGGCACCTGCAAGCAGTTCTGTTCAAAGTACAGATAGGAGGCCTCTGGAGAGCCAAGCTTGCAGGACGTGTCACTGGGCTTCACAGCTGAGCAGTAGTGTGTTGAGAACTTAATTGTAGCAAACTCTGGCTACTCAGAGCTCACAGCCTCATTTCCCTAGGTTTGTTTTATTTTAAATCATGTAGGTGACAGTAACCTTCTCAAAACCTAGTCAGCTGACACTGGTGCTTCTCTCTGTGCATTGAGCTCCTTTCTTGGAAGTCCAGGAATGAAGTCAGCGTGACACTTGCTTTCTGTGTTTTGGGATAATGCTTTGGAAGTAATTTTAGTGACATCAGTTTAGACATGTTGAACAATGGTTTGTCTCTAGTTCATTGAAAATTCTCATGATCTTGTCCTGTGATTTTCTACCTTTAGGAAGTAGGCATTTTTGTCAGTAGACAAGTAATGACATTTTGCTGTGATATCTTATGCAGACTTACACAGCCTATCTGAAAATATGTAGCTTGGGAGTTAGTAATTTCTTAGTAATCTTGCTGCAGACATTAAAATACTTATGGTTTGTGATACTAAAATAGATTTTGTTGGGGGAGTTTTCACAACATGCTATTTTAACATAATTTCAATATGCGCTGTGTACTGCCTGTGTTTGAACACACACACACACAAAGTACTTTGGAATTCAGAATTTCTTTTTCTCCTATAGTCATCATTAGTGAGTAGGTTACATTGCTGTCTCTGAGTTGCAGTTGGACTTAAAAAAAAAAATCACAGACTCTGTGTTGAGGTAAATACATGGATACATACTGGATACGTTTTTAAGTTCATTCATTTTGAAGAGGGAAGCGTTTGAGTTAGAACAGTGGGGTCAACAGTGCTGTGTTCTGTACAACTGCTAGGCACCCTCCCTAGCCTCCAATATGGTGTTACAAGGCAGTTTCCCGGGCTGCACTGAGCATGGGTTTAGGTTTCAGAAGTGAGTTTTCCTGTTCTCATGCCCGGCACTCTCTTATGACCCTTAGCTTGGAAACTGTTACCTCTTGGAAAAGAATCATTGTATCACATCTTAATCCTCGGTGGCACTTATTTATTTCACAAAGTCATCCATTCCAAAAATGAAAGTAGGATCCCCTTGGAAGCAACTCAAGTATAGATTGCTTTTTTCCTAGCACAGATGTAAGGGAGTTGTAATGGCTTTGTGCGAGCAAATGGGTAATCCTAGGGAATTACCTAGAACGATAGAGTTATTTTAGGGAGAGTGAGTTATCAACTTAATATGGAATAGATGTGAAAATAAATATTAATAGTCTCCAAGTACAGTTGATTAGTTTGTTATTTAAGTATGAGAAGAGCGTGAAAGTTTCCTGGGATTTATAGAAGCCTGAAGAAACCATTACTTTAATTATATGTTTATAATACTTTAAAAATATGATTATATAGAGTCAGAGGGAGGGGGCGTTTTGTACTCACTGCTGACCTCATCAAGCTCCAGTAGATAGTATCAGCTCCTGTCATAGAGATTGGACTCTGATTGGACTAAATGTGCCACAAAACCAGCCTACAAGTTGGTGATCTGCAAAAGGGACCAGTAAGGGGTGGAGGGGTAGGTGTGGGATGGAGGGAAGAGAGGGTGTGGGATGGAGGGAAGAGAGGGTGTGGGATGGAGGGAAGAGAGGGTGTGGGATGGAGGGAAGAGAGGGTGTGGGATGAGGGAAGAGGGGGTGTGGGATGGGGGAAGAGAGGGTGTGGGATGAAGGAAGAGAGGGTGTGGGATGAGGGAAGAGAGGGTGTGGGATGAGGGAAGAGAGGGTGTGGGATGGAGGGAACAGAGGGTGTGGGATGAGGGAAGAGAGAGTGTGGGATGAGGGAAGAGAAGATGTGGGATGAGGGAAGAGAGGGTGTGGGATGAGGGAAGAGAGGGTGTGGGATGAGGGAAGAGAGGGTGTGGGATGAGGGAAGAGAGTGGTGGGATGAGGGAAGAGAAGGTGTGGGATGAGGGAAGAGAGGGTGTGGGATGAGGGAAGAGAGGGTGTGGGATGAGGGAAGAGAGGGTGTGGGATGAGGGAAGAGAGGGTGTGGGATGAGGGAAGAGAGGGTGTGGGATGGAGGAAGAGAGGGTGTGGGATGAGGGAAGAGAGTGGTGGGATGGGAGGGGTGAAGGAAGGTGTGGGATGAGGGAAGAGAGGGTGTGGGATGAGGGAAGAGAGGGTGGGATGAGGGAAGAGAAGGTGTGGGATGAGGGAAGAGAGGGTGTGGGATGAGGGAAGAAAGGGTGTGGGGAGAGGCTATCAGAATGTATTGTCTGCCTATGTAAAACAGTCAAATAACCGACTTACTAAAGAAGTGAATTAAACCTCCCAGTATTTAAGATTTTTCTCCTTCATTTAGCATTTGTAAATGCGTACTCATTCACCATTATGTCTCTGCTCGTATCTTTCCCTTGTTTCTTTATGCTCATGGTTTCTGTCATCTTGAAAAATTATTGGTATATTCTCCATTTACTAGAAATATAAACTTGCCTGCTTTAGGCACCCGATAAGTATTATACTACACACCCACAAAGCATTTTAAAAGAAAGTTCATGAATAATATTTAACTTTGCTTAGGAAAAAAAGTTAGTATTTCCATTAAAAACCTGAAATATTAAATCTAAGATTGCGGTTCCCCTCCCTCAGGATGGTACACATAAAGAGCTGTCAGTCCATTCAAGAGGTAGGAAGGGAAACGCAGCTGGTCCCGAAGAGAGGGTCTAGCTAGTGCAGAAAATTCCTGTCAGCATTTCGACGCTGCATTCTTTTGGGGTATCTGTTATCACTGAATAGAAAACTGTTTCAAATTGACAGGCAGACAGAACGTTGTGCTGAATGTGTAAATTGGAATCATCACATCTCCCAGTTCCCCTCACCAGGTGCCGGCTTGGAGCTTGCTTCCTTCCGCACAAGTGTTGAGAGAGTGCCAGGAATAGTGGGGTTTTTTTCTTCTCCCCAATTATTCCTCATCTCTTCCAATGTCTAGTTCTTTTCCTAAACAGCTTGCCCAGGTGTTTTTTGGGGAATGCCTTGCAGGATTGTACAGGGGGTGCAGGTGCTCCTGTGGCGGAGGCTGCTAAGCAGAACTGGAGGAGCGTGCCCATCTGTGTGAGACCTGGCTTTCAAGGGATTTACCCTGTGACATACAGAGAGCGGTCACTGCCAGTGTTTTGTTGGTCTTGAGATGCCAGGGAGCTGGTAATTGTGGGAGTCGGTGTTTAAAGAAAGCTAGACTGCTTAATTAGGCTTTAGGTTTGTGTCTTTAAAAATACTTTGATTTGCAAGCTATTTGGATAACTAGTGAAAATTTCAAGGATTGCAAAAACATGAAAGCAACTCAAGTGTTAATGAAGGAATGTTGGAAGCAAGCGAATCTCCCTTCATAGGTTTTATTTATTTATTTTTTGATCTTACTGAAAAAATTTACTAGATGATGTAATTGTTTTGAGTTTCTTCCTGTCATGTTTATGAGATTTTTTTTTTTTGTAATGTAATACTATGGCATTTGGAGACAGAATTTAAAATTTTATTTTCTTTGAATGTATATCACAATCAGTTGCTCAGAACTATTCAAATTAATTTATGCTTGAAGCACTTGTAACAGTGTTACTATTCTTGAAATTAAGCAACTTGGCTCACAGAATGATACTTTAATTAGTTTGGTTAATTGTGCTTTCTTGACTAATGTAAATATTTTTCCTAGAAGAGTGTATTTTCTATCTTTTGCTTATCCCTTGGGCAGTGCATTTTCTTGAGGTATTTTCCACTAAAGATTATATATTTCTTTACTTTCATTAAGCGTTTAGAGTATGAACATTTTATTTGGCTTCCTGTAACTTCTCTTAGCCTTTGAGAGTTCTCCTAGCCGCTGTGGTGACCACACAATGGTAGATGGAAATTTCCCAGCATCCATCATTCCAACTCACACTCTAGCATTTATTGTCATTTGCACTACTGACTTAGTCCCTGTGTGCTTTCACTCAGCACTGAGCAGTGACAGTATGGTTAGGGACATTTCTCATGGGGACAACAAAAAGTTAATTTCAAAAGCAGTAAAATGTGGTGCTAATTAGTGTAGTGGGTTATTGACATTTAAAATATTCATTTTGAGTGTGTGTGCGCGCGTGTGTGTGTGTGTGTGTGTGTGTGTGTGTGTGAGAGAGAGAGAGAGAGAGAGAGAGAGAGAGAGAGAGAGAGAGAGAGATTGCCCCAGAGGACAATGTGCAGGTGTTGGTTCTTTCCTTTTACCATGTGAGTTCAGGAGAGGGAACTCAAGTCATTAGTCTTGGCAGAAAGTAGCTTTATCTGCAGATCCAGCTTGGGCAGGATTCATCCTTTTAGAAAACATTTTATTTTATTTGTTTTGTGCAAGTGTATGTATAAGTAAGTCTATGTGGGTGTCTGGAGAGGCCAAAAGAAGCTATGGGATCCCCTGGTGTGGAGTTAGGAGCCTGAACTCATATCCTCTGCTGGAGCAGTCACTTTAACTCAGAAGCCATCTCTCTAGCCTGGTGGGTCATATTTTACTTCACGTTTACCACCTTTGTGGACCTCTGAAAGTTGTTCAGCCTGTGTTTTACTTTCATTATAAAATTTCAAAATTCCTTCTCTTTACAATTGTCAGTATTGGATCTGGGAGTTCCTGCTTACCCTGGTGACTTTAGTTAAATCCTTGGAGTACATGGTAGATGGTAAAAACAGACTCAGCAAGTTTGTCAATGACATACACTCATGTACACACACACACACACACACACACACACACACACACACACACAATGGCATGCATGTGCCCATATACTTCTATACGTAGACCCATTCATGCACAAACCCATAAATAATAAATAGATAAGTATTATACAAATAATTGAAAATAACATTGATGTTTAAAGACCAAATATTCAAATGGCTGTCAAACAGTAATTATTTGGTTTCTGCCATGAGGTCAGGGTGTCTTATGCTAGACATGGTTTAGCATTTATAGACATTATTAACAGGGTTTTAGAGAGAGCTGTGTCCCTGGCATGACATCCAGGTGAAGTTGGAGAGCAGAGTTGTTTTAATGTAAATGGATGGGAATTGCTCATGGGGTAGGGTGGGGGTTGGGGTGGGGATGGGAAAGGCATCCTGGATGAGGGAGTCCAGTGTGGTATGCAAACAGTAGGAGACCAGGTAAGAAGGTATCTGTTGCTGAGACTTGAGGTTTAGTGAGATGTGGAACTTGCCTGATGAGGGAGAGGATGAGTCACTCAGATCAACTGTTGGTTGGGAAGAGAGACCCATGGCAGTTACTCTGTGAGGTTTGCAAGGTGAAGCAGAAAGCAAACCTGAAGTGGCAGGTATATCCCAGAGTCTGTTCAGAGGCTTAATTATCAGGCTCAGAAATTCCCTTTGTACCTGCTGCTTCCTGTCTCTTAACTCGGCTTTCTCCTCAACTCTGTTGTCTGACTCAAGTTTCGTCTCTGCTAGTTTTGTTTCAACATGGCATGTAGCATCTCGGGATCTGCTCCAACCACAGAATTGCCCTTTGTTTCCCAATTAAAATTCCCGAGGAGCATATAGGCTTTACACTGTTTAGTAATGTGGCGGGACCATTTTTCAAAGAACCACATATATTGCCAGGGTTTTGTGTCTCTAGTTGTTCATGGGTTCTCCTGCTCAGTCTGGGTTTGTCCCCTTAAAAAAGTCTGTAATGAGAGTGTCGAATAAGGATAAACGCAGTGCTGGTGGCTGTGATCATTTGTATCTGAAATGTTGATTCGTAGGTGCCAGCCATCCAGGAAGATGTTGAACCCACCCTAGTCAGACCTGGGAGAGTAGGAAAGGGACACTGGAGGGGTAGCTCGCACAGTGCGTATCTAGTATGCAATATTAAGATCAACCCCAGTATTGTATGAACTGGGTGTGACGGCACATACCTGTGAAACACTTGAGAAATGGTAGCAGGAAAATCAGGAGTTCAAGACCATACTATACACATAACGCGCCCAAGGCCAACCTGGGCTGCTAGGGAGCTCCCCGTCTCAAAAGCAGATTAGAAAACTGAGAGAAACAAATTTGATCTTTGTGGAGTCAGTTTAATTAAGTAAATACTATTAAAGTATAAGGTATCACAGTGATTTGCAGAGACAAGCTTGTCAGTAGTATAATCAATTCCAGAATTAAAAATATTCCCAAAGTTTTAATATCCCATAATTTATAATGTGTTTACTGGAAGTCTTGCTTTGATTAAATAATAGATGTGAGTATGCAGAGATGACATTTTAGCTTTTCTCTCGATTTAGGACTTTCAGTTAAAATCTACAGCTATAGTGACCCCTTATTGAACTCATCAGAATCTCAGGCAGTGGGCTACATGTTTTATATTCACTGTCCTGGGTCACAGTCCCAAATGATCTATGTAGTTCAGAGGATTTTGTCAAATTTGTAGTTGAGGAAATGAACCTATGGTTAGGAGAAATAGGCAGAGGAAATCAATACTGTGTAATGATTGCAGAGATACGTCCAACTGCAGAACTAACACAAAATTCACATTGCTTGTAAATTTGTATAAGGACTATCCACTTTTATATTATATTCATCTGTATGTCTGTCTGTCTATCATCTCTATCGTGTGTGTGTGTGTGTGTGTGTGTGTGTGTGTGGCGCGCGCGCGTGCGCGCGCATGTGTGTCTGCCCTCGTGTGCCTTGGAGGTCAGAACACAACTTGCCGTAGTAGATTCTCTTATTCTGCTCCGAGTCCCACAGATGGAGCTCAGCTTGATAGACTTGGCTGCAGGTGCCTTTACCACCTTGTCAGCTCACACACATCAACTTTTATTTACATCGACTTTTATTTCTTTGCTTCAGAGTGTTTCTCGCCTCTACGGTGGCCGTTCACCACCCTGGTTTTAAAAGAAGGAAGCGATTGCAAAGGTCCATGCCTGTACACACATGGTTCCTGCTCAGGCTAGGTCTGCAGAGCCCCAGACAGCATGTTGGAAAATGGAAGAGACAGCATTCAGCATATGCTTTTGTCTCTGGTGCCAGACGTCTTATTTAACTTGCTTTTTTAATTGCATTGACTAGATATTTTGGCACCACATAGATGCAATGTTAGAAATCCTTTATCAGCGCACAGATGGCTCTTTCTGGTGGCAGCCTTCATATAATGCCACTGTCTTCTCATGCATTCACCATTGATGGAGTGCTTGTATGCAGGAAGGTTTTGTTCTTCGTAGTACACATACATTTCAGAAATTACCATGTAGTTTGAAAATACCACTTTCTTAGTAAATAACTTAAAAATGTACTGTAGAAGTGGAGAAAAATGCAGAGCCCCTGTGTAGCATAACAGTGAGCTCTTGGATCAGCGGTGCCACAGACATGAAGACAAAACCCAACCTGTGACAGCTTTATCATGGGAGATGAAGATGAGGGACATGACTGGTGATGAGATGTTTGTGTGTGTTTACTCAGCAGTTAATGCTCACTTCGTGCTGTCAATTACACAATCGTTGTTAGAGTTTTAGAAAGATCCTTTGAAAATGCACAGAAATGCGTTTTATCTCAAATAGGAAACTAAAATGAATGTTTAACTGGGCTAGAGAAAGGAGAATGTACAGAGATAAAAATGACTACTGTAGGGTCAATGACAGTGACATTGGAAAGGCAGGAGAGGTAGCCCACTCACCAACTCCAGGGTAAGTAAGCGTCATGTTAGACACTAGTACTGATTATTTTAGTCCTTGATACAGTACACTTTTGACTTACAGTGGGGCTCAATGTGGAATTTTTTATAAGAAGAGACAAGGCAGATGTGGCGACACTAGGGTGTGAATTAGTCACTGAGCCTCGGTTTGATTGGCTGATAAAGTCATCCGTTATCTCATTTGATTGGCTGATAAAGTCATCCGTTATCTCATTCAGGAAAGCCTGCATTCATTGAAGTCTTAGTAAGTGGACTTGTTCTGCTTGGTATGAAGAATTAAGAATGCAGAGAGTGAGCATTACTTTGCGTATCTTCCACATAAACAGCTTCTTTGGGGAAGAATGAAAGGGTCTTCCCGAATGCTTCCACCCAAAACACAGTCTCCTCTTTTATCCAGTGTTTGTTCTCTCCTAAGTACGGGTACACCCTCTAGACTTGGCTTGAGCTGACAGAGCAGGCCAGTGTCTGATATAGTGTTCTCATTTCTTTTCATTCTTCTCCTTCCCCTTCCCCCTATATATGTGTGTGTGTGTGTGTGTGTGTTTGTGTGTCTGTCCATCCATCCATCCGTCTGTCTGTCTGTCTGTGTCTGTTTGAAACACTTTGTAGTCTTGGCTGTCCTGGAACCCTCTGTGTAGAGCAGGCTGGCCTCAAGCTCACAGAGATCTGCCTGCCTCTGCCTCCCTAGTTCTAGGATTAAAGACATGGGACACTATGGGCCTGGGCTAGTGTTCTTATTTCTTATATTCTCTAATGGAAGGGTTTATGTCAGGGACAGTGAAAATGTGGCATCTTTAAAAAATGATAGCAAATTAAAAGAAACATCAGAAGGAACACAGTCATTTGTACAATGTAGTATCTGAAAGGGAAATTACACTATGTACATTCATTGTTATTTTCCCAGGTCTTAAAGTATGCTGTCTCGTTTAGGAGGTGTGTGGATTCTGCATTGCTGTGGCCTACTTTTAGCTTTCTGTGGTATTTTAAAAGCATGCCCCCGAGTTTATGCTTATATAACATGTACTACTTATTTTTTGACACACTGGGAGATTTTTGTGTGAACACATAAAATCTGATGTATATCTTTATGTAATTAGTCATCCAGAGCTCAGCATTCTTGTTTGAACATTAGATTGTTTGTGATATTTAGTCAGAGGATTAAGAAGATGTCACTAATGAAAGACAAAAACCTAGCAAATTCTTGGAGAAAGTTGCATTTAGATGATATGGCCTAAGAGTGCAAGAGAGAAACAAATAATCATCCACTTAATGATATTTTAAATCTTTGGGCATTGTATTGTTTGCATACCTTTGCCACAGCTGTGGCCAACTGCTCTTTTCTCTGCGATGGGCTTCATGGTGGCACTTTCATGCCTGTGTCACTGCATTCTTTTTATTTTTGTCCCTCACCCCCAGTTGGCACGGAAAGAAAAACCACTGTGTTAACAGTGTCATTTTTAATCTTCATTTTCGAAGTGCTTAGTTCGTGTATCTACACAGATACAACTCTCAGAACCCCAACATGGCTTTTCATGGGGCTCCGGTGAGTCACTTCTGTTGTTTGAAATTTAAATACTTGAAGTTTTTTTTTTTTTTTTTTTTTTAAGACATAAAGTTACGTTTTGAACTTTGTTGACTTTTTAAAAAGGAGAATCCAAAGACTGTGAAACCTAAAAAGAGACCAGAAAATTGCTTGATTTTTTGAGTTCTAGAAATTTTTATATATGTTTGTTTATATATATATATATATATATATATATATATATTACACATATTACAATTATAAAATATTACAATATTTAAAATAGTTCTCCCTACCCCCATTCCTAAACACATGGGGAAAAAAACCTACTTGGTTGATTTTCTGTATTTTAAAGAATAAATGACACATTAAGATTCAGAAGCTTTTTTTTTTTTTTTTTTTTTTGGTTAAGTGTACATTATTGTCTTAAACCTGTAGTGGATGTTTATACTGTGGTGTGTGAGTTTATTGTTTGCTGTGGAAACAGGGCAAAGGTGTTTTGGGAAAGCATACTGTCTAAACACGTTTGCTCTAACCGAGCATCCCTAGTTAACATGGTTTAGACGTTCGATTGGAAAGGAGCCGGTTCTCTGCTTCCTCTGAACAGATAGCAAACCCGGAAGGTGTGTTCTCTGCTTTAGCATCTGTGTCCACTCGGCACACTCGCTACCCAGGCCTGTTCTCCTTTTCAGACACCAGCATCACTTTGTGCAGTTGTCTTCCAGTGCCTTGCCTTGTTTTCTTAACTCTCATTCTAAATTCTCATCAATATTAGGGAATGTGCACATTTTATTGCCATTTTAATTGGATGATTAACTATCAGTGTTTTATCACACAGCTAGTTATGCAAATGAGTTAATGATTTGGGTATTAAATCAATTCCAGGAATTATCTACCACTTGATCAGAACTGTCAGGATGTCTGGGCAGGTTCTAGGTTAACCGTGTACCTTGACGATATTACGGGCAGGATAATTTATGTTCTATTGATTGTGTCAGCATCACTTCCAAAATATCTCTGAAGGTTTGATGGACTTGGGACCCAACCCTTTCTATCATTAGTTAGGTTGTTTCAAAAGGATTTCAGTTTCATGGTTCTGCCCAAACATCAGGCTGTTTATTCTTTGGTGGTCACTGAATATGACAAACAATAATTGATTTAAAGATATCTTTATCTTATAATTTTATTTTACTTAAAAAAGGTAAAATCTTCCAAATTTGAAGCTTAAGGGGGAATATCAGATTGCAATGTGAAATTATTGGAATATTGTAGGTAATAAGGAATTAATACAGACACAGATGTGTAAGAGAGTGAAGAAAATAAGGTTTGAAATTATATGTGTCAGTCAAAGCCAGGGCATTAGACATACTAGGTAAGCACTGGACTACTGACCCACAGCTCTGATCCTGGAACTGGATACTAGGTGCTTCTAGGAATGAAGTCACAGCACCGAAGGGAAGACAAAGTGGTTTGTGCTGTGTTTTACTTCTGTCCTAGGTGTCTGTGTGTCCCGATTTTGTGAAGTCAAGAGGTGCTTGTACAGCAAAGCTGGGTGAGATATTTGTGGTCAGTGGTTGGAGCCAGCTGGTGTAAGAACGTGCATTAAAAATGAGATTCTATGGTTCTTAAAGCTACTGATCTTTAACTTACAGACTAGCTAGCTTTAAGACTCAGTGTGTGTGAAAGGAAACTGCCTCACCTAGCTTCTCGTAGGGTCTTGCAGGCATGGGAGACATCCAGTACATTGTAACTAAACAGTGGATGGAAGTGGGGGCTTGTCTGCTCATGGGCTTTTGCCTGTGTATCTGGAAGGTATAGGCTAGTGTCCAAGAACCCTTAGTTTGTTCATCTATCTATCTATCCATCCATCCATCCATCCATCCATCCATCCATCACCCATCCATCTATCCATCCATCCATCCATCCATCCATCCATCCATCTATCCATTCATCCATCCATCCACTAAGGACTTTCAGCTTGACCATCCATCCATCCACCTGCCATGCTATCACCATGTACCTCAGGCCAGCTTCTAACTCTGGATCCTACTCCCTTAACTTCTGAAGTACCACAGTTACAGATTTTTGCCACATACCTCAGACTAGCAGGCTTTATAGGATATGTGCAGACTAGATCTTTGGAAATCGGGAGAAAGTTCTTTAAACCATGTTTGGCTGTCTTTCTGTGTTAGTAAGCCAGATCCTGCACTGGAGGACCAGAGGCAACACTGAGACACAAAGCGCACTGGCTTCCCACTGGGTAGATCCTTAGGCTGCTCTAAGTGGGCTGTGCTGTCTCAGGCAGCAAAGCGGCAGCTGGGTGGGATGCCTCAGTCTTGTGCTCTTGTTTAAATTTGATTTAGTATAAATTGAAATTTAATTGTTTATATTGGCCCAATTAAAACCAAGAAATGAGGTATCATATAGAGAGAGCCTGCTGCAGAATGGACAAGTGTGTTTTCCCACACAGAGAGCCTGGTAGTTGAGTTGTATATATTTAGTGTTAGGAGCAAAAAAATAATGGAGTTGTCTGAAAAGATTAGAAGTCAATACATTTGACCCAAATGTATTGAATTATGTGTCACAAGTATTAAATCACCTCTCAGAGTCTTGCAGTTCCTTAGAACCAAGATTAAATTACTCTGAAGAGCAGCAGATATTTTCTTCTTTCAGCCATCTTAAGTGTTGATAGGACTAGCATTAAAAATTACAGTTTTCTGATGCAAAATGCCACCCACTTTGTGCGTAGAACTGAAAAATTCCACAATTCAGGTTTTCATCAGCGTAAGTCTCCATGAGACCCTGTGGCAAGGATGTTTGATTTTCAAGCTTCTGAGCTTTATCCCGCACTGTTTACTCAGCATCCTTAGCAGACCATAATGTTAGGGAAACAGTCCTTGATGTCCCTAAGCGGTAATTCTCTGTATATCTTAACTGTAAGTGAGGTGTTGCTGTGAGCCAGTGGGCTTGGAGACTTACATAGGGGATAGGTGCATAAAGGCCTCGTGAGGTTCCTCACTGCCGCCTGTCTCTGGGCGACTCCATATAGATTGAGTGAGGCTCCGTTCCCACTCTAAAGTACCCAGTGTTGACTCCTGCAGCACTGCGGTAGTTATGCCACAAGCCTCTTTTGTTTTCTCTCGAAGGACTATGGCTGCCTTGTGTAGAATATTGTGCCACACAATGAACTGGCAAGTAGGTGTTGTTAGTGGAAACTTTTTAGGATTATCATTATTTTTTTTAACTCCGTGATTATTTAGTACTGCTCCGTGTGATCAGTGCCTAATTATTTTTCTATCTTTTTATCATGGAAGTTTCAATCCAGTGAAGTAGGAAAATGGGATTTCCTGATTTTCTTTGATGTTTTTGTCTTGGAAGAATCATATCCCAGTGTTCTTGGGTGCAGACAGCACTCCTGGGTTAACACTCCTCTCCCTCTGCTGCTTGAACAACCATGCCTTGCTCCAGAAGAGACAGTCAACTAGCTCTGTGGCTCTGGCTTTTCAACTTGGCCTCTGTATTTCTGAAACTGGTACCACATTTTGTTTCCCCGAAATTCTTTGTAATTTGTTTACAGTTTGCTTTGACACCAGCCAACATTTTCAGTATTGGAAGTCGAGGAATGAGCCCTGTACGAAATTGTATTGTCAGTTTTTTGGTGATCGAATGACAAACAGTAATGACAACTGTATATAGTGTTGACATGATATGAGCATTAGGACTAAGTATTATACAAACTAATGGAAAAGAAAAAGAAATTGACACAGACCAAAAAAAAAAAAAAAAAAGAATTAAGTATTATATAATAGTAGAAGCTGTAAAAATATTGAAAGAATTTTTGTTTCTTTGCACCTATGTTTTGGCCTTTTATTTGGGGGTATAGAATGCTGATACAGTGTACTTCCAAGGTTATTTATTTATTTTTTTAATCAATCTATCCATCCATTCATCCATCCATCCATCCTTCCTTCCTTGTTTCCATATGTAGAGAACACTGTGGTCTACTTTCAAGGCTATTTATTTATTTATTGTCTCTGGAGCTGCCCAGTCTAGCTGTGAAACCAGTGTCTGCGTCTTCCTAGGTTTTCTGTTTTCTGAAATGTGAGATTAGCATTACTGGTTGGAGCCAATAGTCTATCCTCCCAAGAAACACCTGAGAGTGAGGTGGCCTTTATTCGTCAGTCGGCTTTGTGGTGTATCCCACAGGCAATACACAGGACAGTACCCAAGGGGGACCATCTGTCACTCTTAGGTAAGGCAAGGGAGTCTGCTGCAGACTCTCCTTGGAAACATCTATTTAAAAATTTATTTGCAATAATTTAATTAAACTTTTCAACACAAATTGTGACTTTTGTTTTTTGTTTTTCTAAGTTCAGATAGTCCAGTGCCTTTCTGAAAGGAGGACATATATTTTGTGCTTTTAGTCATAAGATAATGAATTTTTTTTTCTTCATTATAAATTAAGAAAGAAAGGGCTCAAAATACAGGAATAGGTTCTAGCCAAGATCATTTAAATCACTGGTTTTCAACCTTCCTAACGCTGTGACTCTTTAATACAGTGGCTCATGTCGTGGTGACCCCCTCAATACACTATTTTTGTTGCTATACCATAAGTTTAATTTTGCTGACATTATGAATCATAGTGTAAATAACGTACATATTTTGGAGACAGCTTTGCCCAAGGGGTTGTGACACACAGGTTGAGAACCCCTGAACCCATTTAACTAGAGCTGAGATTCGGGTCCAGATTTCATCTTCTGAGTGGACTGACTTCTAAGACATGCTGTTCTTACCAAAATCTTGTGTCTTCTTGTGTCTGGTGCCCACTGCTTGGCGTGGCACTCTCCTGAGGTCGTCCTTCAGGTTCTGGTTCAGGTTGCTGTCAGTCTCTAAGAGGCTGCTCAGAGGTGGAACACTTACCATGGTATATCATAAGCTGAGCCCCTCCTTTATAATGCCCCACCCCAGTACTCTGTCCTCTCATAAGCCCTGTGAGGAGCAGGACCTGTCGCTCTCTTTATGTGTCTACTCTGCTTCACAGAGTAGTGTTTGCTGTTAGTACAATGCAACTGTGGACTGAATGGAAAAATACAACTTTGTATATATATCCAATCATCTTTATATATATATCCAGTCATCTTTAATTATATGGAAATAAGTACATTGATTTTAAAAATATATAAATGATTAAAATAAAAACTAAAGGATAATGGGGGTGATTAAAATTTAAGTTGTTTCAGTGCCATTCGGAAGTTATTTGAAGCAAGGCATAGTGGTTCACTTCTGTAATCCCAAGACTTGAGAGGGCTGTGTCAGGAGGTTTGTAATCCCAAGATTTGAGAGGGCTGAGACAGGAGGCTTGCTATGAATTTGAGACCATCTTGGTATTTGAGATGCTTTTTTCAAAGCAAAGAAAACCAGAAATGTTAAATGTGTTTTCTAGAACAGGAACTTTTTAAAATTGAAACTGTTCTTTATGCAATACGTAATATGACTTTTTTAAACCATAGATTTTGTGTTTTGTCAAACACAAGCTAATCTTTCATTGTCTGCTTAAGATTGACTTTTGTAGCTTGTTAAGCTGATTGTGTTTGTTGCACAAAACAGACTCTTATTTTCAATAGATAGGCTTTGTGTATTTCCACGTTCATCAAATCCCAGACCTATATCCTAGGAATCTGTACGTGATTCTTAGCAATCATTAGCCAAGGGAAGCTCTAAGCATGCACAAGTGGCAAATAAATGCCTTTTATCCTAGAATGTATATTGTTATCTATGGTGACAATTTTTTTTACAGTTAAAAACAGCATTGTGTTTTAGAGTTGAATTGCTTGGATCTGTGTACACTATAAAGTGTCAAATAGTGGCTACTTATGAAAACTGCGTAGTAGAAAAAATTCTGTTTTGTGCATCATTCGCTTTGGGGCATGAATAATTGGTTTTTTTGTTCTTTAATAATTACTACATTTTTTGTGTGTTTTATAATGAAGGAGGCTCCATGTAGTGTTTGCTGTATTGCTGGACAAACGCCTTCTTAATGAGCCCCATAAAAAGAGTGGGGTGTTTTAGGGTGCCTAGGAAAACAAGCTGAGTTTTATCCATGGAGTGTTCAACTGTGTAGCTCTTGGTAGATCACAGTAAGGGGGTGTGGGAGCTGCAGATGCATGAGAGAAAATAAAAAACCACTCAGACCGACGAGAGTTGAGCTTTCTGTCTAATTCTGTATTTGAGAGCAACTATTTAGTTAGGTGTGAATCAGTGTCTCATTACCCCTAGTTTATTCTCATCTACAGACTTTAGATGGATACATTATAAGACATGAGATAGGGTGATACATTTGCTTACTTGGGATTAGTAATACCAGCTACAGATACTAAAGATACCTAAATACTTAATTGCAAACTCAAGAGTACATAATTCAATTTCAAAACTCCATATGGTAGCTATGCTTCATTTGAGAGAATGTTCTAGGGGTAACTCGCATGTCTATGAAGAGCTTAGATGTTATCTAGCATTATTAGATTATTGCTTGTTCCCCTCTCCCCTTCCTGTGACTGAACCCAGAGTCTCACACTTGCTAGGTCTCACACCTTGCAGCTAGCACCAACCTGAACCCCATGTTGCTATCTCTGTGTTACACAAATGACTTAAGCTTCTTCCCAGCTGTGTGGTCCTTGCAATTTCAAGCTAATAGTGTGATTGACAATGTAAGCTGGGTGGTCCTCCCCAAAGAAAATTGTAAATCAACACAGTTATATCAGTGCATCGTACTTTGGGATACAGAGCTCTACTTTTGATAGGAGTGTGTGTGTGTGTGTCTGTGTGTGTCTGTGTCTGTCTGTCTGTCTGCCTGTCTCTCTCTCTCTGTGTCTGTGTGTGTGCTAAAATTACTGGCTTTTATGTATCTTGGATGTTTAATAGATGATGCTCTTCTGTACCACTTATATATACTGAGTATTATAATACACACTATTGATATAGTCGCTCTGATACAAGTTATTTTTAGCACCGAGGGAGACATGTACCCATGAAACTTGACAGAGGTGACCTCCACAGGTCACTGTCATCCTCCCACCCTGTCCCTGCTTTCTCTGTTCATCTCACACAACTAACAACTTGGTAAAGGATAAATTGGATCACCTTCTCTTACAAACCAATAGTGTGGCTTTGGTCTCCCAAACTCTGTGACATCTCACAGCTGGATATTCTTTCCCTCCAGCTGTGCAGACTCTGTTTGGGGGTCCATTGACTTGAGGCACTGGCTTGTTTAACTTTCTCTATACAGCTAAAGTCCGTTATATATAGATATCATATTCCTAAGTGATGCATGGCTCATAGTACATCTGTTCCTTTAGTGATTGTTTCTTTCTTTGGTGTTTTCCCATCACTGATATGCTGCCTGCCAATTCAAAATGTTCTTCCCCTCATAGTACTCGTGTATAGACTCAGTCTTTGTTTCTTTATTGGCATTTTAAAATATTAATCTTGTATGTGTTTCATGGTTTTTTGGGTGGATCTCTCCTTTTATTTGCAGGAGAATATTGTCTTCACCAATGCAGTACTACAGGCTGTGTTTAAATCATTCATTTAAGTGTCATAGTGTGTACTAAATCACGACCCGGCCTGCACAAATTGAGCAGATATGTGACCAAATCAGAGGTGCAAGCAGTCTTTTGGTAGAGAACCACCAGCCCAGCACAGTGATTCTCTAACTGTTGACAGTAAGATGTAACTAATGACTCTGGGAAATTGGGTCAAAACCAATAAGATGAGGTGGCCCGCATTTGCTATTTGTATGTTTATCCCAAGAGCCTCCAGGACCGGTGTTTGTTCTTGCTGGTGAGACTTTTGGCCTTATGGTTGCTATGAGGAGAGGGGATTGAGTAGGAAGAACTTTGGAAGTGTAAGAAGATACATGTGAGGCTGTTAGGAGAGCAGTGGATTCAGGTATCAGAAAGTAGACAGAGCTAGAGGAAAGGAAATGGTCGTAGTCACATGGGACCCGTAGGCAGGCTGGAGGAGAACTACCAGTGCTGAGGCTTGACCAGGGGTGCCAACATATCAAAGAGCACCCTGCCCGTCCTCCAGGTGCCCCTTGATTGGAGTCACTTTTTTTGCCCTTTTGTTTGATGTTGTTAGGGTAGGAGCTTTGTCTTCTTGGAGTTTTGCTCAGAAAGTCTGTTCATTTCTCAAATATCAGGAATGGAAAAAGTCAGATGTTGCCTGATCAGAGCTTTCTGATTTCAAGAGCCTTATACCAACCAACCAACCAAACAAACAACACAACCAACCACCAACCAACCACCAACCAACCACCAACCAACCAACCATCCAACCACCAACCAACCAACCAACCACCAACCAATCACCAACCAACACCACCAACCAACCAATCAACCAACCAACCAACCACCAACCAACCAACCAACCAAACAACCAACCAACCACCAACCAACCAACCAAACAAACAAACCAAAACCAAAACAAGCAAGCAAACAACCAACCCAATTAGAAAGTCCCTGCATTGTTTATTAATTATGTTGCTGTTGCTGCTCCTCCCCTTCCTCCTCTCCCTTCCTCCTCCTCCTCCCCTTCCTCCTCCTCCCCTTCCTCTTCTCCTCCTCCTCCCCTTCCTCCTCCTCCTCCCCTTCCTCCTCCTCCTCCTCTTCCCTCCTCCTCCTCCCCTTCCTCCTCCTCCCTTCCTCATCCTCCTCCCTTCCTCCTCCTCCCCTTCCTCATCCTCCTCCCCTCCTCCTCCTCCCCTTCCTCCTCCTCCTCTTCCTCCTCCTCCTCCTCCAATAAATCAATTTAACATTGGGCCACTCCTTCTATTAGAAGTGACTTGCCCACTGTCTACATTGATTCCCAGCGGAGATAAAAACTGGATAACCTAGTAGTGACACATAGGCCTAGATTGACTATTTTAGTCTATCGTTACAACTAGTTTTAAATCCTCACCATAGTGTAGACAAAGGGTGACTGTGAGTCAGAGTATTCATCAAAGCCATTGGCTTATTGGAGATTCATGAAATGACTTAACGTTGGATAATATACATCTACCTAGATGATCACTTCCTGTTTACTTACATAGACAGCTTTCTTCAGAAAGGAGATTACATTAACTCTTTATCAGGCCAAGTGTACTTTCTAGTTCCTTTGTGGTTAAATATTCGGATCTCTCCAATGTGAAGCCTTGCTGGCCATTGAACCTGTATTTTAGTATATGGTCAATGTGTCTTATACAGGATAATACTGATGCCTAGCAAAATTAAACAAGAAAACTCTACTTCCATATGAAACAGTGAAAAATTTAACAGCACGGTGTGATCTGTGTAGAGTTAAAGTCTTCACATGAGGCAGCCTGCTACTCATGGCTAATTCCATTCACACCGGCACAGGAGTCTGTTCATAAACTGTATTCATGCTCACACTGTAGGAGGAAATGGAGGGAACAGCTTTTTTTGTTTTGTTTTGTTTGTTTTGTTTGTTTTTTAGAAGTAACTCAATATCGGTTAAAACTGAAGATCTGTAGAAAAGCTCTCACATGTTCCTAATTATCTAAATTGGAAACTTGAATTCCTTAAATCTTTTTTAAAAAAAAAAAAAGATTCCTTCTCTTGATTTACTTGCGGGAAAAGGTTATGCACACATGCACATGTACAAATGGTTGCAATACCTGTGTGCCTGGGAAGGGCAAAAGCGGAGGTAGGGTTCTGAAGGGCAGAAAATGGCTTAGGATCCTTGGGACCCTTGGGTTGCCTGTGTCTCTGGGAGGCTCGGCTTGTCACGTGAGTGCTGGAACAGAGTCTCCAATCCTTGTGATTGATCCATCCCTTCAGCCCATTCATATGACTTTTCAAAAGTTATTTCATTCAGAAAGTTTATCTATGTAGGAGCGCTTTGCTTGGATGTAAGTACACGGAGTGCATGAAGTGGCCTTGGAACCAAAGAGGTTTCGAGATGCTGGGAACCAGACCTGGGTCCCCTGTAAGAGTATTCAGTGCTGTCCATCACTGAGCCATCTCTGCAACTGCACACACCCCTAAATCTTATTTAGGGTTATCTGTACCATCTCAAGTCTGGGAATAACCAGTGATTTTTTTTTTTGTTGTTTTTTACAAACAACTTTTAGAATTATATAAAAATGATACCAATATTGAGATCTATCTTTCTTTTGAAACGTCTCTGTATATACTAATAACATATAAAGACTTCAGGAGGTTACATTTTAAATAGCAAAAAGCTATTTTAAAATTAGACATAGAAAAATGTAGACAGGAGGGCAAACCACATTTTACGTGTAATATCAATTAGCCTTAATGAAAGTCCTTTGTGATTGGCTTGGCTTTTGGTTGTTTTGGAGATGCTAGGATGAATCCCTGGACCCCGTGATATTAAACAGATGCTCGATCACTGAACTACATCTTACTTCAGTGATACTATTTTTGCATGTAAGAAATATTATGAAACGATCACACTTGGAATTTTTTGCTGCTGTTATCCAGAAATGGATTAATCTGTATTTTGTTTATGCTAGTATAGCATAAAACAAACCATTTTTCTTGGTTTTAATTTTACTGCTTGTGAAGTTTTTTTAATAGACTGACTTTAATTACTTGAATAAACCATGTTGTAAATTTTGTACTTCTTAATTTTTGATACTACCTACTCATAAGCACTAAAAATAATCTTTTTTGAAGATACAGTTATTTAGTCAGAAGTCAGAATAAATGGATGTTGCTGATAAATGAAAATCTAGTAAATTCAAAACTCTTTCAGTAGGCCTTACAATAAATTTTAAGTATTAATTTGTCACCAAATGACGACACTGTGAGAGCCATTGTTTAAAAATTAAGTTCAGCATTTATTTGTTTAAGATGCAGATTGGCTAGTTCTTATCAGCTTTGTCCTAGGGGAAATGTACAAGACCACAGTCACAGTGAAAACCTTAAAACAGAGCAAAGTAGACTCAGTACAATCTGTTTCCATAGCTGTGGGACCAGAGTTCCCTGTGAATTCTGATTTTAGTCTGTAAACCTCGAAAAAGTAGAGTCATCTTTTTTACTTCCATGAGAAGGTTGTCAGTTTTTAATCCTGGATGGCCGTAACCCTCTGTCTTTTGACTTTAAATCCCCTGTAATGTTTGAATGTTGCCTGTAATATTTTATTCATATTTACCACACTGAATATTGGGGCTAATTAAACCAGTGTAGTCCCCTGTGTCTTGGAGGGATATACTCTTGGAAAAGTGTTGTATTTTGTACCGGTAAGTTTGTACCATTGTCTACCAGACAGGGGTATTTTCATGTGTGTCTACTTTTTTAATGGTTGCCTTAGGGTAATGTCAGAATGACAACATGTGTTCTTCCTCTTGTGGTGTGCTCTAATGCCACTGTGCGATGTTTGTTGTAAGCGCACGTAAAGTTAAAGAAGAGTACCAGAAACACTTAAAATGTCTTGCTTGTTCTTGACTAAGGGAGCTTAAGAGATCCTCAGCTCTTGAGAAAGCATGGGGATTAAAGGAGGCAGCTTTCTGCAGGGAGGGCGCCGTGCAGAATGTCACTTAAAACAAGAGCCACGTAAGCGCTCTGCTTATTCTGTGTGAGCATCTTGTAGAGAAAAAACGATGACACGGAAGCTCCAGTTTATTTTTAATTCCGGGCTCTTGACTGAAATCTGAAGGCATTTTGAGCCACCTACCTATTTCAAAGATGGTATGGGTGGACCGCCTGCTGTTAACATGCTGTAGGGAAAACGGAGAGATGTAAATGAGTCCCTCTGATTGGCTGCCTCTGCATAGAGATGAAGCTGACAGTCTGTCCTGTGTGAGATCCAGTTAGGGAGGCACTAGAGTGTCAATCTCTGATTGACAGCTGCCTGTCATCCGGGATTACCGTTAGCTTCTTCCTGTTTTTATTATATAACTATTTGTTATCACTGGGTAATTCAAAGAAAATTCAATCGTTGTACCTGTCTTTTTAATGTCTCCAAATACGAGGCTGTGTAAATGCTTCTACAGTGTTGAGTTAATCCTGACTAACTTGTGTAAAGGATCTCATTTTCCTTAAACGCCGTTAGGCAGTAGGTCAGAGTGTTCGGCTGCAAACGAGTCATGGGGAGGCCCATCCAAGGACACAGGAAGCTACTGCCCTCAGCATGGCTTCACAATTGGAATTTCTTTCATATGAGACCAGAACCAATACATTTTATTAAGTATTTTGGTTTACAGGAAGTTTGGACTGCACATTCTGTGAATATAACGCTAGCAATATTTGAGCAGAGGTGGATACTGGACTATAATAATATTTTGTTGTTTACCTTGATGTCACATTCAATATTATTGCTTTAGAAGGAGCTTATTGTGGTTCTGAATTTTTTTAAACATAACTCAAAAAGTATTGTTGTTTGAAGGCTCTATAGAATTCTTGATAAGTATATCTGACCCTGTATTTTGCTTGTTTGTTTCTTCTTTTATTGTTGAATGCTTTTTAAATTTTTTTGATTGCTGAAAATAAAAATTAAAAAAAAATTTTGAGCAGAGTTATGTCAAATGACTCATTATCTCTTCTCTTCCATATGGACTCCAATTCTTAGTGAAGACTACCATCCCAAAGTAATAAAAGATTTTCTTTTAGGAGTCATGAATCAAGTATTAAAAATCACTGTTGATTCGTGTCCTTCGATGTTGTATATCAAGTTGGGAGGAAATGACAAACATTACCATGGTAATTCTGTCAGTAACTACTAAAAGATCATTTCTACGTGTGTTAGGATAGTTTTTCTCTAGATATGAAAGGTCATACTTTTAAACTTCAAAACCACAAAAAAGATTCTGGTCCCGTCATCCCATGCATGGTAACAGCCATCCTCTTGCTGTGTGCCTCTATATGGAAAGATCTTAATTAGTTGAGATGGTTTCTTGTGTGCACTCTCATGCCCTTTCAAAGATCATACGTGAACCTGAAAATTCAAAGTGAGCCTTGCTTCATGGAGTCAGTTCCACCTTTTGGATCACCGATGGATTATGGGTAAAACAGTCTAATGAAGTTTAATTTAGAGGTAAAATTAACACAGAATGGGATTATGGAGTTTTTGACCTTGGGGTCCCCTGCATCTTCCTCCTAATGAAATTAATTACAAATAAAATTCTTGATGGGGTTTAAAGTGAAAGAAAAGCTGTGTCTCTCCTCTCCCTCAGCCTGAGGTGCACTGGCCCCCCCCCTCCACTCGTGCACTCCATAGGCACGGTCTCCTTATAAGGCTGAGATGGGCCACTTCGATTGTTCATTAACATTTGCTTTTTAATGTTATCTTGAGAGTCAATGTTTTATAAGTTCTATGTGAATTCAAAGGACGATGGAAACCCTGTGTGAATACTTAAATTTTTAGGTTTCTGAAATCGTTAAAGGTAAAGTGCCTTTTTGGCTCAATGAGCAAGTAATTCTTTTTTATTTTTATTTTTATTTTTTTATGTACACGTCCTACCAAAATACAAATATCTGGGTTGCCGGTGGCTTAAACTCTTTAACTCTGCAGGCTGCATGCTCTCTCTCCCACAAATCCCTGCGGCAAGTGACCTTGTCAAACAAGTGTGGCATGATGGGAGTCAGCGCGGGAAGGTGACTAGCGTCTGTTTGCTACTGTCAGAACAAAGGCACATCGGCTTGCATTAAGAGGACACAGCGCACAGATGAGCAACTGCCGCCTGTTCCTCACATAATACTCATCTTTTAGGTTTCCTTGAAAATCTGACTGAACGAAGTGGTGCGCATGGCATATATTCTAGGAGGGACATGAATTTCTACCGTGGCCTCAGTGAACTAGAGATAGTTTACTACCTAGCATATGTCATATTTATTTTTAGAGCCACATTTATTGAAACCATAAACTTGGGAAGGGCAGGGCAGTGCTTTCATTGTTTTTCTTTGAGACTCTTAGATAGTTAAAAAAAAATAAAAATAAAAATCTTGGCAGAGGGAAATGGAGGTGGGGACAGTTGGTGTTTTAGAGAAGTAAGTTAGAGCTTAATTTTTCAATGACTTATATATTTATATTTTTGCTACAGGCATTTATAGTTAGCTATATAGGTATATTGCCTTTAGAAGTTATTGAGCGTAAATTATTTGCCTAATAGCAATTAAAATCATTAAAACTTTACCAGGTACGTTAATTACGAGTTACACCCGACACCAGCAATTTGATCTCAGTTGAAAGGAAGGAAAAGTATATTCACATGTTTTATCTATCTCTTTCTTTTAAAAATGAGTAGGTGTGTTTCTGCCACAATCTTAATGTTTGGCTTGCTCGAGATAGTAAAGTACTATGTAGTTTTATGGGGTAAGCAATGTTTAGCCTTGAGAATGGTCAACGGTTTGGCTGCAGCTTTGTTTTCAAGTGGATCAGCTTTGGGAGAGCTTCAGAAGCCATAGGTTCCCAGGGAAAGAACAGTTTTATGTTGGAAGAGGTGTGTCTGCAGTGGCATGCTTCTCTCTCCTCTGCGGAGGCAGCATAGCTGCTTAGCTGCTTTTCCTGCTGTGAGACCCACATTACACATGCAAAACGTCATTACAACACAGACCATGCTCCTATTCACGAATTGGTTGGAATTCTTAACATTTATCCATTAACGAACAAGCATCTTGCTGTGCATGGCGTGGAGTTTTGGGGAAACATTTGCAAAATATTAAAAATTCTATCTGTGCATGTTTGTTCTCAAATTTTAGGTTTGGAAAATAGGTTGGGGGAAATACCTGTGCACTGACGTTGTTGAAGAGATTGTCAAGATGGAGTGCCATTGGCTTTTGATCATCCTGGTTTTAGAAGCATTTCTTCCTTAGGTGTAGAAATTAGATTTTGGAGATTTATTTATTATCCACCAAGTGGAACAGGCATTAATCTCTCTCACTACTTGTAGTTGAAAATCAGTAAGGAGAATGATTTTATTTTTTATTCACTAGGGATCACTCTGCCTGTTCACTTCTGCCCCTGGGATTCTTTCATGGAATGGCTCCCCAGTCAAGCAAGGGGAGAACCGTTCTCCCTTACTTTGCTCTGACGGTATAGACGGAGAGAAAGCGGTCACTTCCCAACCAGTTTGTCCTCAAAAGAGGGATTAAAATTGTATAGTGCCAGAGAGAGTTTCTGTAATGTATCCTTTTAAATTACCAGGTTCTTCTTTTCCACTAGTTTATAACAGTAAGAAAACTCAATGCCAGCAAAGACCTGAAAGGTAGAGTAAGGGCATCATGAGAAATATGAAATACATACTAGGCTCTATGCTTTATAGGCTTATTCTTAAATACATTGTGGTTTATTTATTTATTTACTTTTATCTTAAACAGGTACCTATTGTGTACTATACTAGTGTTTGTCTAGTGAATTCTTGTTGGGTTCCTTTAGATGAAAAGTTATCAGGTCTTTTCAACATATATGTACATTTTTAAAGAAGATACAACACTTCTCCCAAACCATTTCAAAGCACCTTAGATGTATTCTCAAGCAGTTCTATCAAATTCACAGTGAAACGAAGGCTAAACATACTTGTTTCCCTTGAAGTCACACTCCGTTCTCCTGCAATGCTTGTAATTAAGATAATAGGATTGACTTGTAAACCACTGAGCTAGACCAGACTGAGAATAGCAGTGGATTACAGGAACTGAACGTATAGATGAGAACGTTGGGATATATGCCACAGTATCTTCTTATTGTTTGGAAAAACAAACCAACACCAGGATACCAACAGCTCATAGGGGGAAGATGTTATTCTGGCTCACTGTGTAAAGGTACAGTCAGTCTGGAGTCAAGGCAGTAGGCACACAGAACTGGTCACCCTCCCCCCACCTCTTCCACACACACACACAGAGGAAAAGAGAGCAGAGAGGACTAGTGCTTAGCTCATTTTCTATTTAACCTTTCACCTAGTCAGCAACTCCTACCCCACAGGCATGACTAGAGCAACAGTTCTCAACCTGTGGGTCTTGGTCCCTTTGGTGGTTAAATGGCCCCATCACAGGGTTGCTTAAGACTCCCCAAACACATATTTACATTACAACTCATAACAGTAGCAAGTTACAGTTATGAGGGAGCAATGAAAATAATATTATGGTTGTGGGTCACCACAACATGAGGAACTGTATTACAGGGTCACAGCATTAGGAAGGCTCAGAACCACTGCTTTAGGGCTAAACAGTTCCTCACAGTGCCTCTCTCACAGGAAGCCTCTCTTCCTGGGTTAGTTCTGGATCCTGGACAATTCACAACACTCACTCTCAGTCAATGTTTTGGAAAATAATCTGGAGAAACTGAAGTGTCTGTAGAATACAGCCATTATTAAACAAATTTAGGAATAATATGTGACAATATTCTTGTGCAATGTTTAAGAAACTAGAGTCTATGTAGTTGAAAGTTAAAAATATCTGCACTGACTTGTGAATTCTTAGCCAGTCACGTTAGACTATGTCCCATTTAGAATATTCATCATTTGGGTTAAACAGCTCTTAAAGTCTTGCTAAGTTTTACAGAAGCTTCATGTGCTTCAGGATGAGTTAGTCAGGTCAGAGCAAGAAGAGCCTTAGCCTTAAATGCTGTTGTGAGATGAGGCGAGAGTATTGGTAAATAACTGGAGGGTGGTCCTTTTTGTGGCGACTGCTTTTATATAACTGGTGCAGAAATGGAAAGATAACCCATGGATGTTATAGCCAGTTCTCACATGCTAGCATTGTGAGCACACGTATGTTACTTAAAGATACTACTCTTGGCTTTCCAGATGGGCGGTGGGAATGATACTCTTTCTGGTTTCTTCACTGTCTGGTGAGAAGTCCTTCGATGTTTCCTTTGTCTGAGGGATGTGGGATGCTTGTCACTGAGTAATTCTATTTCGGTATTTTCTAGTGTTTTGCTGTCTCCTCTCTGTTGATAGGGTTATTTTTCACACAAGTGTACTTCCTGTCTTCCTAAGAGTCAAGGGTTCCAGACTGTCCTTTCTGTTCTCTACACAAGGTGGAAGCCATTAGCCTGAAGTTCTTTCCAGCTTATTATAAAGTAATTTTCAGATACTTTCTTTTTCTCTCAGTCTAGCACTCTCCACCTTGACCCAGAATGGTCTTATCTTTCAGTTCTCACATAGTGGACGTGGACCATAGGCTACCCCAGGCACATCCCCTGAATTTGTTGAATATGAGTGTGCTCGTAAAACACAGAATAAACAAAACAGGTTTGCATGTTGAAAAAGAAAGATTGTAGTGATCACTCATCCAACACTAAAAAATAGTGGTTGGTAAAACATCCAAGAGAAGCATGAATTCTTTAGCGATTTTACATATTAACCCTATTTTGCGGGTTATTGAAAACCAGGTCACTGGTTTTCACAGTGTGCTACACAAAGTCCCTGAATGAAGGAAAGAAAACTGACCTGAAGACTGCTCGCCATGCTGCTGGTGACTCTGATCTGCCCATCCTCTACTTCAAACTCCCTTCTGAGGTCACTCCTTGGAGATGTTTTCCTTCAGAGCTCCAGTCCTGCTCATCTTATTTTAATGTCTGTTTCTACAGCTCTCTGTAGCTCTGTGTGTTCCTTGTATGGACAGGTCATAGTAGTTGATGGTTTTGCTCTTCTGGAGACTGCAGATGTTCCAAGTAGGGACCTCTTCCTGTCTTTCTCAAATCTGCCTCTGAAAGTGGTCCAGCCTTCTTGGAGTGCATCTTCCTTTGTTGTGTGTTTCCCTGTCTTTCCTTAGCCATAAGGACTATGCTGTCTCTCCGCAGCCTTCCTTGTAAGCCAACTCTACTATTTGTTGACTTCTTGGACATGTCCAATGAAAAAGCCTTTAGCATAGGTAAAATTTGTATAACCAGTTTCCTGATTCATTCTCTCTCATTCTCTCTCTCTCTCTCTCTCTCTCTCTCTTCTCTCTCTCTCTCTCTCTCTCTCTCCCCCCCCCTCTCTCCTTTCTCCTCTTCCTCCTCCTTCTTCTCCTTTTTCTTCATCTTCTCCTCCTCCTTCTCCTCCTTTCTGTGGGAAAATGTGAAGACGAGGAAATGATGATTTACGACTCCTTTCTCTAATTCATTTGAGTTTTAGTTCTGTTTTCACCACACTCAAGACAACACCTTTGTATAGATTTAGTTCTGTTTGTTTGAGGTGAGCATACTATTTATAACAACATCACACACTGCTCAAGCCCTTTTGTTATTTCTAGAAAATGTCAATTTGATCTAAAAAGTAAATTACAGTTAAAGAAGTATAAAGATAAATCATGTTCTTCAGTCCAAATAGGACTGCCCAGATGGATAAGGACACAATTAGAAACATTGTAAACATGCGTGTGAACATGATGGGGTGTGGAGGGCTGAGTGTCCTTCTCTCTTTACTCTTGACATCTTTCCAACTGAAAAAAAAAAAAACTGCAATGCATGTTCATAGTTCATAAGATTCCTCATAAGCTTCTCAGCCAGTTCCAGCAGATCATTAAGACCTGAATTTCGCTGCCTGTGATGAGCAAACTCTTGGATGCTTCTAGAAATCAGAAGAGTTGAGAAAACAGGCATGCACACTGTTCTCTGTGCTTCTTTCCTCTCCTGTAGAATCCTGTCTGGAGAAGGGAGCGAACAATAGGTCTTAATCTTTTCGTGTTCGGTATCTTGTCTTTCCACATTCATTCCTGAAGACTTTCTCCTTCCAGATTGTTCTTACTGAACCCTGTTATTTAGTGGTTAAGAATGTATTGACTATACTGTGTAATCCAAATGTGGTTGGCGCTGTTTGCTTCCCAGAGTTTTACGTGTGGCCATGTTTTATTGACAGGTCTTTCCTACTTAATTATGTCTTTTGTTGACAGCTCAAACTGTCTCTGTTTACTCCTATTTAGAATGCAGCTGGCAACAGCAGTTGGTTTGTGAAACCAAAGCACATAATTAACTTCCCAAGTTAAGGTAGAGTTTGTTTCTTTGGGAGAGAAAGGATTTCACAGGGCATATCACTTTGCTCCAAATGTAGTGTACCTACAGTGTGATACATTTCTCATGTCAGAGCATCAGCAGGGAAAAACAGGACATCCTGAACTATTGAACACTGTTACAGTATCAAAAAATGACTGGTCTTAAGCTGTTCTTCAAAACCTAGAGTTTACATAGCAGCACCAGTAGGAACATTGTGACCAGTTTCCCTTCAGTCTGATGTGCAGATAACCAAACTTTGACTGAACCATTTTGAAGAAATATAAGTTTCCTCCTACCATTGTTATTTTCAAGAACCAGTATAAATACTGGTTTTACAAAGAACAAGAGAGCTCATTCATTTCTAATAAAACCAAGAGGAGATCCTTAAACAAGAAATTTAGACCATAAGATTCTCAGGTCCTGGTGGCACTTCAGACTGGATGAAAGCCCTGCACACTCTCGTGACAGCACGCCATTCTTTGCTTACATGAGTTGGGCTAGCCAACTCACTTTTATTATTTTCCATTTGTAGCTAGTTAATTTCTCCATGATTACCACATCTTCCTCCTGTATGTGCTGTGGCAAACAACATGGAGGTTTTCTCTGCTTTCTAAAGGCTAAAGTGAATAGTACATTCAGGTTTAGAATCAATGCCATACCATTGGGCATAGTGGTACATATCTGGAACATAACTCTGGCTGAACAAAGACAGGAGAATCACAAGGTTGTAAGAGAGCGTAGTAGGCTTGGGAGGCCCATCTGACCCATGGACACACACACAGAGGCAGACGCACACATGTATACATGCATGCCCTCACTTGGAACAAGAAAAATAAATAAACCAAGTCAAAATCAAAACAAATGGCCATAAATATTTTTATTTTTAAAAAAAACTTCAGTTGTAAGTCTTTGTATCATACAAGCTTTAGATTGTTAAATTCCCTTTCCATTTTCAGACAAAACTGCTTCTTCACAGGCTAACCGTAAACATCCTGTGCTGATTCATGTTTTTTAAAGAATCTATCTCCTGTCTACCCAGCGTTACGTGCAGGCAGAAGTTGTTTTCCTAAAATAAAATTTAATACTAATTTTTTTGACCTGCTGTTTCAAAATCATGCAATTTATTGCTCTGTAGTTTTATTTTTAAATGGAAAATAGAAGAATTTGTCATGCGTGATGTTGCACACCCGTAGTCCTAGTATTTGAGATACTGAGTCTGGGGGATTGCAAATTTAAAACCATCCTGTCCTACATAACAAATTCCATGCTAGCATGAGGTACATAGGAAGATCCTAGTTCATACATACATACATATATACATATATACATGATAAATAAATAGGTAGGTAGATAACTATATAATAAATAAATGCAAAGCAGAAAAAATGTAGCATATAGAAAACAAAAGTAGGTTGAAAGTTTTCAAACTAAACATGCATTGGAAAGAGATAAACACATGTCTGCGTGTTTTCATTCACCAGTAGGAAACTCATACCATCTGTACAGATGAGCGAGCAGACCTGCCCTGTGAGTGGAAGCCCGGTATGCATGTACAAAGAAGGAAAACATTGAACCAAGGGCATTGTTTAATGAAGATAATTTTGACCTTCCAGCATCTGCTTGTTGGATACGAATCATATTGCTGATATTGCTGGTACCTCTTAATCATGGTTAGAGTAAATAGCGAGAAGTTATCAATTGAGTGAACTTAAAAATGTCCATAGTATAACAGCACAGAGGGAGCCAAGAAGGTCTTTTGAAAATCAATTGCATTAAGTCTGTAAGCAGGTGTCTCCTATTGTGATCCTAGTCGTGGAAATACAGGCAACAGAAGACAGTGGGGTGTGTGCTGTTCACAGAGGCACTGCCGGTTCATCTCAGGATTTTATTTTATATTATTTTACCCCCAAATGACCAGTATAATTGGATAGAGGTAGGGAGGGACTGGTAAAGGAAAGGCTGTGTTGAGCTGGCGAAACTACTTGGCAGGAATTTTGCTCCTTTACTCCATTTCACATAGGGCTGCGTCAACCTCACGTCTCTGTCTTCAAAAGAAACCTAAAGAACATTGACCCTAACATATGAGACATTGGGGAATATTGGTTCACAAATGATTCTTCTGATAATAAATTTTTAAATTAGTGTAAACATCCTGTAAACACAGCTGCTAAGAGCAGCCAAGGCACCTTGGTTGCATTTTGTAACTAAGTCTCGCCAGTAATATACTGCTTTCTAGTTAATTACTGCTTCCAGACAGAAGAGGAAAGGCCTTGAATTCAGCATTTGTATGGTCGCATGGCCCTGTTCAGTCAAGCTCAGTGCATGTTACATGATTGCCTGAGAGGAATAGAAAAGCTACTTTCTCAGTCTCTGACCAGAATGCGTGATGAGGCTGGATGGCAGAGAGGGCAAGTGGGCACAACAGCAATTACACCAGAAGCAAAGTAGTTTCCTTGACAACCAGTTTGAGGATTCATTGTGATTTATTATTTACTACTTCAAAAACTCATTCTGTGATTTAATTAAGGATCGAGATTTCCATAAAAATCTTGTCTTCCAAATGCGAATGCCCCATGACTATTGTTCAGGTGTACTTGGAAACAACCCCACACTCATGGTGTCTTAAACAGGGCCAGCGGAGGTGTCAGGTGCGTGTCTGTGAGAATGTGCACGGGTCACATAGGAATCGGCTAACATCGAGGAAGTGTGGCTTACCCTGCGTGATGCTGCTGCTCAGTCCTTACTAATAACATAATAACAGCAGCCCCTTGGGCACCTCCAAAGCCGAGGTTCCAAGGAAATTTCTACCTTTCTGTTGAGAGCAGCGTTATTAACTAGTTTGCGTCTCTGTGTATCATTTCGGAGGCAGAGTAGACAGGTCATTTCTTTGTAGTAACCTCCGTAATTAATACCTTTCACATTTCGCAAACTACAGTCTTTTACATTTAGTTGTAATCAGGTAATATTTTTGCCAGAACCAAGAGTTCAGCATCTCCGCTCACCATTAGATAATGCTGTGTTGTCTGTGATTGCGCTTCCCCAAAAATCTTCTGATGCTCATTCCTTTTGCAGAAAGAGCTCTAAGCGAGCTACTTATTCAGCATTAATTAATAATCAAATGTGACGTGCTGCCTAACATGTGCTTTTTATTTAAGCAACATAACCTTCCAAATTAAAAAAAAAAATAATTTTAAGCATTTACTGAATTTCTGTTTAAAAAAAAAAAAAATGGTGTGTTTGTGTGTATTCTTTTTAATTAAAATAGTTCTGCTTAGTTCGTTTACATTCCTGCTGTCAAGAGTCTCAGCCTGGAGATTCCATATATAATTAATGTAAGGAAAACAAGAGAGCTGTCCCTTGGTAGAAAACTGGTAATGGATTAACATTCCAGGAATGTGGCACACTTTCTCAGAAAGATGCACTTAGGCCTGAAGTCTGGCAATAGTAAACCATACCTCACCCGTGTAATTAGCTCAAGATAGACAAGCCCAAAAGTATTTGGTTGTGCATGCACTTAATATGGATTATTAAGTGCACACCCACTATTAAATATTATTTAAGAGGATCTTTTCCGGAACCAGAAGAGAGGACTGAGTACGGCCCGCAGCCTTAGAACCAATGATGGAATGTACAGCAATTATTTAAACTGGTCAGAGCGGTTGCTGAGGTAGCCTTGGTGCTATCTGACAGCCATATATACAGTATATACCTTACCTAATTTAGGGGAGGTGTGAGTCTACACTTCCCTCCTGGATTCCAATTTGGACCAGTCAGTACTCTTTAACTTGTGCATTACAACTTTTGACGCTATTCATCCGCCAAAAGCAATTACAGATACCGGTGGAATGGATATCAAATTTTAGACATAGTAAGTCTAGAGTATTTTCTTGTAAGAAGTTAGTTCACAGTGGAGAATAGTTTATCAAAATGCAAATAAAAATTTCCTGGTCAAACTCTTCCCAGCATAGCGTGTCCTGAGGAGACCATGCGTGTTTCACTCTTCCTTAGATAGCATCATGTTTTAATAGAAGACGTCACATTCAGATGCTTTAGGGGATAAAAGGGCAAGAAAGATACAGGATTTGATATTCTGTGGCAGGAGTACTGTATAAATTGGAATTATTCCTAATTGCTAAGTGTGACAAGTTAGACCTTAGTATAAAACCTTGTGGGTCTAGGAAGCAAGTGATTTATCAGAATATGAAGCCTAGAGATAAGATTGTGATTTTGCAGAAAAGTGTGAAAAAGTACTGTAAATGTGCATGTCTAAGTTAGGGTTACTATTGCTGTGCATAGCCACCATGACAGTGGCAACTCTTATAAAGGAAAACATTTAGTTGGGGCTGGGTTACAGTTCAGAGGTTTAGTCCATTATTATCATGGCAAGAAATGTGGAGGCGTGCAGGCAGACATGGTGATGGGGAGGGAGGTGAGAGGTCGACGTCTTTATCCCCAATGCAGCAGAAGGAGGCTGTCTTACTAGGCCTGAGTTTGAGCATAGGAGACCTCAAAGAAGACTGCTCCCAGCAATGTATCCCCTCCAACAAGACTATATATAATGTACATGCGTGTTCGTGTGTATAGGTCAGAGGACAGACGTCATTTCTCTCCTTCTATCATAACATGGTTTCTGAAGACTTAACTCAGTCCGCAAGCTTACAGGGCCAATATTTGTATATGCTAAATAGTTTCAGCAGCCTCTTTGTTTTTATATTTTCTTAAGAGTATATTCTTAAAGACAGTTTGCTAAGTTCATTCATTTGAGGTTGTGGAGCGCAGGGATTTGACTCTGCATGCTTTGATGTGGTTTGAAAGTCCAGCAGAGCCCTACATGTTGTCCCTAAAAATCAGGAATTGATCTTGATGCCTAGACAGAGAAGCTATAAGACCTTCCCAGGCCGACCTGCAAGGCTGGAAGAATCATGTGGTGGGTCCTTGTAGGAAGGAAGCTGAGAAGTGCTTGGGTAAAGACAGTGTGACTTACATAGGATTTGAGATGGCTACTGCTGAAACAGTAATAGCAGATAGTCAGAAGCATCTCTTCATAAACTCTGTGTAAACCTCCGTGCCTAATGGCATTTCTGTAACACGCTGATTGTGTCTTGGAGAGTGTCACTGCTTTCTTTTGCATTATCTGTAAAGGTGTTAGAGTATCTACGTTCATTTAAGAGAAATGCAAATGGTTAAAATGAGACTGACATAGATTGGGATTTTTTCCTGTTAGCAGAACGGTGAGCAAAAATGTTTTGACCGTGTTTTCAACTAACACATCACATAGGTTTTAGATTTATTTGTATTATTTCATGTGCATATGTGTGAATACAACTGCTTTGGTGTACAGGCCCCCAGAGGACAACGGTGAAGTGGAGTCACTACATGTAACAAGGCATTTCTAATACTGGGATTACCAACAAGAATGACTGTGTGGTGCAACTCTGGTCTTTCTGTTTGCAAGGCCACCACCTTAGTGACTGGACCATCTCCCCAGATGCTGGAGTATTGTTAAATGAAAATATTTGGTGCTAAATGGTAGTAATAGCTTGTTAGACCACTCTGAAGTAACCTTTAGTTATGGAAGTTCCATTCAGAGTCTTTCCTATTTTGTTTTATTTATTCTCAATAATTGGATTTTTATAACATTACTCTTCCTGATTCCCTTCTGCAAATCAAGACAGTTGTCCATTTTTCTTTCATTCATCTTTATTTCTTTGTATACCTCTGTTCTGTATTTTTAAGAACAAGCTGTTGAGAAGTACAAATGGACAAGTCTATTTTAGTAGGTTTGGCCTTTTAGAACATGACGATTCCTCAATAAATGTTTGAATTATTGATAGCAAGGTAAAAAAAAACAACTAGATCTACAGATTCTAGATCTACAGGGTAGGCAGATCCCAGGATGACAAGTCATGAGGGTCCCCAGTTTCAGGCCAGCCCAGGCTACTTAATAAGATCCTGTTTAATGAATGAAATGAAACAAACACATGTTCACCTACTTAAAGACAATCCTTAAAATATCAAGTAAAAGCAGTTCAGCAGAGGAAATTGAGTTAGAAGGTTAATTTTAAAGAATTAAAATTTGATGTCATAGTGTTTGGATATGATTGGTTATATTGGCTTATTGATATGTATTTATGAGGTAATTTCTTTGTTAGGGGATTGTGAACATAATTGAAACCATCTCTATATTCATAAATGCTTTCTTTTCCATCTCTAATGGGAAGACACAAATTCAAGCTATAATGTGATGGGTACCAGGAAAACAGACACCAGATTCCTCATCATGCTGGAGAAGACAGCAGGGTTTTCTATTAAAGATGATTACATAATTTTCTGTCACTTGACAGAGACTTTTGACATTGTAACTCCTTTTATTTCTGCAGATCATTAATGTGTACATTGACATTTAAAATGCTGGAAGTGTTTAGAAATATTGCAGGTATTTGCAAGTTTTTTTTTTTTGAAATGAGCTCTTGTGCAGCTCAGGCTACGGTTGAATTCATTGGCAGCTAAGGATGACCTTGACCTCCGGGTCTTCCTGCTTGTTTCTGCCACATGCTGGGGTCCCAGGTGCATACTTCCACACCCTCTTCAGGGTCTGATTATTTTGCTTCAGCCAAACAGTGAAGAAGGAGACTGTGACACAGGCATGTAGGTACAGCGACAACAGCTGCAGGAAAATACACACAGCTCTTTCCAGCTCCCAAAAGTGTGTTTCCTCATTCCCTTAAAGTGCTGTGGCTTAGAAAAGCTCCTCACAGGTTGATAATGTACGATCTCTCCTCGATTCACAGAGAGGACAGCACACAGACTTCTGATCTTCCTTACACAGAATGTGTATAGGCAAGCATTCTTGCCCCCTAATAATAAAATGGCATTTTAGAAAGAGAGTTAATTCAACTCAGCGACGTGACTTTGTGTCTAAGACTATGACAGTCGAGGTGACTAGCAATAGACTTATGGCATAGAACTCTTTGTTCTGTTCCTTGAGACAGCAGAGTTCTTGTATTCTGATCACCTGACATGGGTACCCAAGACATGTTGTTGGGAGTGACGCTCGGAACAATGGCAGCTGCATCACAAGCCATGATGTTTTCATCATTACAGTGTTTATTGGCTCCTAAATCACCTTGACATTTTTTTCCTGTAAGATTTCTAAAGAAAATATCCATTGTGTATAATTCTAAAGTGTTAGTGTGTAGGGCGGAAATATAAATAAAAAGTTTATAGAATCCCTTTAGTTGCATTAAAATGACCATTCTTTTTAATGTGTATTTAATATATTTAGTTTTAGTGCTTAGAAATAGAATTAGAAAGTAGAATTATTTTCTAATTGTGTGTGTGTACGTGTGTGTTACTAGCAACTGTGAGCCACCTTAAGATGTTCCCAGGAATCAAACTCCAGTCCTCTGCGAGAGCAGTATGCCCTGTTAACCAGTGAGCCAATCCTCCAGCTCCATAGGGAAGATTTTGATCAATGTGTGTGAGGGTTGCAGTGCTTTGCCTGGTCATTGAGATTAGCAGTGTGCAGGGGAAATGGCCCAGAAACCTCAGAGTGCCCTGATAGGACCTGACAAGCTATGGGGTGTGGAAGAAGTGTTAGAGCCAGTCTGTCAGCCTTGAAGTCATGTGACTTTACAGAAAATACTTCTTAGCCTCCAGTTCTGAGTTGTAAAATGAGTTTATGTGGAGTTTTGTCGTGCTAGACCCTTGGCATAACTAATACATACATGGTTAAGTAAATAAGTAAATAGATGTATCTTGAAGCCAAAGATATTTTGTACTCCTTTAGAGGATCTAGTAAGTGCTGGGACTTCATGGCTGTGCTGCTGATCTGTCTGGGAAATGGCCGGCAGGACTCCTTGGCTGTGACAGAGAGATTATCCATCAGGAGAGGCCTTTCTTCTAATCACAGACAGGAAGGAAGGAGAGTCCGGCAAGTAGATTGGATGTTATCCCTGGCCTGAGCTGTTCAGAGTCCTCATGAGAATTGAGATAATATGCAGTGTATATAGATTGTACTCAGTCCTTGTAAGGGGCAAGGGGAGATGCTGTGTTCCTATCCTGGCTACCAGTGTAGCTTTAAGAAGAGCAAGAGAAGAAGTAGGCCTAAGAGGGATTAGCTTAATTCTAATTGCCTGCAATTATGATTTCATCATACACAAACTATTTACATAGAGTCAGTTATATCGGCTGTATAATTTACCAATTAGTCTTGTTTCCTTGGATAGTTGGACATGGGATCTAGACCTCTCAGAGACTGCACCAAGAGGCAGAATTGCCAACTGACACATCAGGACATTTTCTCCTCTAATGTGCTAGTAAAACTGAACACTTGGACATAGTTATGTTTGAGTCCTTAAATGTGATTTATTTAGTGTTTACAAAACCTGAAGAAAGAGTGTAGGGCCTTTCGTTGTTCACATTTGATAGTGGGAACACTGAAGAACAGATGCTGGAGTTGTCAAGCCGGAAAACTCTGCTAGCAAGCATTGGAAGCCTAGCTCAGATCCAGGTAGGCCTCATGAGACAGTGGACCTGAGTTTTCAGCCGTAAACGTACCACAGAAGACCAAGCCTCTCCCCTCCCCCAAGATGTATTTGTACCCAACAGCTAGCTATTAAAGCCCATACAAGGACACCTGCCAAGGGTCAGCCTGTGGGTGTCAAGTAGATGCTTCCTACACATTAGTTTAGCCTATAGGCATGCGGCACACAGTTGTATCCATATCACCTAGGAGTCTGAGAGAACATGTCTGCAAAGGGTGGGTGACCTTCTGAAGACTAAGGATGTCTAGTTCTATTTGTCTTTTCAGTAAGACTTCCAGAGACAGCTCCTACAAAGTCATCAGTCTCCTCTGGCCCTAGACGAGTCCCTGTGTTTTGGCAGGAGATGATGTCTCTTTTAAAAACTCACTCAATACTCTTAGTGTGATTTGAGCGCCTGTGGTGAATGTGCAAAACATCCTCAGTCTGCCTTAGATCTTCTGCTAAGTCTCACAGCAGTTTTCTGCTAAGCGGGGGTTCGAAGGGGAGGGACCTTATACACCTTAGATAAGAGAGGGTTCAAAAACTGCTGAGTCTGCAGGAACGAATTGCGATCGGAGAGGATGCTATGAAGTTATAAAGATGGGGACGTGCAAATGAGACTTTAAAATAATACCGCTCTGTAGTGCATGTTTGCCATTTAAGAGAGTTTAATGGAATAAACAAACTGCAGCTCTTCTACGGTAGCATTCCAGGATGTCGCCAACTCTTTGCTCCTCTCCTTGATACTTGTGCTTAATTTGCAGACAAATGGCTTTCTCAGCCACCTTGCAGAATACAGAGTTTATCACAACAGAGTGATGCCAACTGTGGGAGGTACTGGGGAGATGGGAATGGAAACAGACGGCGAGGACACAGTTGGGAGATGGGGGAGTTGTGTGTGTGTGGAAAACCCAGGGACCTGCAGGAATCATTTGTTTAACCAACGTTCCTTTTCCCTGTGGCATAAATATGGGCAGAAGTCACCCAAGGGAAGTGTTCCAGAGGTGACTTGTGAAAGTCATAGAGACCAGACTTCGGAGTAGGCACATGGGTTTGCAGTTCCGTCCAGGGATCTGCTGTGCAGAATATGGTGGCTCTCAACCACAAAGAAGCCACTCAGGTCTCAGCACAAGTAGTCTTATATTTTCAGCTGTTCCCATAAAGGGCGGGCACTCCCTTATCTGCTTGAGTTTCCTGCTTCTTTACTCCTCTGCTCCCGGAAACTGGCTTCATTCTGTTTCTTGGTCCTTTGGGGTGAGTGGTAAGGTTTTAGGCACATCTTGATGCCTGAGAACCCTTGGTTTATATGGACTGCTTTCTGTTATGCCAAAAAAGGTTTCCTTAAACGGCTCTCCCCTCTCTGTGTATTTATATCGAAGTAAATTTATCATTCTGTTTTTAAAGCTGTATTTTCGTATTTATTTGTGTGTATGTTCATGTCTTTGTTGTGTGTGTGTGTGCGCCACATATGTCTGAGTATCTGTGGAGGCCAGAAGAGTGTGTCAGATATCATAGAACTGGAGTTACAGTTGGTTGCGAGCTCTCCAAAATGAATGTAGGGACTCAGGTCCTCAGGAAGAGCAGCAAACACTCTTCAAAGCCCTCTCTAGCTACATATACATTTACATATACATATACATATACATATACATATACATATACATATACATATACATATACATATACATTACATATATTTGTATGTAGTTATTACATATGATTTTTTTTTTTGCCCGTGAGTCCAATCTCGAATCACTCAATGTAATCATAATATTGTTTTGTTTTCTTGACGAAATCTCGTTTAGCTCAAGCCTACTGCAGACACACAGTGTAGCAGGTGATGACCTTAGTCCCTGGTTTTCCTGAGTCCACTTCCAAATTGATCAAACTCTACAATAGGTCTTGTATTTTTTATCGTGTTATCTAATATTATGGTATTTTCAGGGGGTAAACTATTCTCTTTTATCAGGATCCTCTAAATTACTCTTCTATTGTGGGATATTATCCGGTATTAAAATTTGTCCTGTCTCCTTTTGTCCAAATTACTGTCAGATTGTTAGATTGTTTTTAAAATATATTATCATAAATGGGGTTTGGTAAGGATCTTTTCTGAAAGATTGTATGAGTTCATGATCTCAGAAATAGCTGAAGTATAGCAAAAAACATAATGAAAATGTGAATAAATGTGATCTTAATTGCATTCAATTCCTATTCATGAAATAGAAGCAGCAAAAAAAAATGGATTGATATATCTCCAACATTAAAAATGACTCAAAATATGAAGCACTTAAATTATAAACCCAATTGTTACAATAAACAACTAGATCTTCCGGTAATTTGATATGAGAAAATGTGACCAAATTTGATTTTTTTTTTTTAAATTCCTTTTGTTCTTGTCCATTAAATACAGTATTTTATGTTTTTTGCTATTTATGTTCATTTTATTTCCTGGGCTTGGGATGTTGATATTCACTACTGGGGCTCTAATCCAGGATCTTGCCCCTGCCCTGGCCCACATTTGGTCTGTAAGTGAGATCCCAGCCCTAAGTAAAATGGATGTTCTTGCCACATGGATGGTGCTCTTAATTCCATCATTTGGGAGGCAGAGGCAGGCGGGTCTCTGTGAGTTCATGGCCAACCTAGTAGGGCAGTCAAGGCTAGGCAGGGATATCTAAAACAAAACAACCACAAACAAAGAAAACCAAGTAAAATAACAAGGTACTAGGCTCTGTAGGCATTTTCCTACAAACTCTTTGACCTTGTGTTCTGGGTCCATGTTCCTTCTGTGCTTAGGTTTTCCTGGTCCAAGCCTATATAAAGCACTCCACGCCAAGAGATTCACAGCTGTTCATCTGTTGCAAGAAGATGGCAGCTTGTATTTCATAAATAGGACTTCATTGCAATTTCAAAAGCAAACTCGCCCATATGCTAGTTTGTCCGTGGTAACTAGGACTTAATAGATGCTTAGCTTCATACACGTGTTAACCGTGTGGAGAGTGGGATGAGCGTTACAGTCTTAAACATGTGGATGTTTAAGAATCATTTCTGATGAGTCTCAACTTGGGTAATAATTCTAGGGTAAACGGTTTATAATGATCAGTCTGTGAACTGGCACTGGATTATTCAACAGCATGCCTAGTTTTCAAATGAAGGATCTGGAATATGGATGCTGTATTTTGAATAGAGATAAATATTCTAATTCAAGCCAAGTAACCTCTTGTTCAGAAGTTTTTAATTGTTGGCCTGAAATAGTTAACATACTGTAGACCCAAACCTTTTGGTTACAACTGTACAGATCATTAATCAGTTAGAAGGTGGGATATTTATGGGAGGTATTTTTAAAACTCATTGATCCATCTGATCATTCTTCAGTGCCCCCACTTAGGGTTCACGCTTACTTAGCTCTGTGAGAAACTTCAACCTCAATATCATGTTTTATTCTTTTTAATCTATCTGTATTCAATATCAAATATCAGGGCAATATCAATTACCAAAACAAATTGACATCACATATTTATTGAGAAGAGACTAGATCATTTTTATGTTTTGCCTAATGTATTTGGAAGAGTGGCCCGTAAATATTTTTTTTTGGCTTTGTGTGTTCAAATGTATAACTGATGGTGTTATATGTTTTATAGAATAAGGGAAATGAATATCCAAAAGTTTTATAGTAGAATACTGAAATTCAAATATTGTATAATTTTTACATCATTAAATACTATTGTGATTGTATTAAACATTAAAAACTTTATATACAATTTTTGCCAACATTAAAGTCATTTTCTTGAATTTTGAGACTGGATCTTAATGTGTGGCTCTGACTTGCTGGGTCTCACCAGCGATAGGATATCTCAGGATAACCTTGAACTTGGAGTAATCCTCTGTCAGTCTCCTGAGTAGTGGGATTAGTTATTGGTTAGACCAGATCTGTATTTCATTTGTACAGCATTTGCAGAGCTACTGCATTTCCCTATTGAATACAGCGATCACTGCAGTCATTCTGTTTGACACTCATTACAACATTTCCGTATTAAACACGGTGAACATTCACACTCATTGTATATGAAAATTTATGGTTTACCTCTTTGCATTTCACAAGACTAGAATGTAAAACCAACTCTTCTGTAAGTGTTTATTGTATCTGTTGTTGCAGTGACTCTTCTGTGCCAACATGAAATGGCAGAGAGTATGCTGACGAATAAGATTGTATCCTGGTCAGACATAGTTCTTAGTTTTAATGCTGAGTCGATTTCAGAAACGTGATTTGTCTAGACTTGCCTGTTGCTATTATAAGTCACGTTCACCTAAACTCTGATTTTCTTTTTCCTTCTTTTTTTTTAATTGAAAATAGATTTTTTTCTTATGTAATTCATAAACATCCCCCTCCCTCCACTCCTCCCAGTTCTACCCCTTCCCCCAGATCCAATACCCAACCTCCACCCCGGTTTCCCTTCAGATGAGAGCAAGCCTCCGAAGAGACAAAAGCCAAACAGGACAAAACAAGAAGCAATAAGACAAGGCGAAAGTCCTCCCGCCGAAGCTGGACTAGCCAAGCCAATAAGGGGAAAGGGTCCCAAGAGCAGCAAAAGAGTCAGAGACACACCCACTCCCACTGTTGGAAGTCCCAGAAAAAACACCAAGCTAATGGCCATATCAGACATGCTGAGGACCTGGTACAGACCCTGTAGGTCTAGTGACTGCTGCTCCCTCTCTGTGAGCCCAGAAGAGCCCTACAATAGTTGATTGGTTTCTGTGGCACTTAATTTCTGCTTTTTACACAGTTTTTTAATAGCCAGAAATGTTTTTAGTTCAGACTGTCCACTTTATAAGTATTAAAAGTATTCTAGGTTATGAAGGAAAATAAATATTTGGAATCCAGGAAGAGCTCTGCAAAGGACTTCACCAAGGCATGGATACACTGCCTACACTGTTTTTCCTGTATTTTCTTGTAATTTGTTAGAATCTCTGGAGCTAGAGTTAGAATACTCTGTGTGTTGGGATAGGAACTCTTCCACTGGATCTGACACCAGGCTGCCTCTTCCTTCTTGATGGATGTGCTTGACAGCTCAACACACACACACATACATACACAACACACACATACACACACACACACACACAAACACACACACAAAACCTTTTGACTGTGTAGACAAGTCCCATGTTGTTGCTCTTTTAGGGTTTTAATAACCCTGCAATAGCAGATCAATTTATCGTGTTAACAATTTAAAAGATTTCATTTTATTTTTAAAACTTCATCCTTTCATCAAAATGTAGACAGATCTCAAAGACAAATACAGAGATGGTACCCAGACTCACTCCAATGTCAAAGCCACCATACTGTCATTTAACAAATGATACCTGCATCCCATCATGGGCTAGAATTCCATCCTAAATTACAGTGTGGCTGTTGCCAGAGTCACCTGGTGGTTTTAAGGAGTTTCTGTAAACTGGGTGGGCTTCTTAGAAGGCATTTCCTCTACCCAGTATGTTAACTTATTTAGCTTATTCTAGAATAATCTAAAAGAGAAATGAGAGCCTGCCAGAGACATGAATACAACAGGGAAAGTGACTGAGCAATAAAGAAATGCTTGTTTTTACCTGATGCTTTTTTTAAATGAGGTGAAATTTTAAATACTGTTGGTTTTGTTTGTTTTGTTTTATTTTGTTTTAAAGTTCGCATACAGAGTAGTGTGTTTCCTTGTGTCCATTTTCCTGTCTTTGTGTTCTGAAGGGAAGCAAGGCTTGCTGATCCTCTCCTTTTACCTGTTGGTACGGAAGTTTTAATTAGTTTCAGTAGTATCATTAAGAGTAATAGCATGGCGGTTACATTGCTCGAGAGCATTTTATATGTGTGGATCTGTTATATCACTCGTTTGGTTAGTTTTCCTTACAAGTTCCTACAGTCCTTTAGAACGTTATCTTTGCATCGGATATCGACACCAACGCCACCTTCACTCCAAAAGAAAGACACCGCACAAGTGATTTTTCGTATCTTAAACTTTTATGATTACAGAACCAACCAATCAAAATTTTCACACTGTTTTGTGGACATAAAAGGAAACATTTCAACATGTTTTGGGTTTCAGAAGTTAATTTTTCTTAGGGGAGGACGCAGGAAGTTCTCTTGCATCCTCTTGGAATCTGGTTGGATTTTTCTTCCTCTTGGCAGAAAAACCTTTTCTGATGCCTTCAGTAGCCTTCATTTATTTACCTTTTTAAAGGAAAAATTCTAAGTTAGATACTCCTTTGGGATTTTAAAGAAAACAAGTGTATCTTTCAAAAGGAATGTAGGACTATGATGGTCAGCATGTAATTCCAGTACTTGAGAGGTGGAGGCAGGAGGATGGTAAGTTTAAGGGCAGCTACTGCTATAGAGTAGGTTCGAGGCAGCCTAGAATACGTGAGACATTGTCTCAAAACAAACACACACAAACAACAACAAAAAACCAACCAAACTAATAAAACAACCAAACAAATAAAAGTGTGTGTGATGGAAAGTTCAAAGCATTTGGCCCCTCAGTGGAAGAAACTGGCCTGGCTTTTCTCAATGACCAATGGTTTTCATGGCTAACTGGAAAGGGGGGTGTGGTTGAAAGGGATTCCTTTCCTTAGGAAGGAGCTTCATGGGGCCTCCACTTTTAGGCCACTTGTTTGAGTCAGCAGAGGTTGTGTGCAGTCACCTTAGGGTTCCTTGCTCAGGACACCGAGAAATGTGTGGGTGGCTTCATTGTGGTTTCAGAGTTGTTAGCACACGGACTCTGGAGTCCTCTGGATCGGCATTAATTGGCTTCCTTGTGATGCTAGGTGGAACTGTTTTACACCTTTAGAGTTTATTGCTGCCTAATAAAACTTATTGATGTAAAAGTCTAGATTCGAAATATACTGTTGTCTCTAGTGAGAACCCTTTAACTTCCAACTTTTAAAAAAATGAGGTTGTGATTAGTAGCTTTTGGCCGTTTTGGTTTTTTTTTTTTTTCCTTGTAATTTAGTAAAAGTATTGTTTATATCTGAATACAAGTGAGGTAGAGTAACCCTCCAGATTTGTTACTACTGTCTTTGATCTGGGAGACCTGCCTGGTGTGTAGTTGAATGGACTTAATGAAGTCACAGGGCAGGATGGAGTCCTGTTCAGTCGCCCTGGCTGGGTGTGTGTGCCATGCTGGATGCAAAAGTAAATGTCACAGTCTGTGTTCGTTCCTCTGATGTCACTGCTTTGAAGGACACAGTTCTCCAAGTCTAGTCTGTAGAATTAATGGGATTCTGATAATAAAGGGGTAGAAAAGGGAATTGTAAAATCGATTGTGTTCTTCAGTAAGAGGTGACAGTCCCCTACCTGAGATAAGAAACCATTATTCTTTACTTACTCTGTAATTATTTTTTAGTTTCTTTGTTGACAATGCATAAATTATAGAGATGCACTGGAGAGCTTTCATTTAGTCGTACAAAAGTGAAGGACCTAGAAAGATTTTGTTCCTGATGCTAGCTCCTTATTAGCTAGATGGAAACAGAAATGTTGTGAAGAATATTTTATTTCCTCGAAGAGAAGCAAGTGGATCACTGCTTTTTGTTGTCCAGTACTTCATGACCCGAATGGTGGAGTGACTTTGATCACCAGCTCCCCACTCTTGAGTAGGCTTGGTTTCAGATGGTGAGTTAGATGAAGACCTCTTCCCAAGGAGACACCTCCGTCCATGACAGTCATCCAGACACAGGTCCATAATCACGTTGACTCTACTGCAGTCCTACTGTTCACAAGAGCAGCAGGACACAGTAGGTGCTGTGAGAGTAGCTAAGCCTGAAGCCAGACTTTCTCATTGTCAGGGAAGCCTTGAGCTGATTTTTTTGTTTGAATTCTTTTTCCTTCTCTTTTGAGTCAGGGTTGCATGTAGCCTGGGCTGACTTCAAGCTGAATGAATGTGCAGCTGAACGTGGCTTTGAACTTCTGATCTCCAGCTTCCTTAATTGCTGGAGCAGGTATACACCATAGTACGTAAGTTCTGAGGTCCCATGGTGTAGACTCAAGGCTTCCTGCGTGCTAGGGAAGTGTTCTATCAACTAAGCTGCAGTCTACAGTCAACTCCATAATACTGAGATAACTGAGCCGTGATGGGCAGTCCGCTGGAAACGCTTCTGCAGCAGATTGGAATTCCGGAAGCCTGCGTTTCTGCGCTTTGGAGAGGTTGTGGTTGCATGCTGAGACTCTTAAAAAAACAACTTTTCCTGAGGCTTAATGTTATTTTTGTAGACATCCTTGCTGGGAGGTTTTCCTTTAAAGTTCAGGATTAAATCTGTCATATTTTATAAGTTAAACTGCAGTGTCTTAATGACACTTGTGATTATTACCCAGTGGTGGATAATTTAGAAGTTTTTACGAGAGTGGGATCAATTTCTTTCTAATAAGTAATTTAATCCCAAATGTTTTGAAGGACTCATAATGAATTATTTTTTCAGCATTCTGAGAGGACTTCTGAAGTGCTAATATATGACCAGCAGCTGGTGGGAGTCTTAACATTTTACCTTAGTGTGTCCAGAGGGTGACCAGGATTAGTGATACTTAGTTTTATGTAATTAGAGTTTTCTGTTTTTCATTATATGTTTATTTAAATTGTTAGAGATATATTTCCAAAGATAATTATAATACTTTTGGATTTAAATTGATTTTACTTAAGTTACTATTAAGACTTAAATATAATAAAGCTTTTTGAAATACATTGATTTTTTTTTTTGAACATCCAGTTGAATTGTTTATTTATCTAAAGTAAACAACTTGATTCTAAACCCAAATAATCCAAGAAGGAAAGGCAGGGCCTGGCAAGATGGATCAGCTGGTAAGGGGGCTTGCAGCCAAGTCTGATGACCGGAGTCCCATCCCTGGGAGCCACATGGTAGAAGAAGAGGAATAACTCCCCCAGGTTGTCTTTTGGCCTACACACACAGACACTTAATTAAATGCATGGAACAAGACTGAAGAAACTAAAGCGTGCCAGACCTCTGTGTTGAGATGTGTGATCACGTGATCTTAAATTGAACAATTTTTTCTTTTTTGAAAACCCTCTTTGAGTTTAGGGTTCATGTAACCTCCCTGTACATAAAGACTTCCACATTTTCTATACCAGTATAGAAATGCACAGTAGCCTTTGGAATTGTGCATTATTTTTCTTTATTGTTAGCATCGAAAACAAGACCACAGTTGAATGGTATTTATAGTCTTATGTGTCGTAGTTTGGGTTTCTGAGCACATATACACCTGAAAGAGATTGTGTATCAGTGGACGCAGAAACCCTAATGTTTCAGAGATTCCTTTGTAACTTGTGTGTTGTGTGTGTGTGTGTGTGTGTGTGTGAATGTGCAGATATGCTATGGTGTGTCTCAAAGGTCAGAGTACAACTTTCAGAGGTCAGAGGATAATTTTTGTGAGTCAGTTGTTTGTCGAGTTGGTCCCAGACTTTGAACTCACTGCTTCAGACAAGTCCCTTTACCAGTGAGCTATCTCCTCAGCCCTGATAAGGGTATGTTCATAACAGGAGTAGTCAAGAAACTGAAGCAGCATTGAGCTCCCACAAACTTACGTGCAATTATGTTTCTAACACCCCTGCCTTTAGCCATAGAGAGTTTTATTAAGCTCTTGAGATTTTAGACGTTGTGTTTCATTGACATCATGAATATGCAGAGGTAAACGGAACTGTTGAACTATTAGTGAACTAATTTCTCTTCGAGACTTGCTCTTAGCTCTCTTTCATTGCAGGAAGAGACCTCATTAACGTATGCGAATGGTAGTAATTCAGAGATTTCATAGGCCAGCACTCGTAATAAACGGTGGCCCGAGTTAATGTCTCAGTACAGCTTGAAGTCACAGCCCCAGTCCCTCAGAGGTCCCTGATAATGAAAAGCCGCTGTTCCTGCCAGGACCCCAGTATAGCCTGAGCAGTGGCATCCATGACGGGTTAGTTCAGAGTCATTAAGAAAAGCAGTACCAGAGACCTTATATTCTAGTTAAGAAGAACTCCCTTCATAGACACGATTCCCACAGAATTGTGTACAAGTCTGAATAGAGACAAGGATAGAAAGGCGAAATGTTTGTCATCACTCACTTCAAGTCCAACAAAGTGTGCTCTTTGTTGACAAAGCACCATATCATTTTGCCAAGATGCTTATGGTCGTGACAGCCAGTGATGTCGTTCCAGTTGTGACCTTTCCAGTCCCCAGCATAGCGGTGCACCTGTTTCTGAGAGCTGCGTCCTAAATGCAGATGATTTGAGGCTCAAGTCCCCGCACCTGTTGCCTGGAGGGATTTACTCTAATCACTAGCCTACAGCAGGGAGAGTTATAGCTTGACATTTTATAGCTTGGGGGGAAGAAACTGTGTGAAGAATCATTTGTTCAGAAGCGAGAAACAGAGCAAAGCAGTTCATTTCGGTCTAAGCGCTGGTCTTTGGCAGTATCCACATTTGCCCAGCTCCAAGACGCAGTATCGATTTTTTTTTTCTTCTCTCAGAAGCCTCCTACTAGTTTTTTCTTCAATTGTCATCGAGATGGATTGGATTACACTTTGCTGGTTGGAATGCTTTTGGCGGGGTGAGGGGCACCGAAATAAAAATAGATCGCCAGCACAGCTAGGAATAAATGCTATAGTAATAATGTGGCTGGTTACACGGCTTTAATTTAGGGATTTTGTGATGTTGGTCATGGTGACCCAGCCATTTAACTGAATATTTGAGTATCACACAGTTTCCTGCTCTTTTTCTCTCCCAAGACTAACAGCACGAGTCACACCGTAAACCTGCCCTCCATAGCAACCTACGGCCCATGGTTTTCAGCACGTGGAGAGTCGTGAAAGCAACCTGTCAGAGCATCCTTACAGCTTGTGAAACCATGGGGAACTTAAATCTGACTCAGCCTCTTCTTCCTCTGTAAACCAGTGACCTTAATAGTTCTCATCAATAAGAGGTTTTGAAGGATTGTTACCCATTAAACATTTGAAATATCTTCATAGGGGTTTCTGACAGTGGTGAGGTGAAATTGTCTGCAGTGACCATTTAGAGGGTGTGGAAATGAACTGAAGCCACACAACAACCAATGGCGAGCATTTGCTTGTGAAAATTTGCTGAATTTTTGTCAGAAACCATAGGAACTCACACCCTCTACCTTGAAGCCACCGCTGACCTCCGTTTCTCCTCACTGCACCAGGGTAGCTCTTTGGCAGGGTAACGCTGTTCCTATTAAGCTGCGGCTGTGTGGAGTTGAGGACTGAAACTGCAGCCCAACACTGTTGTCAGGGCAAGTGTCGGAGTGTCCCCTAACTCCCTAGCCCTATTGGATTGCCGTTTCAGTTTAGAGGACAGTGTGGACATGCATTCTGAAATGTGCAGCAGGCAAGTCCTGGACACGATAGGAACTGTATCTATTCCGTGCATGCTTGACTAGCCAGGAAGAGCATCGAGACAGGAGAGACAGACAGGAAAGGTGTTGGCAGGAAGGAATTTCCAAGGCTGACCTGAGACCTTAGCGGTGTTTTCCCCCGCTCCTTAAGGCATCAGTAGAGTGTGATGACAGTCGTGAGGCCTCCTAGCTTCTGGGCAGCACTGATGCTCTGCCTTTAGTTGACCATTAGGCTACACAATGACAGATGATCTTAGGAAGACGTGCTAAGAAACTGAGACAAGAGTGAGGAAGAGTCAGAGCTGTAGATCTGGACAAGACCCAGAAGAATATGCGACAGTGGCGGGGCGGTGGAAGGGATTAAATCCAAATCCAGAGTTGCCAACAGGATATTGTCTAAAAAGCACAGTTTCCAACAACGATTTTATGAGATACACAAACGAGAAAGTTTCGCAGTACTCAGGAGAAAAGGATCTAGTAGATGCTGCTTCAGAGAGAGGCCCGGTTGATAGATTTAGCTGGTAAATGTTTCAAAGTAGCTATTATGGATATGTTCAAAGATTAGAATAAAACCATATTAGAGAATTAAGAGGAATTATGATGACAGAGAGTTAACAAATACAAGGTCTCCACAGAGAAATAAAACTATTTTTAAAAGACCCTGGAGACGGTCTTGGCACATCTTCGCTCTATCACGGCTGTAAGTAAATTAGTATTTTCTCCACAAACACACATGTCCCAGTTTACTCTGCTTCTGAATCCTTCCTGCATGGGTCTTGCATAGATCCGCAGACTATGCCCTCTGAGACCTTGCCTGGAGACTTACGATGGCCACCTTCAGTGTTCCAGCATGCACATTCTAGAAGGACCACTCCTGGATACAAATGACCTCTCATGTAACGGGAAAAGTCCCATGAAGAAATGCAAGCCACACTGCATTGATGATTTTGTCCTGTAGGTCAGGGACAAAAAAAGGGAACCCCCTTGTTTCCAGGAATATATTTTTGTGACTCATTGAGTTTGCTTACTGCAAACTCTGAGTTATAGTGACGATGTTCTGAGTTACATGGCAGGGGTCAGAGGTCAAAGTTTTCAGCCAAACAATAGGAAGTGACTGAAGGGAGCACAGATTGATTTTGTTGGTGGTGGTTGTTTGTTGTTGTGTTTTTGTAATTGACACCCGTGGATTTTTCTCCCTCCCATAAGTCTGTGAAGGAAGTAACTAATCCGGAGAGAAGCCCCCTGTGCCATGAGAAGCCTGTTTAGTTTATAAGCAATTTTGAGACTTTTCTTGGTAGTACCCAATGATCGGCCTTGTCCTACCACACTGCATCCGTTTACCAATGCCCGAGGTCCACAGCTTGGGGAAGCATAGTGCATGCTAGAGTAATCTGAGTGCCACTGGGGGAAAACATTGAAAAATCACATATGTGATTAGTTAGAAGGATCTCGTTAGTTTAGAATCATAATCTGGCAAAAATCTTACACAATTTTGACTGACTTTATTCAGAAAAGGAAGTGAGAACTTAAAGAAGCACAGGACTTATTGGCTGAAGTTTTCAAGGTGCCCAGACAGACAGATATACACAGACACACACACAGGAACATGTACACAAAAGCATACCATCACACACACACACACACACGTGTGCACATACAAACACATAAAACCAAACCAAACAAACACATCACACACATACACATGCATACATGTACAGACACATACATATGTAAGCACATATAAATACACACACAGACACACTCACATGTACATAAACACACAAACGTATACATCGTACACACAGACACATGTACAAACATAACATACATACAAACGTGCACAGATATACACACCCATGCATTCATTCATGTACATAAACACAAACACATTACACACACATACATATACACAGACACATGTATACACACAGACATACTACATACATACAAACACGATTCAGGAACCTTCGCATTTTTTTTTCACATGGATGCATTTAATCATTATGTATGTCGTATTAGTGTTCCGTATATCTACAGTTCTACACATGCCACTTTCATTATGATTCTGTACCTTTCATTGAAGTCACATATGCATGCACTAGGTAGTGGAATTCTGGCTAAGAGCCCTATGAGCGTCTAACAGGTAGATGTGTGACCAGCAGGCCTGTTGGTAAAGACAAAGTTCAAAGAAACCAGCTTAGAACCACAATCTGGCAGACAGAGGCTTTTGAAACAATGGATGCTATAGCTTTAGGTAAACAGCATTGGCCGTAACAAACTCCTACGTTCTTTGCAGTGAAGACACCAGAACCCTGATCTCTTTTCCTCCTGTGGATTCCATGCTAGAATCCTCTGAGGATGCTGATCGTACCTTCCTTTCCCTGACTGTTTGGGGCGACGGTGATGGAGGCTTTAAAATTCTGTGTATTAACAAAACCGCACGGCATCAAGCCGCCTGGTTCCTCCAGTGGCTTTCACAAGCAGAAGATTCACTTAGATCTGCGCCTGCACCCTGCACACTGGCAAAAGCCAAAAGTAAAGCTTAGAAATCACACAACTTTGCAATCAATTGTCCTCAACAAAATAGTACCAAGTGTGAATTGTGCTCTAAGCCAAGCTGTTAGTAGCATGTTCTAATATTCCTAAGATTTTATAGTAATATGATCTATTACTTTTTATTACAGAATTATAATTGCAAATCACCTCTGTCTTAAAGTAGGTTACACTCTAGAATTTTATTTGATGTCACTTGTTTGAGTTTGCATATTACTTTCCCCCCAAAATAAATAAGAGCTTGTGAAGCCGTACAAATATTTTTAACTAAGACAAATGTAGCTGTATTAGTTAAATTGCTTTTTAAATAGAGTCAGAAAGGGGGTCAAATGTATCAGACCTTGTAGGGGAAGAAACACCTTGTATAATTCATCCAGCTGCACACCTTGTTCTGAGTTGCCATGCTCTGTGCCCATGCTCCATCCTTGTTATTGGCACACATCTCCTTTGGTTTGCTCTTCTCCTATTACCATAGACCTTAGGGCAAACGTCCCAGGCTTGCGCATTGCCGTAGCCCCTGAACATGACTGTGTTCCAGGTTATGGAACTCTTCTCTTCCCTCTGAAGTCTAGTACACATTTGTTTCCTCAGCAGAATTGAGCTTGAACTTGTGCTGATCCTATGGGTGTGGTCCAGGGACCTTTTTGTAGGATGCAGTACCTCAGAGAAGGCTTTGATTTAGTGAGGGCATTGTGCAGTTCAGTTAGATTAGGGGTTACCATTGCAATGACCCAGACACGCTCAACACTAAAGGCTGATGTTTGTAACTTGAAGCACTTTCTCCTGATTGTGTCAGGGTTTTTCCTGTAATTTTGCTAGAACGGATGAGCCATGCCACACAGAGTAGGTAAACCAGTAGTTATAAGATAGTAAAGCCGGACAGGCAGGGTGGTGAATGCCTTTAATCTCAAGTCTTGGAAGCAGAGGCCTGTGATCTCTTTGAGTTCAAGACTAGCCTGGTCTATATAGCAAGTTACAGGCCAGCCAGAGCTGCGCAAGGAGATCCTGTCTCCAAAACAAACATGAAGTTAAAGTTATTAAAGGAATGTTGTAGATTGAGACAGGCAAGAAAATGAAAGTGAGACTTTAGGCAGCACATGAGAGGCAGTTACTATGCCAACTAATCACGTGGTACCACTCTAGTGCAGCTGGAACCCTTGTCTTTCTTGATCATAGCGTCACACTTCCTTGCTTTCCTTGTCACCGATCACTGTTGCCTTGAGCTCTGGTAGTAATTTTGGGGACCTCTGGTTTGGAATTTTGGCATAGATTAGGCTGGACAGGTGGCTCAGGTGTTTGACGTACAAGCCCGATGACCTGAGTTAAGAATCTGGAACCCATGTGAGTTGGAGAAGAGAATCAACTACCAAAAGTTGTCCCCGACCTTCACTCATACTTCTGTAGTGCATGTGTCATGTACCGCATTGGGCGCGCGTGCGCACACACACACAAACACACACACACTGATGATAATAATGTGAAACCCTTAAAATTCTAGCCTTTTGTTCCATTAGAGGAGATTCTTCTCTAGCCCATGGACCTTTGTATCCTGTGGAATTCATATAGCACCTAAGCATCTGTGTTTTACAGGTAGACCAGCTAATGTAATAGATAATTCACTTCATTTTGTGGATGGTGTAACTTCCAAAACCTTTGCTCATTGGCGCTTATTGGAGTGGGTTGGTTTAGTGCTGTCTCCTGTAAATGTTCGTCTTCCGAATCTTTTCAATGATGGCACTTTTCAAACAGTGTCTGTAAGTTGGAAATGTTACCATGCTCTCAAATTTTTATTGTCATAACTGTTTTAGTTATCTCAGGAAGGACTGCTAGTATAAAGTCGTTTTGCAGTAATGATGCTGACACTTAATATGTGTACATTAAAAGTGAGACAGTAAGGATGGTATATGGCAGAGTCTTACTCCTTCACACTTGTGACAATTCTTCCTGGATTTATCTTTGATTTACCCAACAAAAGATAACTTACTTGCATTTATAATAGATTATAGAGAAAATGACTCTTAAAGGTAATTTTAAGATGTCTAATAAGGGTGATGAGTCCAGATAAAGATGTATAAAAGTATCTCATAGTAACTTTAATTTATTAATTTATTAATTAAGAATAAACACATGGATTCTTGATATCTCTTGCCTGACTTATATATCTCTTAACAATGCCTGGCTGAAATAACCTGTTTAATGCTTTAGTTAAAGCTTGACTTTCTGTGTTAATTCTCTCTTAGGTTTCAGCAGAGCAGCCTTACCATTCGGGTTAGTTAGACGAGAGCTGTCCTGTGAGGGTTATTCTATAGACCTGCGATGTCCCGGCAGTGACGTCATCATGATCGAGAGTGCGAACTACGGTCGGACAGACGACAAGATCTGCGATGCAGACCCCTTTCAGATGGAGAACACAGACTGCTACCTCCCCGATGCCTTCAAAATCATGACTCAAAGGTAGATGTGTGTGTACGCATGTCCTATGTTAGCTACTGTATCTGAGGGTTAAAGTTACTGTCTGCCCAAAGTGAGCAGATGCTGCCCTCAGCTAAGCTATGAATTAGGCCAACATTTACATTATATTATGTTTTCTCTAACACATAAAACTTGCATATCGTCTTATTAGAGATGACAGAATATATAAGAATACAGAACATATACCCTTATTTTATAGAAAATGAAAAGAAGGAAGAGTTCAAATCTAAGCTTGTTTCTTGAGACGAGAAATTTGAAGTATTTTCTGTAGTTAAAAAGAAAGTTTATATGTCTGGAACTTTGTCAGTAATTTCTCTTTGCCCTTATTATGTTTTCAGTGAGTTTTTACAGCAGTCTAGAGTCACATCAAAATTGAGTACTCTGAGTGTGTGTGTGTGTTGTGTTACTGTGTGTTGTGTGTGTGGTATGTGTCTCTGTGTGTGTGTGTGTGTGTGTGTGTATTCTGGTAAGATATGAGTTTTCAGGTTTACATGGCTAAATACTCATACTTGCAACTTTTGCATTGTATAGTAAGAGTCCATTCTGATTTATAAGAAACTTCATTTTGGTTTGGTGTAGCCTATCTAGAAATCCTGGCTCTTAGCAGGCTGAGGCAGGAAGATTATGACTTTTAGTCCATCCTGTACTACAAGGAGAAATCCTTTCCGCTGCATCTTCCTCCTCACTCCTCATTGGTGAGAGGAGGCGCGGTGTGGGACCCATAAACTGTCCTCACTATTTTGCTTAATTACAATAAAAGAGTGGATGGGATTGTTGCCCGCACTTTCTGTCCGTTTAGTGTTGACAGTGTTTGAATGTGAGTCGTTTTATAAACAGCTCCTTGTTTTATTATCCCTCAATGACCCAGAGCACAGAGCTCCTTCTCATGTGGTCCTTGCTTCCTGTGTGTTCCTGGAGCTAGCGGCTACTTGTATGATTCCCCTTTCTAAAACTGACACTAGTCGTTTACTTTTTAAGGATTTTTTGTCTATTTAGGGTGGAAACTACTTTCTCAGTTGTGTCGTATGTAAATGTTTCCAACATGTTGCTGGCTTTTGTTCTGTGCTCTTGGTCCTTAACCTTAAAAGCAACAACAGTAACCAGACAGATGCAAGCTCAGAAAGCAGGCAGCTAAGTGTGTCCTCCTGGGACAAAAGAGGAAATCCTTCTAAACAGTTAAGCAACATCCAGTGCCTGTTTTAACAATCTAACCTTCGTGAAGCCAGAATTGCAGGTAGGTTAGTAGAGTTTTGGAGCTCTGCTGTAGACTAAAATTGGCATGCAAGGTGTAGTCCTCCATAGTAATGAGGGTTTGCCTTCCTCAAACTGCACATAGATAAACATATTCTAATAAGGTTCTTCTCTATTCCAAGCAGGTCCTCCCCTCCATTACTTTATTCATTCTTCAAGATGATTCTGAGAATAAATGTTATTTACAGTTGGTCATTGAATAAATATTTCTGTCCACGGTTAGGAAAGTAAAAGTTCAAGGCAATATCAGTGCGATCCCACTGAGTGCTCAGTGCGTCTGTGTCAGGTGTGGACGTCATTGTAGAGCTGGCACCAACGACATTTGAAGGGCTGCCATTCAGTCTGCTGGGCTGAGTGTACAACAGGTATGCCGGATACCTGAGCACCTGGGCTGGATGGAAACTGTGAGAACAGCCGCCTTACTGGATCTGAGCCTTTTTATTTCTCCCCCTCCTAAGTCCCCGATGATTACTGACAGAAAGTTGATAATGGAGATGAGCATACCATGGCCACGTGCCCCCTAATCCATTCTGAACTTAAACCTTCCCACCTTGGATGCATGCTTTCTGGAGGCTGATGTAACCACACAGCTGGATAGAAACTGAGGTATGCTGCTGATCCCCGTGAGGCGAGATCTGCATATCCGCTAGCTTAGAAAAATGATAAAAATTAAAAAACAGAAAAAACAAAAAAAACAAAAAACGAGTCTTTCAAATGTATGTTCCTTTTGCTCCATGGTGAGACTGAAGAAAATCCTAAATTGAGTATCACAGGCCAAGGGGAGCCTTCCTCAGGCACAAGCCACCTAACTCCTGGCATTGTAGTTTTTAAATTTGGGAACTCATGGCAGCTCAGTAAACCTTGTCATTTGTCATATGCGTGTATACACAGTTGTTTCTTGTCATTGCGACCTAGTAGTTCTGAAGTACCTCAGTTCTCCAGCACTGCTTTGTCCAGAGGTCCCCATTATTTAGAATGTAGCAAGTACACTAAAGGGACACCTAACGGTCACATAGTTTAGCATTAGTATTGTTTTTAAAGTTCCTGGAAGAAAACCCTTGATCTTTCCATGCACGGCTTTCCCCTCTGTCTCCTGCTTCCGTTCCTCTGGGACACAGTATCATAATGAGATTTGTAACTTGATTAGCAGATCACCTAGAAGAATAACAAGACTTCTGTGTGCAAGTAGTCATTATAGACACAATGGAAACATCAGAGGATATGAGGGCATGGAGGAAAACATGCGAACACTACTTCCTACGATTGTCTATGCTTTAAAAATACGTGTTCTTGAGTGGATGGATTGGGATTATGTATTGGTATATTTTCACGGACAGGCAGTATAGCTAGATTTTCAAATGTGGATAGTGGCTTGCTAGGTCATTTATGCAGGCCTTCCATAACCCTAAAACATGAGAGACATCTTTGCTTCTAGTTTTTGACATGAGAGACTATATACCCAGAGAACATTTTGCATGTGGTGTTTCAAGTGTGGGGAGCTGTCCGTGCCTTGCATCTGTCATGACACATTAATGACTAACCGTTTCTCCATTCCTCTTACTGGTCCATTTCAGTCCTGAAGGGCAGCATCCGGAAGCAGGCCAGGGAAGAGCAGCAAAAATGGTGGGAGTCGCAGCAAAGAGAGTGTCTGGCAGGTCTAGCTTCTGGGCTCGGACAGGGCTACTGCAAGACATGTACACCCATACACACGCTTAGGTACACAGCAGGGGTTTAATACAAGTGTCAAGCTTAGTGTTCTACAGGTGAATTTCATTCTAGATGTAAGAAGCACACATCCTTCCATTGGACCTAAGTGCACGAGGGCTCTGTATCCAGTTGCTGCAGTACTTGAAAAAAAATTAAATTCTGGGACTACATGTTGTTGGCCCACTATCAGATCTTCAAATGGGGTATGGGACATTGGCATAAATAAAGAAATGGTTACAAATATAGCAGCTGAAGACCCGTTTTTAAATTGTAGTATACTTGTGGCTGGTTGGTTTATAATTATTTAATCAGCACTATGACAATTTGAACATAAACACTCTATTGAAAAGAGGATGGCAAGATTGAGATTATTTGAAAAACATTTTTATAGTGGAAGCATGGAAGTACCCTATTCATGGTATGTCACAATGTAAAGCATAAGGAAGTCTGTCATATTTGACTGGTGCAGTTGGAAAGAACCATAGGAAACCAGGGAGGAAGTGGTTTTGCAGCTGGGTTGTCAATGAATAATTACTGTGCATATATCACCATTTGACTCCAAACACACAAAACCTCAAGTAGTTAGTGAGTTTTTCTATGTATAAGTCCTCAAAAACTGAGGCATAGAATAATGTACCAAAAAGAGACATTTATAGTTCTTTAACATAGAAAATGTCTTTTTGGAAAACTCAAGTAGCAACACTACAAAATTCTCCATTGAGTTACAAAGCCCCCTCCCTCTGTCTGGTGAGGGACACGGGGATCTCAGTGCAGTATGGCAGTTGTACTGTGCGTGTCAGACCTTCATTTCTGTTCTCACCACCTCATCTGGTAAGAATGAGCTAACCAGGTTTTCCTTCCAGAGGTGAGGGTGCGATTACTGTTACTCTACTTTCTATGTACCTGGTCATTCAGAGTGATCAGTGGCCGTGTTAGTAACTGACAGTAGCACTTTCTCTGTGTCCCTTCCTCAGAATCTAAAGTACAAGAAATATCTCAGATACCAGATTTTGAAATATTTGTCCCAGTTTTCCTGGTTAAATAGCCTAATCCATCAAGGACCTAAGTCCTGAGTATTTCCGATTTATATTTGAAATATTCCAAATTTTCCAATGAGTAATATTTAAACTGTGTGTTTGTCTTTAAAGTATTCTCAGCAGTTTATCTTCAAAAGGTTGAATTCCTTTCTTTTCTCAAAAATATTTATTTATACTTGAAGATTCTTAGTTGGTCCCCGTTACAGATAATGGTGGCTTTTAACAATCTTTGAAGATTATTGTGGGGACACCTTCACATAAAACAGTTACATTTCTTTCATGTCAGTAACTGAAGTGATTTCAACTCTTATTCCGAAACTTCACCAAGAGTTCTGAATCTCTGTGACACTTGAGTGCAGCCTAGTTGGTGTCCTAAACCTCAAGGTACAGCATTATAGGGGACGTCAGGTAAGACTGAAGGTAGAAAGACTCTGCTCTGTTCTCACGCTGCTACCTGGAGGAAGGATAGCAGAGCACAATCCATCCTAGTAGAGCTAGGCTGTAGCTTCTCTTTTGAAAGAGGTGTTGAGCATCAGGCTGTTCACCAAGGCGGGGAGGAGTCCTTCATCCTACTTAACTTCCACTCATCACCCTTGCTGAATCAGCTGTCCTGTGCACAGCGCATCTGATCCACTGCTGCATACGTCTTCTCCTTATGTTTATAAAACCAGCAGTATGATATCCTCTCCCCCCAACCCCCTGTTAAATATTGTGAGCCTCTGAGAAGGGTAGAGTTACTTGGCACAGAGGGTAAAACTGCCAATTATATGTTGAATGATTAATTCCTTAGTGAAATTTGATTATCTATTGTGGGATATCTTTTGGGTTTTGCTTGTTTGTTTTTGGGATAGGGTTTGGCTGTATACATACCCCTGCCTAGCCCCAAATCAGCAGTTTTACTTCTCCAACCCCCCATATGTGCTAGAATTACAATCACACCTGAAGGCGAAATTTTATTCTTCAATAACGTTGAAGTTCCAATCTGTTACTTAAAGATGATAAACTAACTTATGTTCAGATATACTAAGATATCAATTGTATATAAACTAAACAAAGGATAATGTGTGTGGGTGTACACACACACACAGGTCCACAAAAAGAACATTGCTATAAGTAGTGGTAAATATCAAAGCTCAGACGTTAGCCTTAAGAATCCATTAAAATGCAGCCACAGTTCTGGCAGACTTCATGATTATAGATTTCTGTTGGTGTGTAGTCTTCTTGACATGCAAACCTCTCAGCCTTTATATTGATCAATCAGTCTTTGTAAAGAGGCTCCACAGCCATGACAGGCTCTATGATGGCTTTCTGTCTTTCCTTTAATTTAATTAGTACACATTTACTGATCTCTCTTTACAGGCAACAATAACGTTTATGCATACCTTTCTCAGACCCGAGCTCTCATCCCATGCTAATCATCTTTTCAGAGCCATAAACTTAGCTCAGTCTGGGTTTTCCTCTGAGGTGATGATGTTTCGTGGAACCAAGGAGTTGCTGTAAGTGCTTGCTAGCCGGAACTACTCAGTACATTCAGCCTTTCCCACAGGATCCAAGCCTGTAGCTTCTGAGAAAGTGCGTTCGTCTCATGCACTGTGTATTCCAAGTGCTTTTATATATCTGTGCTGTCAGGTTTATCAGCCATTGGTCCATTAGGATGGAATACCGATGTGGAGAAGAGGCAACTTAGGGTTGATGGACTCAGCGTTTCTATGCAAAGTAGACTGATGTCCTGGTGGTGGGTTTTCCCAATTCTCCAGCCCTTGGCTGAGTTTGTTTATAGACAACGACTGGAAAGACTTCTTTGACTGCAGGTTTCTAAGTGGCTAGCATAGATTCTTGAATCTTAAAACAGGATATACATCTATTACAGCTCCAATTGGTATGTCTAATTGCACACATGCTTTGTATGTTACAGATGGGAATGTAAACTGTAGGTCTGTCGTAGAAAGGGAGATTACTGGCAATTTTTAAAAAAGGAACACCCCAATCTTGAACCATATTAAACATTCACAGTTGCTCTATAAGACAGACCAATGAATTATGAAAAAGCTTAGAACCAAGCTGTCTAAATGTCCCTTCTGGGCCAATGAAATGAACAAATGGGGAAGGAGCAGTAGGGTCACATCAGGGGTGCTTCACTGCAGGAACTTGGAGATTTTCTTGTAAAGGGCAAGGGTGTGAAGCCCTTCTCTTACTAGAGTATGTCTGCAGAGAGTCCCAGGCTACAGCCTTGATTTCGCAGACAGTTCCTCACATACAGAGTTTGCCCCTATCCTATTGTGTTCCTTTTTTGGGTGGTAAGCTATCATTTTTCTCTGAGGACAAGATGTCACTGCTTTGTGTACATCCCGAAGGCCGCTGGGTGAAACTCAGCCTTGCTTTACAACATTTCCTTTTGCCCTCGGACAGAGTGTATGAAGACAAAGGAAGTTAGGGGTTTTCCTGGAGGGTGGCTCGTTGTTGTTTGGCTCACAGGAAGCCTCCTGCCTCAGTCTCCTGAGTGCTGGAGTGACAGGTCCACCACTACCCACCCTCCGGGCTTGTGAATGAACTCTCAATCTGAAGCAGTAATGGATAAAGAAAGCTTGAAGTAAGTTATATCTTCTGGCAGCCACCATCAAGTAAGCACAGACAATGGACGCGTAAACGGAGTTGTAAAGAAAAGGAAACTTACTTTATAAGAGTTATAACCTTTGATTTGGATTTGGGTTTTTCTTTTGTCTTCTGTTTGGATGCTGTCCACCCTCCATCCATACAGCCATGCCACTGAAGTGTAATGGAATATACTTTCCACCAGTTTTCTACCAATATAAAGTACAACTTTATAATCAGTAATGCAATGCATAGATACATTGGTACTTTGGAATTTACTGTAAAATGAATAATAAGCCCAATTTTATTCCAGGTAAATTGATAATAATACTGGTGTATATTCAGTGAGATTATTAATCAGATTTTATACACATATATACATGTTAGAGAAACTGCCCTTATTCCTATTTTTGTTTTGGTTTTGTTTGACTTACTTGTTATTGTTGATTTCAGGCAAGGTCTCACCAGGTAGCCCCGGCTGGTCTGGAGCTCTCTATGTAGACCAGGCTGGCCTTGAATTCACAGACACCACCTGCCTTGCTTGGCCAAGTGTTGGGATTAAAGGAACCAACCTGCCTGGATCTTTATTTCATTTTCTGATTAGCAGTATAACATCAGGCATTTATTGGTTAATTTTATTAAATACAGAAACTCAGTTCTTTAGTTTAAAGCATTTTATGTCATCAAAAATCATGGCTCCCCTTATTTTTTTAGAATTCTATATTGGAATTGTTAACATAAAGACTATAATAGTAAGAGCAAAATCACAGCAGTATTTATGGTTTTTTTGTTTTGTTTTGTCTTTCTTTTTTTTTGCACTTTGGCTAAGGAAAGTTATTGTGAAGAATGAGTTTGCCAGTGGCATTTTACTAATACATATTTAGCTGTCTTGCACATTTTAACAGCCTATCTTTCTTACCTTACTCCGCACTTCTTTAACTATATTATAGCAATTTAAATTGTTGAGTGCTATTTGCTATTCTCCAATTAATTTTAGAGCTAATAATATCTGTTTCACATGTTTCTAGGAGAAATCTCATTTATAACAAAAAGCAAGACAAAAGAGGTTCTTTTGCCGCTCAATACCGTCTGTGCCATATAAACCAGTCAAGGATAGTATGTAACGAATGCACACAAGATCTCTGAGCATTTCTGTTCATGCCACATGCCACCCAGAGACATGGTTTCAGGACTTCCCTAACACTGCCCACCTGTAATACTCAGACTTGCTACTGTGAGGGATACCTGTGAGAAAGACTTAAGGGAGAAAATAATCATTTGGGATCAAGGTTGTGAAGCCTAAAGTCATCTGTCCCCACTACTTTGGTCCTAATGGGAGGTGGACTATCTTGGTTCAAGGAGAGTGCTGCAGAGAAGGTCCTGCTTCTCATGGACGCTGCAAACTGTAGGACCTTTAACCACTCTCTTTTGGTTTTGATTCTGTTTTACATCCCCTCCTTTGTGGTGGCTGTAGAACAGCTAAGATCATTTGAAGATTTTGTTAATGGAATCTTAGTTTGTGATAAATTCAGTCTGGGTGAGTTGTATTATTATTATTATTATTATTATTATTATTATGTCCTATGATGTTGTGTGCTAGTCTGATGAAGAAATGGCCTGTGGGAAGTATTCATGTGACTCATTGTATAATTTATAGTAATACTGGCCTAAGTGTGCCAGGCTACACCACAATGTAGATGTTTCCCAAACGGGTGGTGGTGGGGGGAGAGGAGTGAGACTAATAGTGTATCAAGCAACATTGATACAATGTATCAAGCAACAGTCATTAAATGTGTGAGACATTAGCCCTTCAGCTTTCATACATTACCCCTAGTGCTGCTGATTAGAACACAGATTACATAGGGAACTTGGCAGGTACAGCAGGTAAAATTAAAACGTGCCATGCAACATTAGGAAAAAAAGAGCTGGAAATATAAAAGCTCTAACAATTAAATTTATTTAAAGGACATTAATTATGTGATAGTAAAATGTGCATTCATTCATTTAAAATGTTGGGCACGAGTAACCCACTTCTACAGTTGATGCTAAATACTACAATAGGGATGGAGCCCAGTGAATTTTAGGCCCATGAGAATGACGGATATTGTTTTCTCCTTTGCTCCTCACGCACCTGCCCATTTAGAGACAACACTACCACTAGCATCTACTATTGCACACGGATAGCCTATGTATCCAGAAAGGTTTAAAGTCACGTGTCTTTAACAATCATTTCAGTGTAATCTCCAATCAAAAGATCTTTCAAAGGAGTTTTCATGCTTCTCATTACCTTCGGAACTTGCTAGAACCATAGATCCAGAGAAGATAAGAAAATGCCTACTGACTTTTAAAAGCCTATTTTGTTATTTGATGAGCTTGTTCCACACATTAAATTACATCCTGATCTAGCCCTAAGATCATCCCATCATTAATTCATGGAACTCCACCTTGTTGTCTAAAGCTCATCAGGGTTTATATGAGGGATGTCACCCATTTTAAAGAGATATATAGATAAGCATATGAGGAGTGCTGGCTTACTGTCATTACTCATATACAGTGGTTCAAGACATTTGTGTGTACACTTCCATTTATTTCCAGCCTTGATGAACAGACCTTTATTAAGCCGCCATGATTACTGAATGTGAAATGTAACCAAGATTATTTTTTATTCAAATATAGTTTAAATATTCATCAAAGCGAAGTTATGCTTAAGACTGACAGAGACTATTAACATCAAAAAATATAATTAACTGCATTGGGTATCATGAAGTAGAGTTAGCCAAATAGCCGAGAGGTCTAATTGCTCTAGAGTTTGAGAAGCGATGGTTTTATTTTATACTGTATCTGAGGAATTAATAGTAATGTGGTTTCCTATGTGGGCCAATTAAAAGCTGCCTGTTAAGGTTCATTGCTCTATAGGAAACCCATTGACTATCGCTTAGTAAACAGGATTGACATGCCAGTGTGTACAAGAAGATAAAATAGAATAAAAACCATGAAAATGAGATGTACTGGAAATGCTTCCTAGACCTGTGTCCTGTCACGGAGCTGGAGAGGGTGCTTGTGTGTCTTTCCGTTCTTCCTTCTTTGCCTGGTTCTCTCCTCTAGGACCCATGGCTTTGCCTGTGGGAGGATTCAAGGCTCATGTTCTCACAGAACCTGCCTGGGGTTTGGGGAACATCAGCCTTCCCCTTTGAGACAGCTGTTACTTAGTGCCAGAGGACAGAGCAGAGGCTGCACCTCACCATCACTCAGAGGAGCCCCCCAACTCCCCAACTAGACAACTTCATCTTCCCAAACTTCAGCCTCTCAGGGTGCTCAAACCTGCTTCTGCTAGATACCCCAATAGAGTTTACAGTTCTCCTCCCAGCTAGCCTCTTAGCCTCTTAAATTTCACGTCCTGGGTTGCTCCACCAAAGGACAGTGCTAATATTAAATATAAAACAAACCCAACAAGGATATTGGTTATATATGTTTTAAATATAGCTGTTAAGTTTTAAAACTAAGCATTTCAAAGCAGAAGACAAAGAGAAAATTGCCCAGTTCAAGTCTAAAAATGGATTTTTTTTCATCTTTACCATGTCATCCCTTTTCTTTAATGAAAGTAGTATTTTGACCTTTGTGTCTCCCCTAAGCTTTTTAGCTGCATACAAAAGGAAACCATACCTGATTGAACCCAGAAGATGTTGCCCTGGTGAGACTATAGAGATTCAGGAGTTGTCAGGCATCCTAATGGTAGTTTGACATTAATGACATTGCTGAAATAGAAACATTTAATGGTCAAGATAAGAGTAAGGTCTCCCAAGATTTCTTTTTCTTAACAATTCTGAATCAAAAATGCTTAATACATTGGCCACAATTTCTACTAAAATATACATAATGTGAGTACACTGCTCTACAGTTTTAGCTCTCATGGAGCTTGTTTATTGTTTAACCTCTTTGGTTCTTTTCTTTCTTCCTTCCTTTCTTTCTCTTTTAAATAAACATGCTTTGGCAGCTATATGTATTACCTAGAATGCCGTTTGTTCCATCTGGATATCATATGAACTCACCACCTTTAGAAGTCGTGAAACTCCTCTGATTGAATAGTAGAGTTGTTTGTGTTCAGTATGGTAAGGCCTGTCTTCTGTCTGTCATCTGAAGTGATGACCATTCCAGCCAGTCTTATGAAGCCACTACTCCAGTTCTAGATGTGTAGCGTTGTTAGCTTTCAAAGATGCTGTGTTGATTGTTTCACAGCACATGGCTCTTTGCTTGTCCCCTCCTTGAACATGAAGGTGGTGGTGTTTAAAGCTCTTAAGGTCCCCATAAATTGCGCCTTCTACACAAGTAACTGATAGAGAACTAATTCAAGCTATAAGTATGTTATCAAATGAAGCTTTCTGCCTTCACTGACCTTAAAAACAGTTTATGTTATTAGTACATGTTATAAACTAGCCAAATTCTAAACTGTTGCATCTCAGGGCTCTGGAGCCAGGTTTCACTTAGGAAGAGTCTGTTTGTCCAGGCTCCACTAGTGTATACTATCAAATGCTTGCTATTTTCTGATGCACTGCAAACCCTAATGTGTCAGCCAGAGGCATCCATGAACACCTGAGAAGAACATACATTTGCAAGACTACCGATGGGTGTGTGGGATTAAATTTAGAAAGGTAAAGTTTCGTGTAGAACACATGGCACAGATATTCTTCAAACTGTAGCCAACCACTCAGATTAAGGTAGAAGAGATACGTCAGATCTCCAGCATGGTACAGCATACCACCAAACATGGATGCAGGAGAGGGAATGACCAGAGTAACCAAATGGAAAATGGGCACACTGAGGTCTGTGAGCAGCCACCTGCACTCCTCATCCTGCCAGCATCTCAGTGTTGCCATCTCCCACCTTCTTCGCAGCATTATAATTTCCTGCATTGCCCTTTGACCAAGGAGCAGGGGTCTTTCAAATATCCCCTTCCTTTCATTCCTAAAAGATGTATGCAGTCATTGTGCACACACACAGAGAAATAGATATGGACATATTTATATACATACATACACACACATACATACACTCTCACAAACAAATATATATATGGAGGGAGGGAGGGAGGGAGGGAGGGAGGGAGGGAGGGAGGGAGGGAGGGAGGGACAGAGGGAGGGAGGGACAGAGGGAGGGACAGAGGGAGGGAGAGAGAGAGAGAGAGAGGCTTGTATTAACTCTAAAGCCACAGAGTTCATTTATGTATAGCAGAGAACAGAAATACACAATTCCACATGCACCTTGCTAGTTATATATATATATGTATTTTATATATATATATATATATATATATATATATATATATCCTCTCTATATATATATCTATAGAATAAATATATATATATTCTATATATATATATATATATATATATATATATATATATAAGAGAGAGAGAGAGAGAGAGAGAGAGAGAGAGAGAGAGAGAGAGAGATACTGTTTGCACATGGTTATTTCAGGGTATTATTGCCTCTGTAACTGCAGATTCTTCTGTCTGTCTGACTATCATCCTTCTATCTACCATCTGTCATCTTTTTAAGACAATGTGTCCTCTGTGACTGAGATGCAGCAGAAGGATGCTTCTCTTGGTGCTCCATACTCTTTAGGAGAGCTCCTTGGATCCCAGGCTGCAGAATGAGTGCACATGAGTTGTGTTCAGTTATCGAGAATGCCATCAGCAATGCCTTGTTGCTTTCTTATCAGCTACTTCCTGCTGTCAGCTTGGCACTTATTTCAATAGGAAAGGATTTGCATCGAGTGCAATGCCTTATTATATGCAGCTAACACGGGGTTTTTAATTGTGCAAACACACGAGACTCCTGCGGTGGTAGTCAATTTGATAAAAGGATTAGATTATGAATATTTTGTCATGATTAAATATTACTTCTGATTTATCAGAAGTAAGCCAGTGGAATTTGCCGTCTATTTATCAGTCAGATGACACTCCATTAAATTTGAGTGTGAATCACAAAGTACCCATCTCTTTATATTGTCACTTAAGGATTTGATGTTTTATATTCAGATGAGGGTGGTAAGGATTGTTTGGGGCCCTCTTCTCAGCTCATCTAACCTCTTCCAGTACCCCAAGGGTCTGTGTTTTCAGATTTGGCCTAGGTTGTTTTTAATCCTCAGGTCAACATCTGTATTTATCCAAAACTTCTGCAGCTTTTTAAAAAGGGAGATGACTGACATGTATCTTAAGCCAATTTAAGTCTTTCAATCCTTAACTAAGAAAAAGATGAAACAAAGAATAAGAAATCCCATTAAGAAAGCACTGATTTAGTGAATACTTCTTGGTTAAAGTAGTCCTAAGCAGGGCTGGAGTGATGGCTCAGCCATTAGGAACCCTGGCTGCTCTCCCAGAGGTCCTAGTTCAATTCACAACACCCACATGGGAGATCGTAGCTGCCTCTAACTCCTGTTCTAGGGGGATCTGGTACCTCCAGATAGACGTACTTGTGGGCAACACAGCAATGCACATGAAGTAAAAGTAAATAAAAAGATGATCTGAGAATTGTGGGAATTTACTAATATCTACCTGGGGAGGGGGAACCGAGGCTCCTGAAACCGCTAAAATCATACAGTAAATAAGAAAACGCTGAGCATTTGAGAGGTAAATGCTATTAAACAAGTAGACATGAAGTTTACAGTTTTGTCCTAGACATTGACAAATTCAGTACCAGCAAAAATATAGAACATTCAGCACAAAGCAGAATGTAAATAATTTACAAATAAATAAATGGCACTTGTAGATGGTAGACAAAGGAAACAGAGAAAGATGTCTTTGGGTTTTAGTTCCAGGGGAAACCGTCATACTTACGGCCAGTGTGGTTTCCACTGGCTTTCTCCAGCCACACTTGATCTTTGGCCATGGGAACCTCTGGTCCCTGCCCAGCTAGAAATAGTTACATGGGCAAAGATCTGGGATAAGCCATGTAAATTTGAGTGTACTTAGGGTCCATCAAGGTCATCGAATGTCACCAAGACTCGGTTGCTAACGGTGGAAAGAGTACCACCCCATTCACACTGAGTGTCTGTAGGAACGCCCCTGGCAAGTGGATAGAATTTGAACACAAGAGTAGATTTTTTTCAGCTGGCAAAATGTAATGTGAATTTCTCTGGCTTTGGGAAAGCTCCTGCAGCGTGAGCGAGCCTGGGGTCATGGCTCTTACAGGGTGCAGTTAAACTGCATAGAGAGCCAGTCCCGACTCTGGACAGGTAGTCTTTAGAGCAAGGCGTTTTCCCTTTATGGAACTTTGACAGAAGCACGCATACCTCATATGGTCCTCTGCAACACTGGTTCAGTAATCAGTTTATATTGAGACATAGTAAGTGAATCTCAGAACTTTCCCCCCTTTTTCAGAACAGTCCATATTTGATGCATTCTTTTGTAAACTATGACAAGTTTTTTTCCTGCCAAAGATTTTCAAAGCTGCAAGAACTTGAATACACGACCAGCTGTAACATAACAGTATTAACAGATGTGTGTTGGAATAAGTAAGGTTGGTGAAGAGACGTCAGGCTCCAAGATAATCCAGAACTGAGTCTGAGCGAGCAATAGTGCTTTCTGGACACCTGCTCAAAACCCAGAGTGTTAGAAACATTTAAACAAAATAGGACAAGCTTTTTAATAAGAGCTATATGGTTTTCTTTTTTAAGTTTTGTGTACAGCTGAAAAAGTTTTTTTAATAAGCCACACTTTGAAAAGTGTTAGCATTTTATTTCTGAGTATTGAATGGGATGTGTGGGGGACGCTTATCCAGCATTTGTTGCCGTGTATAATGAACATGGGATCTGTCGAAGCAGGAACTATTTATATTAGTTATCAATTAGACTGGGAGTTTGTCGTATGTTCATTATAATACTGACTAAATGACAACCTATCTAACATAAAGAGTCAGAAAAAACACATCTCAATGGTGTCATTTTCCTGTTTATCAAATTGTGTTCCAACCTGGGGAGTCATCGTTAACCTGCCTTTAAACAGCGCCACATGCGTCCCTGACTCTGTCTTGCCCTCCAAAACTCCTTCTCATTTAGTTCCTTTGCTTTATCTCCGACTCTAATCCTCCAAGCGGGTAATTAAGGGACCAGCGGAGCCATTTGTGGCAAAGAAGAGCCATAAGGGTGAAAATATTTCTTCACTGAATGATCTTTCAGAAGTAAATAATTGCCGAGGAAAAAGATTTGGGAAGAACAATCTAAGTCTGAGGGTAATTAGACAGAGTGGAGTATGGAAATCGAAGCGCCTGGCATGTACAATTCTCACATCAGAACAAAACTAATTAAATATTTAGAAACCAAAATCCCCTCACAATTTGAAGAAAAATAACACAGGACAAAAGGGTCTGTAACTTTGCAGATAATTAGCAAGAGGTAGAGGAGCGAAAGACATCACAGAGTGGCCTGTGTGGCTGCACAAGGTCACATCTTGTTATGTGGTGTCTTTTATACAGTCTGATAACAAGTCTGCTGCTAATTTCATCTAACTAGGGCATCCCGTAGTGAGTTCCCATTTCCCTTGTTAAAAATGTGACAGCTTATGCAAGTGCAAACTGTAGCAGGTTAAAAATATTGTTACTTTTTACAGGTGGTGTTTTTTTAATTATTAAAAGCATAGAAATTATATATATATATGTATATATGTGTATGTGTGTGTGTGTGTGTGTGTGTGTGTGTGTATAATATTATGGATTTTTGTCCCCACTTAAATGCTCTTATTCTTTTCATTAAATAGTCAGACCTTATGACCCTATGCATGGAGCAGTCTCAGTGGCGTGCTTTGTAAATAAATACCCCTGATTTTGCTAATAAAAGCAAGTGCATTTGTGTTGAATGTGCATTTCTGCAAACAAGAAATTTTGTTTTGGATTAATAAGGCTCAGAGTGAGTCAAACCTCATTTGCATTAAACTGACCCCAAGGTCCAGTAAAACCTGCAAGGAGTTTCACTGGTTTCCAAAACACAAAAAAAGTTGTTTTCAGCACAGCAGCACCACTTCTAGATGCTTAGTTTAATAATTCATGTGGAATTTCAAGTTAATTTTAGCAGTCCACAACATACAAGTCATGTATATGTTTTAGGGTCCGTATATGCTGTGGTTGTATTTTCTGGCATAGTAGTTTACAGAGGTTCATGGATGGTGTTACTGTTCGTGTTATTCTTGTTTTCAACATCAACACATGATAGCAAGGAGCTTAAATAATACTTTGTGGTCAGACACTGGTTGATTTACCCGGAACTATTTGGAAGGGCCCTTTTACTTTTCTTCCACACAACATTCTTTAATAGTGAAATCACACACACACACACACACACACACACACACACACTCCTAGCACAAAAATATACATTTGAGATTTTTCTACAGTTGTTCACACAGCAGTTTTAAAAATTTAATCATTACAACCCTGGAAAACCAGGATTATATTAAAATTTTTCATAAGATAACATGTAGGAGATAAAGTGGAATACAATTTGAATTACTTGGTTTTTCCCGATTATTTGTCTCTGTATGGAAAGCATAGGTACTGTATTTTCTGGTAAAGTAGCAACTCTGTTTTTGAAATTCATTAAATAAGACATTTTTCTATAATTTGTTGAAATACTAGCCTAACATGCCTAGGGACTTAAGTTCTGTGGGTAGAACTCTTCTAGATGACACAAATCACTAAGTCATGAGAACATGGTTACGTGACAAATGGCAATATCCTATAAAACACCCCTTTCCTTGGGTGTCAAATTCCATGGCAAATTTGTCCATGGCAAATGTTAATTCCACATCATTTAATTTCCCGATCTCATGTTTACCTGGCAATTAGTTAAGCGCTCGTATCGTCATTAATAAATACTTAAAGAAAACAGGATCTGTTTCCGTAACACTTTGAAAGTTTAGATGGTAAAAAGACATTTTGTTGTAAGCTTTGTCTCAGAAAAGAGAGATGCTTGACTGGGCCCTCAGCAGCCTCCCTCCTGACATGGGAAAATGACTGTCTCCTGAGTCTCGGGGGATCTTTGGCTCCCTTTCTTGCCTGACTTGAGTACTTGGTTTCCATGCATCTCTTTGCACTGGCTCTCACCTACTCACGGAGTCATGCAGCATGCTGTGTGGGGGATATTTCATTCCCAGTCTGTACTAAGAGGGACAAGCATAGGGATGATAGAACCAGACCATTTGAAATGTCACCGAATGGGAGCATCATCACAAACTAAAGGGAATTCCCCCAATATATAAATTACCTACGTATTTCTTATTCTTTTTTTTTTCATGATATAAAAATTTGTCCAAATTGACAGAATTCTATCAGATCAGGTAAACCGATTGAAGGAGAGTTGGGTGTCTGCTGTGCATGTTTTGTTAACCAAGCAGAAAAAACCAGGTTAGCCATTTAGTATCAATTCCATTCTTCAGGAACATGGACTGAATTCTTCCCTGCTTGTCATGTGTTTGCCTCCAGTAAGAGTCTTAGAAGCCAGCAAGTCCTGTTTCTTTTCTCCTCATATCTTTTTAGGTTTTTGTTCCTCATTCCCTCCTGTTCGCTACAAGGACTCTACACTTGTTTTGCCTGTGTACTTGAATAAAATTAAGTATACCAATCAGCATTATTTATTTTCGTATTGTTACCTGAAGCTCAGAAATTAAGGTTATTTCTATCCCATCCATTAGATCCACGATAGAAGATTCAGGTGTGGCTGTTCTGTTTATTTACAATGTATAATTCACCATGGATTTGGCTTGGACTGCCATCATGACTGTTCTGTTTATAGTTAGCCCTATGAACAAGGTAACACTTCGTGTATCCTTGTATCCTAACACCTTGAAAGTCTGTATTTCCTATAGAATTAAACGTTTGAAGACTGAAGGTAGCTGGCATTCAGGAGTGCGGGAACAAGCCTATTATTGCTAGTTTGTTGTAATTGAAGTTTAAAAATAGCAGATGCCAATTAGAGAAGGAAATTGTGGAAACAGTCTTCACTGAACACGCACACTCAGGAAAGAATTGGACTAATTCTGCAGGATCATTTCAGATTTAAGCAAACCCGAATTTCGTTTCCTGCCTAGATAATACCAAGCCTCTCTCTCTGTTGAATGTTGGAGTATTTGTTCAAGTTGGTAGATTTTGCATTTTTAATCTTCCTTAGAACTGTGGTGAATAATGGCCCCTGGCAGAAGATAATGAAATTTTCTTAATTTATATTTTCAAGTAGAAGCTTCAATTGAAAATGGCATCCTATGGCCCGGGGACATAGCTCGAGTGCAAGTTCCAGGGGAGCCGCAGCAATGATGTGGTGCCGTCGGTGATGGGGAACGATGGGACAGTGAAGAAGTAATTTAAGGAAGAAAAGAAAATGCACCAAAGCTTTATTGTAGCATATCTAATGATCTGGGGAAGATTCCCAATGGTTTTTGGAGCATGACTGGAGAAGCTAATGTTATCTTGCCAAAACAGAAGCCTCTGCTTAATCAGCAGAACAAGACTATTGATTAAAACACCTCTCACAATAGATTACACGTGGAATCTCATCTCCATACTTTGCACTTGGTAAAGTGTAATAATGAGCATGAGATAATCAAAAGCAGAGGAAAAGCAATTGGCCGGGCATTGTACAATTCGGGATTAGAGTTGGACAGGAAACATGTTTGCGTGCTTTTAAAGATACACACAAGAACGGATACACACAGTACAGGGATGGCACTGGAAGAGATGACTCTGGATTTGTAGCTCTGGGTCTGATTCTAGAATGGTCATTCTTCCCGAGGCTTTCCAGGATGTCAGGAATTCCTGGTCATCCAGGAATTACACAAAGTTCATCTTCCTTATCCAGGTGAAGCTTATCAACAATCTTGTAGGGCAGGCAATCCCGTTTCTAGATGAAAAGACTGAGCTCAGACTGGTTAGAGCCCTGTTTATGGACTCACAGAGTGCAGGTTAGAACCGAGTACCCAGTTCTTCGTCATGTTCAAGCGTGTTACTTTGGCACTCATCGTCCCACCGTAGCACAGAATCTGCACACTGCTCTATTCTTTCTCAATACCGTTACGATTAATAGCACGGGAACCAGAAAGCAGTTTGTTTCCCCTAAGTAAAAAGATTGTGTTTCTTCAATTAACAGTTGATAATTTATGTAAGGTATTTTCTGAGGGTCGGAGAAGACCAGCCTGCTTTTGAACTTAGAAGTCTCCTGCCTCAGCTTTGACAGCTGAGGTTTCAGAACCGTGCCAGAGTAGCCCTGTTGTTTTCTAAGTAATTTTAGTATACTGCCGTGTAAATGAATATGCTTTCGTAAAACACATTGTCATCAAGTACACATTTTTCTTGAAGCATTTATTTAATTTTGGAAGTCGTGCGGATATTTTTAAAAGTTAATATCAACATTGGCGTCATATAGGGGTCCAGATACATGCTTTAAAACCCTTTGTAAGCAACCTGCAGGTTGTGATGGTGAAGACATTGGAGTTGCTCATTGGAGTGGCTTGTAATTTTTTCTCTCTCATCTATTGGACACAACCCTGAGCATTGACAGCAAGTTTAAATATTCGCTCCAATTTCTGATGGTCATGAAATATATTGATACTCTCTTGTGAATTGTTCGTGATTTAAATTGTGAGTCTTAATGTGTGGGTTCATTTCTCTGCTGGTTTTAGGAAAAAGAGTTCTAATGGGTACTATAGAGGCGAATGAATGAGTTTGACAATAAATGGAGAAACCTCTTCAGGCTTACTGGTTTTAAAATTTAGGTTATAAGATGAATATTGGGTTTCCTGTCTTTCCTTTCACTGCCTCTGGATAACATAGAAAGCTTATAATAACAACGGGCTTTTTATGTCCAACATAAAGTGTTTTGCCGTATTTAAGCCCACTTCTAGCCTCTAAATCAGGATTTAGTATTTTCTTGATGTGATTGATGGTTCTAAGAGTAAGATGAAAGTTTTTAAAGTATTAATGCGGGTCATTATTATGATGACCCTCATTTTATTTGCATGTGCGACGTTTAGAAGCATTTATTCTTGTATTTATTTTAATTTCATGTGGAAATCTCAGTATGATGTTCCCAGTATGCCTATTCAGAAAGCCCTCTTAGTATGGTAGTCAGAAGTTTGCAGTCAGAGTTAAAGTAGAAATATTATTCACACTAGGTTTTCTTGTTTAGTTTTGGTGCTGCCATGCTTGGGATCAAATCCATGGCTTCTCAACGTCTAAGAAAGCATACCTCCCCGAGCCTGCCGTACATCAGAGGACTTTAACTTAATAAAAAACCCTAAGTTAATGTTGTGAATTCTGGGTGGGGTGTTAGCACATCTACATTTATTTTCATGGCACTTGCATCGTGCAATACACTCCCTAAGTTTAGTAGACATTATTCCTTCACTAGTTCACTCTAAATAGTTACATTTAGACCTTCTTAAAATTGAGGCACCATGTTCATTTGATTAGATAAGTCAAACTAAATGCAGAGGTAATAGCAGTAGGTACAATGGGATGGATGGATGTGATAGATAGATAGATAGAGAGAGAGAAGAGAGATAGAGAGATTGCAGAGGTAATAGCAGTAGGTACAATGGGATGGATGGATAGATAGATAGATAGATAGATGATAGATAGATAGATAGTATAGATAGATAGAGATAGAGAGAGATAGAGATATAGTCTTAAATACATCTGCCTATGGGAATCAGCCTACTAAAAAATATTGTCAAAAATCTTAATTTCACATTTAATGAATGAAAGGAATTTTAAATAGTGAACAAATTTTTAGGATAACAGTCTTCCTTCTTCTCCTGTCTATAAAGTAGGTTTCTATGAGTCATTATGCCACATTCATATCAGCTCACCAATAAGTGATTGGAAGGCCTGCTCAAAGTACTGGTAACAGAAACACTTGACTCTGTGACCAAGCAAGATGAGCTGACATTGCAAGCTCCAATCACATGCCTAGATAAATTGTACTCACTGTGTATTTTCTGTTTTCATAAAATTTTATGGAGAAAGAGTGCGGCTACCATACATGTTCTTTTTTTCTGAAATATTTAAATTTTCTATCTTTTGGCGGTCTTCAGAGCAATGAGATACATCCTCCTGCTGTTTAAAACTACCCTGGGGTCTCCTCAGCACTAGAGTCTCTCTCCAGGGTGGGTTCTGATCGTCTTTTTTGTTAAAATGCTCTTGGCCGATACTGATCCTGTGCTGAGGACCAGGTTCTGATCGCCACTACTTTGTCTTTAGTCATCTGTGTGTCTTCATCAGAACAGATTCATCTACAGAACCGCCCAGGAGCTAATATGATTGCTGTCGGGTTGTTAACGTTGTAAACCCACTCGGTGTTCCCAAAATCCACCAGTATTTTAACTGTTAGTGCAACACTCGTACACACTGCTCTACCTGTGGGGAAAGAGGAGTCGTTCAGTCTCTGCCCTGTGTGGACGCAGACTCCCCAGTTGTGTCCATTTCTTGGCTTATGTTGCCTTTTCATTTCCACAGCAATGAAAATTGAGCGTTGAGTCCTTGGTGGAAGTCTACTTTGCTTTTGTGGCTAAGTAATTGCTTTCTCATTCTTGATCTATTCAATTATAGCAATTTCCAGTTTTACAGCCTTTCCCACAACACTCAGGTTAAAAGACTGCCAGACTTTTCCTCCTATGGAGAACCCATACAAGATAGTTTCTTCATGAGCCCAACTGGTGCTATATTTGATCCCCCAAAAAGCTTTCATTTGTCTGTATGTGTAAAGATACTGGTGTCCACAACTATGACTGTCTTACCCTTTCCCAATGACACTCCTCTTCTCATTGACTCTTTATTGATTTAGTCTAAAACTCCAGCTTTTATCAATATTAATTTATATATGTATGTATATGGGATATGTTTGTGTATATATATCCATCCCATATACACACACACACATGTATGTGTGTGTATGTATGTGTGCGTGCATGCATATATACATATATATATACACACATATATTATCTTTTATGGAAATATGCATATTTAGACATAATTGTAAATAAAAACACACATGTAAATTTTAAATGTAGAGTGAACATTGGTGATATATTGGGGCATAAAGTTAAAACAATCTGATCGTAATTCCATGCTTCACACTGCCTGTTTTGTAGCGAATCCTTTGCACAGTATGCTTAGATAATAAATTTGATTAGAACGACAGATTACTTTTGTCCTCAGCGTTAATTGGAAATGGTAGTCGTGGTCAGATGAATAACACAAAGTCACTCAGAAAAATATTAAATCTAGACAGCAATATTTTTGTTTTCCAGTGATAGTCTTTCGAGTAAAAGTACCAGGAGAAGAGGATGGGATTTGTCTCAACTTTGCTTCTTGCAAACCTACCATGAAATTGAGAAATATTTGTGAGCTCAAATAACATAGTAAAATTAGGTTTGTTCACTGGATTACTTCTTTACTTCTGATGCGGAGAAAGTTGGCTATCTTTGATGTATTCTTTGACATAATATGTCCCTTCCCTCTTTCTCTCCCTCCATCTCTCCCTCCATCACTCATTTTCTCTTTCTCCTTCCCTTCTTTCTCCCTCTCTTCCTTTCTTCCTCCAATGAGAATGAGGATTGAACACAAATCCTGGTACAGATTAGGCAAGCTCACAATATTCAGTGTGTGTGTGTGTGTGTGTGGTGTGTGTGTGGGGAGAGAGAGAGAGAGAGAGACAGAGACAGAGACAGAGAGACAGAGAGAGACAGAGACATGGTCATGAGCCACCTGAAGTGGGTTCTGGAAGTAAGTGCAGGAAGCAGTCTTAACCCTCAGCCATCTCTGCAGCTCCATCACCATCTTTATTTTTCAGAAAACAATGTAAATCACAAGTCTTTTTCAACGCGTGGGCTTTCTCTGTTTCCGAAGCCTCTTTAATGCCTTTCAGCCTCACTGCAAGCCTTCTCTTCTCTTTCTGTGCAAGGAGCTCTCAGTAAGAAGGGGAAGTGACACTCTATGAGAAGAAGCTCATTCACTCATTGAATTGTTATTTTATGGGTTTCCTTCAACTGTATTTAAACCCTTGGAAAATAATAGCAGAATTCGTTTGAGTGATTATAAAATATATACAGTAGGGGAATATGAAAGAGATATTTAATGAGGGGGGGTTTACATTGCTTTCTGAGAAATAAGAGCATGAAGCATAAGGAGAATCCCTGTAGGTATGAATAAGTACAAGAGAGGGCACCTAAGGACTTGACTTACAGATAGAGGCCATCAATAACCATGGCTGAGGAACCTGGAAGATCAGATTAGGGGTAGGAAGCATGGAGATTCTTCACTGCTCTGCCAGGGAAGAACCAAAACGAAATCTCAGAATTATTTTTCTGTATGAGTAAAACATTAAATATTGACCCACTGAGGTCTTAAATCTATCCACTGTTCCTTTTAATTTTTTTAAATATAAAACTGTGTCTGTGATTCATGTTTAAATGATGAGCCATAGGAAATTTCTTCAAATGAGTGAAATTAAAAAAAAAAAAAAAACAGAAAGAACAAAGTGTTATGTTGAACGGAATATCCTGCTTAGATTATCCAGGTCTTTGAAATTTATGGGACAGGATGTCTTAAAATAAAATGCCACATTGTTGTTCAAACTATCTATTTTAATGTTTACAATGTATCATTCCAGTCTTAGTTACAATTTTACTGTAATATATTTTAAATTTAAAAATGTAGCTGTTTAATCCTGCTGCTCATCAGGACAGCTCTCTGGGGTTTGGAGTTGTGGCATCACTATGTGTGACTTTACATGTCGCTGCATGAATGTCACTGTGCTTCCCATGGTCCTGGGGTTCCTTGTGCTGGGGGGATCTACTTCTCTCAGACTGCTTTACAGTGCTATTTTATACTTCGTTATTTTATGCACCATAGACTATTTGGTATTCAAATTGTTGAATAAATTTTATAATAATGCCCCGGTTCTGCTTGCTTTGCGTTCTTAATGTATAGACTATCGAGAAACGTAATGAAACCCCTGCAAACATTCCATTCCGCTGGGCTGTAATCAAATCAAATTAGAAAAGAAATAGTTCTTGCTTTTACAAAGCTTAAGAGAAGAACATCTGGGCCCACTTACACAACTTAAACATCGTCCTGCCTGGAATCCCAGCTTCATTCCAGGATCCTTGGTGACTCACTGACAATGACAGCAACAAAGAGAATCCCTCTGTAGAGTGACATATAGGATGAATGTCTCCTCTTCTGGGGATCTCGTTCACAGCTTTGTTTGTAATATTAACTCTCGGGGCATCCGATGGAGAACTGGGTGCAGTCATAGCACAGACAGAAGCACGGCTTCTATGAGAAGCAGCCGCAGTGCTTAGACATGTGCTGTGCTAGTGGGTATTTTCAGTGCCTCTGCCATCTCTGCAGGCCTCCCATGCACGGTGGTAAGAACTAGCAAGCACCTCGTGTTCGCGAGTGTAGACAGTGCCTATGTTAAAACATGTAACATAAATGCCTGTTGGCTGGGATCTGGGTCTGTGTGTGTTCAGCTATGTTGTGACAATTCTCTGCTTAGTTGTTCAGTATACCACACTGTGTTTGCTTGTACCTGTTTCTGGTTGTAATTTTTAATTCTTAAATACATTATCAAGTGGCCTGGTGGTTATTCTTTCTGAACTTAATGGATATTACAAGAATCTCAATTAAAACCCAAGAGTATCGTATATTTGGAGGCTACCAACTCTTTTCTTTTCACTCCTAGTTGTAATCTAGTGTGTCCCTTGATATAGAAATTAAAATACAAAGAAAATGCGACTTTTATAGGGACATCTAATATCACCTCCATATTTTGGTTCATGATTCAGCTCTATATTATATTTCCCAAGTATTAAAATATACATTGTCTCACAGGCTTGAATGATTTCTGTTTTCCAGGTGCAACAACCGAACACAGTGTGTAGTAGTTACCGGGTCAGATGTATTTCCTGATCCATGTCCCGGAACTTACAAATACCTTGAAGTTCAATATGAATGTGTCCCTTACAGTAAGTATGACGTTTGCATTTTCTCCTTTCTCCAGCGTTCCTTGTTGGAGCTGAAAGACTACCCATGTGAAAGAAGCGTATGTTTATGGTCTACAGAACCATTATGCATGCAAAGCACTCACAGTGTTGGGATTCCAGTGTGGACGAAAGCCATCGTGTGATGCTGGCCAAGTGTCTGTCTGTGTTCTTAAGTGTTTGGCTTTTAAGGCTAGTGTTTTTCCAGAAAACAAACTTGAATTAGCTATTCAGTAGGGCAGATACAAATCTGTACTTTTGCCCAATACCAGTTGCCGACAAATTGGTTTGGCTCACAGTTTTCTGAAGAAGGGATTGACTTCAGGTTTAATCCTGAGGGATTTGAATAGCTACCTGGTGTCGTGGAAACATGAATGCTTGGTAAGAGCTACCAGAGCAGAGACTGAGGCGAGAGTTGTCCAGGAAGGAAGCCCTTCTTTACCACATTCAGTGAGGAAGTCTCAATACTTAAAACAAAGCCAAGAGCACAGACAGATCAGACAAGAGTCTTTACCTTTTTCTGTTTTTTAAACTGTTAGTATCGTGTTTAAGATTTAAAATTCAAATGGAAATTTCTAAGTAGCATCAGTAGTTTCTTTTCAGTATTAGAATGTATAACTCCCCCATTATAGTTCATATTGAGATAGGGGAGAAAATACCTTAATAGTTCAGACAACCTAAAGGTTTGAATGTGTTGCCTAATTGTCGCAAGCTAATTTAGAAGTCCCTTTATTCTTTGCCTTTTAAAGTTGAATGACAGTTTAGCGTGTCACATTAGTGTATAGGTGTGTGAAAAGGGAGTAATAGGACAGTAGTGTCACTGATTTGTAACTCTTTTCTAAACATTTCACCTTGAGAGAAAAGGGGACAGACACTTGGAGCGAGGTGCTGTGGTGTATGTGTGTCTGTAGTCCCATCTCCTGGGAGGGAAGCAGACGCATCAGGATGACTGAGGACATCCTGTGCAACATAGAGAGACCCCTTGTCAACACAGAAACCCTAAAAGGCCAAAGTCTGCTAAATAAGGCAGATCCAGACAGTTGATGGCATCCTCTAGCATGTACCATGAAGATCCGCTGCCCTCTCTGCACAGTTTTGATACATTGATTTTGAATGTGACTCGTGTGTGTGTGTGTGTGTGTGTGTGTGTGTGTGTGTGGTGTCAATTAAAGGCCAAACACAGATTATCTTTCTCTTCTCGTCCTGCTCTGTGTTCTTGTGTTACATGAAACGGATGCTCTTTGTTATTTTCAATATCTTCTGTACCATTTGTAGGACTGGAAGCCCCTGACTTGCTCCTGTGTAGTGCGGTGGCTTTACTTAATCACCCTCCTGTGCCACTAGATGAAAACTGTATTCTTTTGAGCTAACCGAAATTTTTGTTCCATGAAGTCCCTCTCCCTTGAATTCAGCCTGGTCTCTGTCCTCAAATTAGACGAGGACTACAGCCTCCATTTCCAAACAGTGGAGCCGGTCAGAGCTGCCAAGAGTTGTGTCTTTCTGCAACCTTGTTCCTGTTAACCTAGTCTAAGATACCAAGAACAGTGTTAAGCGAATATTACTTTCAGACTCTTTAAGTAATTTCTTGCGCTGTCTAAGAAAGAAAAATGGGGATATCTTCTGGAACATCTAACTTTCAAATTTTTACTTTTCCAGTTCTCCAGAAGTATTGTATATTGTGCACTAAACTTGCAAATAACTCTACTCAGAGAAGTATCTGCTCTTTTTTTTTTCTTTTAAATTTAGTTTTTGTCCTTCAAAATAAAAAGTCAATCCAGTAATTAATTTGCTGTTGCCTTTCTAGATGTTTGCAAGAGGCAGATATAAGTGAATGACTTTTTTTTTTTCTTTTTGAAGACTAGAAGTGGTTCTATATACCGTACAGTAGTGACACACTATAAACTGCATGATTGCGGCTCCTCTTCAAATGTAATGCAGTCTCCTTAGATTACTCCTAGTCTTACATAGATCCTCATGGCTTCCTGTTCTCCCATCTTCTCCTTCCTTATGCTCCTGTCTGTGATACTCTTTCCTCATGTTTGCTTTTGTTTCAAGGGCCCAGCCTTGACACTCCCTTTTTTTTTTTAACAGTACATTTGCTTCTCTGTAGCCTTTACATAGTCCTTTTCTCGCATAACCTAGGTAAAACAATGTCACCATCATATCAAGCCTATCATGAACGCCTTACCACTTGGCTTTACACCAGTCTCTATCCATAACTAATCCTGCAGGACCCTCATGTATTCCAAACAACTCCATCCCGTTGTAAACACTTTCATTGGCTTTCCATGACTTCAGAAAACACAGCAATAAATATACTCAGCAGAGAACATTAGAGACGCCACTCTTGGGTTTGCCAACAGGCAGGTGCTTTCTGTGTGCCCTTTATATTCGTCCAGATAACACTGTAGCAAAATCACACACATGCAAGACAGTCTTCATCGTGTACGGGACATCAGTTCTGCAGGTAGTTAGTGTACATTTCAGAAGTCATAGATTGGCCAGACTGTGAGTTCACACGCCATAAGCAGGCCTTGGTTGCTTTTCAATCTTGCGCCTACTTATTTTAAATTGTCACAGTATGTAAGAATTTTATCCGAATGTTACCTACAAGTTCTTTGATAAGAAAATTGCACTTATGTTGATGAATTAAATTATTCATTGAATAAACGTGAGATTATTTCACATGAAATAGTGTGTCACTTCAGATGCAGAGTATGTAGGCTATCGTCAATGTGGGTCAGTTTCTTTCTTGTGCATCCACGGAGTCCTCTGCTGATGTTGGTGTGTGTGTACTTGTCTGTTTGGTCCACAGAGGATTAAATATAGCCTTGTAAATTAATTCATGTTGCCTCCTAAGACAAGTTGCATATATTTGGCATGTGATTGTGACTGCAGATTATTGTTAATTTTATTGTATTTTTATAGTCATCTAGTAGATAGAATTTTGGCTGATCTGACAGATATCCACACTTTTTGATTTCATAAAAATCTTTATATGGAGACTTTTCCTTTTGAAAATCCATCCATCAACCATCAAAGGTTTTACTTATTTTTTAAAAAAATTTTACCTTTGGATATAGTCTCTCACTTTTCATTTTGGATTTGAAATTGTAGATGGTTGATACCCGTCCTCCTTTTCTTTTTCATGGTATGATTCGAATCATAAAGAAGTGAAAACGTTTCTGTTTTGGGTTTTTCTCATTGACTGCTCTGTCATTTTACTGCATCAGTTAAAAATAATGCAGTAATCTTTAGTGGATGAACGATACTGTGTACATTTCTTACATTTTTTTTTTAATTGAACTCGAAATTCTCTAGTCTATAAGTAAGCATCATTAGAAGTGTTGTTCACATCCTTTATACATAATTGCTTTATGTGAGTAAAGTCATTGTTTCCTTAAGGAACAATATAGCTGTCTATAAAGACAGTCTGAGTGAGCAGCCCGGATACTAATGACCTCTGTTGTCCGCTTCGTCCACCATGCCCATCCTTTGTTGGTTCTGAGCAGGTACAATGTGCTCCTTATGGAGGAGTGCTGTTAGGACCGAATGCTACATAAACAAGTGTTGCTTTCAAAACACTCCCAGACCGCACCTGTTTCCCTCCTACAGTCAGAATTGCACAGATCAGAGCAAATGTATTTCCCTGAAAGTGCTTAAATAGACCATAGGTTGTGTCTTAATTTAGAAATTATATGCTGTTGCCATGGCAAAAAAAAAAAATTTTTTTTTTTAAATATTTGTGTGATGTTTCTCTCAAAGGAGTTCCGGAGGATCCCTGTTTTATCTTGACGAATACTTATAATTTTTAAAAAATATGTAATCAAGCTGAGATTATAATAAAATGTGCACGTGCACTCTGGGTAATCGGTAGTCACACACTGATGCCTTTTGAGAGGGAAGAAGACGAAACCCATTGGAGTCATTTCGTAGCACGCAGGCAATACACTTCAGAGGCCACATTCAGTCATAGTTACATCGTGTGGCCCTCATTGTTAGAGATCCTATCAATGAGGATTTTATTGACACTTTCCCTAGTGCATAATTCACCTTGGTAACCACATAGGGCTTCTCCTCGCCCTTACTCTCCTGTCCTGCCCTGTCCAGGTCTGCCCTGTGAAAGTCTTTCCCTTTCTTGGGGTCTGTGGATCGAGGTACTTGCTGGAATGCTGGGTATGATGGTTGTTGCATGCTAGCTTGCTTTCTATGTTAAAAATGATGGTAGATAAAATGTCCTAAGAAGCTAACCATAATTCTTTCTTCCTTTTTCTCCCTGCCACCTGTGCTTGCTTTTCCCTTGTATGTATTTTGCTTACTTTTTTTTATAGACTTAATATTGCAAGTTTGATAATATATTATATATGATATAGAAATTAATTAAAATTTGTAGTTTGAACTATATGTAATCTTAAGTAAATTTGCTAATATTTAGTGGGTGTTATTTACCCTTTCAAAATCTCTATTGGGTGAGGGGAGACTTCTAGACTCCTGGAAAGGGAGCATTTTGTTAGATGGTTAAGACATTTTTCTAGAAATAGGAAATAATAGAAAAATAAAGTGTATTGAGATGCATGGCTGTATAGTTTTTTTTTTCTTATCTGAGTATCTCTGGGGTGGGGGTGGGGAAATGGAGCCATCTCAATATTTATTAAATTCGACTTAAACTCCAGAGTCAAGTTGTGAACCTTACAAATGTATTTTCCTTCCATGTTTATATAATTAGAATCAGTTGGATAATTGAGCTCCTAGAGACCAAATGGAGATGACACACCTGTGCATGCTTTTATGCCTGTAATGTTCATATATATATATATGTGTGTGTGTGTGTGAAGGAGCCAGGTCAGAATGCAGGGTGGCTTTGGCAAGGCAGAAGTATGTTTAGTTTGCATTAGTGAAGAGTGTCATTATTTATTCAGGCACACTAAGCGAACAGCATGCCAACTTATTTGTACTGCCTCCTTAATCTACTGAAATGATTGATCCGTGTTCTTTTATGTAACTTTAGAATCTCTTTCCTGCTAGGTTCTCCTGTGTTTCTCTTTATCCAAAGTAGTACAGCACCCCCTATTCTTCCTATATTTAGCATCTGTTACGAATTCAATCTTAGACTAATAGTCAATTTATTCTTAATCTTTTTTTTTTTCTTTTTTTTCCCTTGCACCTTTTTTTTGTTTTATTTTTCTTCCGATGCTTAAAATAGAAGTGGAGCAAAAAGGTAAATACTGTCTACAGTCTCAACCCCAGCTCCCTGTTATGTGCCTTATGGATGTGACCCTCCTCCCTTCCCTGTCCCTGCTACTCCTGTATTACAATGACCAGCAGGACCCCATAATGCACCTCATAAAGGCGTCAGCTGTTCACATGAAACTGTATGGCCGCTAAATCTGGCGATGGGGTAAAGTTCGGAAGTCGGCGAAGGGGAGCTGCCCTCTCTGTTTCTTTTCTACCCTCTGTCTCTTTTCTCTGACACCCTTGGATATTTTCTTGTTATTGAAGTGTCCTCTTGCCTGGCTTCCAGAACCCTCTCCGTAGCATGCCATGGTTACAGGGTCTCCTGGTCATCTCATCACGCTTCCCCTGTGTTGATTTCTCTCTGATCCCGTTTGCACTCTCCTCAAATTGATATTCTCCAACCTGAAGCACCTGTAACTTCTCTAGAATGTTCAAAATAAGTCTTCGCATTGAGTTTTCTGCCTCATTAGCTCCGTTCTGTGGGAGGTGGTGAAGGTGGATTAGGCTTAGAAGGCATAATGTTTGGATTAAGACAGAATGTTCATCCATTCATAAGTACAGGCTCCAAATTGTGTTGCATTCATTCCCAAATTATTAGACAAAGACACAATTCCAAAATCTAAATTTTTATCTTAGCGGTGAGCCACCCTAAATATAGGTTTGAATTTGTGAAAATAAAGGCCGGCCATTGTGTTTGCTGGTATCTTGATTAGAAGAACTTTGGACAACAAGGCTAGTGTGTATAAGGTATAAATTTTTTAAAGATTGAATGCTGGGTAAAATGGATTTTCCTCTTGATTTGTGATCAATTAAGTGTATGGTGACCTGTGTCATTTTTCTTTTAACTTTATTCACTTCTTGTCTTTTTTCTGTGGCGTTAGTCTTTGTGTGTCCTGGAACCTTGAAAGCAATTGTGGACTCACCCAGTATATATGAAGCTGAGCAAAAGGCAGGAGCTTGGTGCAAGGACCCTCTTCAGGCCGCAGATAAAATTTACTTTATGCCCTGGACTCCCTACCGTACCGATACTTTAATAGAATATGCTTCTTTAGAAGATTTTCAAAACAGCCGCCAGACAACAACATACAAACTTCCGAACCGAGTAGATGGTACTGGATTTGTGGTGTACGATGGAGCTGTCTTCTTTAACAAGGAGAGAACAAGAAACATTGTTAAGTTTGACTTGAGGACTAGAATCAAGAGTGGCGAGGCTATCATCAACTATGCCAACTACCATGATACTTCACCCTACAGATGGGGAGGGAAGACGGATATTGACCTCGCAGTGGATGAAAACGGCTTATGGGTCATTTATGCCACCGAGCAGAACAATGGGATGATCGTGATTAGCCAACTCAATCCATACACGCTTCGATTCGAAGCAACCTGGGAGACAGCGTATGACAAGCGTGCCGCGTCCAATGCTTTCATGATATGCGGGGTTCTCTATGTGGTCAGGTCAGTGTACCAGGACAATGAAAGCGAAGCGGGCAAGAATACCATTGATTACATTTACAACACACGGTTAAGCCGGGGAGAGTATGTAGATGTTCCTTTTCCCAACCAGTACCAGTATATTGCTGCAGTGGATTACAATCCAAGAGATAACCAACTCTACGTATGGAACAATAACTTCATTTTACGGTATTCTCTGGAGTTTGGTCCACCTGACCCTGCCCAAGGTAAGAATGTTTGCTGGTAGTTCGCTGTGATTTGAACTGCTTAGGATTTTAGAATTTTTCCCAATAATTTGTCTTCCTCTCATGGTTAAAATCACAAAAGATGGTCTGATAAATTACAGCTCTGTTTGGTACAGTTTTCTTTCACTCCATGTTTCTAGTTACACGTTGGCTCCAAGAAATGATAGCATTACTCAGTTAGGTTCACTGTGAAGTGTACAGTAACACCTCCAGGCCTCTTAATGCCTTTCTTCCTTACCTGTGTTCTGAGTTGATTCCAGTGTGTGCTCAGACCTTTTAACACCTTGGCACCAGTGGGTAAGGCAAATATGTAAAGAGATGTCCCAAGGCAATGGATAGGTGTGACACATGTGGCCAGGGCTATGTGTACTGAAGTTTTCACAGGGTGGGAGAGGGAATCTTCAAACTTCTTTCTCTTCCATCCTGTAAAATTACAATGAGTGGCCATTCTAAGTCAGCGTTTCTGTAACTAACTGGAACACACAGACTACAGGTCTATGTGATTCCACGTGGTCTGTGCCAACTCTGCCTGAATTTGCGCCATTTGCATCCCCTACAGGTATATTTAAGAAGGAAGATTATTTTAGAAATAAGTATTAAGTTTTTAGAGTTATATTCTGATTTATCAAGTGATTTCAGTTCCATAAGAAATAGGTTCTGGCTGTAATTACATCAATATTTTACTTAAAAAAAATTACCCCATACTCAGGATTAAGGAGTAACTTGTTAATGCATTACATAGTGTGTGTGCTAATGGTGTCTTTCCAAATGAATAGTGGTGTGGGTTTAAGATTTAAATTAATATTTCAGTTTACTGGATTACTTGGAGTTTTCAAGTTTGGAAGTGACTCAAAAAATGAGAAACCAAACTATTTGTCAAATTATTAAATTAATCTTTTCACCAAGGTGAATTTTCACCCTTTTGTTAAGGTATTACACTTAGATACACTCACCATCAATAACATACAATCACTTCTTTTTAGATATGTTATTAATAAGCCCTAAATACCATTGTATGGCCACAACCTTAAAAGGGAAAAATGATAGCTTTTTCATAACTGAACTTCAAGTTTGAATCTTCAAAGAGTACCAAAAGATGTGTCCAGTTTTACTCAGAAAGAAAGACCATCGGTGGCAGGCTGATGAAGAGTCGCCTGGAGAGTCTTGGTTTAGAAATGTGGCTGGGAAAATCTGTTGTTAAATTTTCAACAGGAAAATTTCGTTTACCGGCTTAAACTTTTACTGAGCGTCTTAAAATAATTCATTTTAAAGTATACGATGTCTGTTTTCTCTAGAGGCTAGTAGTTTGGGATGGATGTTTCATACATCTTAATCTTTCTAAAAGCTACTCCGGTGATTCCGTTTCATCCTTCCAGCCTCTGACCAGCTTCAACATCAGCTAAAGTTGTATCGATCCCCTTTCACGTTTTTTGTAGCCTACTCCACCCTGACACCCTGTTACATCTGTTTTGGGGTGGCAGAAAATCTTTCCCCCTTGTTCAGCGGGTGGGGGGAGGATGGGAAGGTGGGGAGAAGGGGAAAGGAAAGAAGTTGTTAAGCCAGCCTTAACAGCTCCAAATTCCTAATCAGACAAGAATTGAAAGGTCATGAACAGTGTATAGATTCTGTTCATTGAGTATAGGGCCAGTCGCCATAGCACAGTGACGTACCCACTCGTTTCATTAAATATAAGAGCAGCGGCTTGCCGACATGTCATCTACGTGCTAATACATTTTGCTGTGACGTTCCAGTCAGGAAGGCTTTGCTAATTGAGGTGTTTTTCCGAAAGAGTACTTGCTAAGTGTTTAATATGAGGCACGCAGCTAGTGAGCATTCCCACGACAGTGGTTTCTCCTTCCAGATAGTCAGCCATTCTTCCATATTCCCAGAACATAAAAATTCATATTGACCCCTTATTAAACCCTAAGTAATAAAACATTTTACCTGACCTAAATTTTTCTTGCTGCCGTTTGACCCATATTCTTATTTGTACTCCTTATAATGTATCTACTTACACGTCGAGAGACTCGGTTCTCTCTTCTGAGGTCTGTGCTCTATAAGCCTGAAGGTGGGGTCTCCCAGAACTATCCTGGCCGGTAGATTAAGGTCACACTAATAAGGCACATTTAGCTTTCCAGAAGTAAGAACCAAGAGATGGATAAGGCAAGGGATGGAGCAACCACAGGAATCAGGTCTTTGTTTTACGCAAGCCAACGATTGGTTCTTGTGGCTAAAACTCATAGTTAAGTCTTAATGGACGGGGTTCTCATGAAGCAGACGCTACAGGATTTAAGACAAGCCTAACCTGTATAACTAATGAAACACAACAATAGAAGTATAAAGGCCGTGTATTTTATGCGGCAAACGGAACAAAGGGTCTTGAGAAAGCATCATTCTTTTCTCGGGCCGTGGATCTTGCTAGTCCATCCCTCCCAACATTGGTCTCAGCGACGGCTCAAGCCTCCCCAGCTTTTGATGCCAGAAGTGTAGTATTTCTGTCTCCTGGTATGTTTATATATATATTTGGATATTTGACTTTTCTTCTCCACTGTGAGTCATCATTGTTGTTGTTGTCTTAAACTACATCAAATTTGGTCTGTCTAGAACAGGTCTCAGGAAAAAAAAACCTTTTGGGCCTATTCTAACTCTTCAGTCTATCTGTATAACTTGATATTTCTTACTCTTTTTATAGATCTGATATTCCAAATACTAACAACAAAATAGTCCTATCCTTACTTAGTTTGGAGCAGTTCCTGAATATTTGTTTGTCTTGACTATGAAAAGTCTGATAATTCTGTAACAGGAGATCATACGTAAGCAAAGGAGCCGTTTCTTTATGTGTATAAAATATTCAACATATCACATTTTCTAAATATCTTACCACTGATAGTAAATGACCCTCATACAACAGCATGAGGGTAAATTTAATGGGGGTGCACTTTTTCTCACCAACTTGGATAGTATCTAGCTGGAGGTCATTCATTCGACAGTGAGTGAACAGTCAGACTTTGGTAAGAGTGTCATAACCCTTAGGCACTGTGGTACTGTTCTCAAACCGATAGAGGAGGAGCCTGGCAATCCACAGCTCTTCCCTGGCTTCCTTGGTAGACAGAATCTTTTTCTACTCATGAAAGTCTTCCTGGGTACCAGTCAATGTGTTAGCACTGACTCTAGTATCACTAAAACGCTGCATGGTAGTCAGAGTGCTAAGTCAGCCCAACTGAATGTTTGCCAGGACGCCCTGGTAAAACAAACCTTGTAAAAAGGGTTGGTATCCATATTACAATTCTGTTTTGTGTCGGTCTTCGGAGAGTGTTCTCAAAGTCTGAACCTTTTGCCATATTCAGGATGAAACTTGGTCTTTCCGTATCCCAGAATACGGGCACACTGCTTTATAGGACTGTCCTTTTCTTGGCCTTTGAACAACCTCTTACCTAGAAAGGTAAGATCAAACATTTACTATGATAACCGGGTGACCTTAAACCAGTCACCTGACTTCTCCATGACCAGACTTCCGTGTATATGAAAAGACCATTTGTGCTTCCTCATGGAGCTGTGGTAAGACTTGATCTATTATTGATCCAGGCTTCTGGTTGTCATGACATCTGACTGAATGCTGAAGAAACACCAGCAGCTTTTCTCATTGCCAGATGCCCCGCCTTCATTCGTCTGTACTCGTAGAGTTGAAGATTCTTTGAAACACTTCTTAAATATAAAAACTTATGCCTTGAAGTATCACCAAATTTCAGTCTACCAACGTCCCACAAATTTTAGTTACTCCCTATATTGATATATTGATGAAGAGTATATGAATGCCGGCTGCAGCGTGCTCTCTGAGACTTTTGTATATCCAGTGGAGATCCAGTTACTTTCATCGCCTGGGTCTTTACTGATGCTTAGCTGGCAGTGAGTACTTGTGGTATTAATACGCATCTGAGTGGTCCCCTGTGTGCTGATTAGTATAGTGTCAGGGGATGCGTAAGGTGGTGTAACTCCAAGGCGTTTTGTCCTGCCCTTTTCTCTCTTCTCTCTGATTCCTGGCTCCCTCCTCGAGACTTGATTCCGCCACAGTCATCTGACACTTTTGCTAAAGATTGTGGTGCTTTGACAAATGTTAATTGAGAATGCACTGAAAGCCTCTCTGCATTGTAATCGAAAGAAAATTCCACAGGTTTAACTAGACGTCAGGAGGGTACTTTCACAGACAGAGATAGACAGGTTCGAATCGTTTCCACAGCAGCTGGCTAGGCACGTTGTTTGACTGATGTACATAGAAGTCTCTCGTAGACCAATCATTTTAGCTCAGAAATAAAACACGTGCTTAAAAAGTTTCCCAGTGAGATGGAAGGGGGAGGAAAACCTAAATGTAATATATTTAATGAGAACTAGAAGTTTGCTACACCTAAAACCCAGAAATATATACACCTTTTATTATCATCTTACATGCTTTCAGCCAGTGAGAATTAATTACATAAATATTTTTAAGACAGAGCCTCAAGTACTAAACATAGGAGTGGTTCTGAATATACTTTTCAATGCTCAGTATTGTAGTTTGTTGTGTATAGGTAAAACAAAAATGTTTTTTTAGTTCACATATGTTCATTGTACATAGTGATGGATTTCAGTAAGATATTCTCTCATTTGAGCATATCACTGTTAAAATTTTTATAATTTAAGGATAACTGCTGGATTTTAAATTTGAGGCAAGCTACATGTAAGATTTTAAGAATAAATTTGTAATATCTCTAATGTAGATAAAGATTTTGGATATGTTCTCACAGATTTTTAAATGTTACTATATTTTTGCAACTTTTTTTTTAATGCTTAGTTATTAAAGGGGAAAAAAATTGAACATTCTTGTTTTAGAATCTAGTTCATTTGACTGCTTAAAAGCAATTTTCAAAGACCAACCCTTTCCTTACAATTTCTTTTTGTTTATTTTGAAATGTATGACTATAGTTCTTTTTGTGTTGCCTGCTACGGCCAGTGAGATACTGAAAGGTTGATTTTTGACTCAAGGTCTGTTCTAAGCCCTGTCTGGGTAAGAGTCTACACGGGGGGCTCATCCTTTCATCCCCACCTTTGCGAAGTAAAGATGCCAAACCCAGAGGAGAGTAAGCGTGCCAAACTTATCTTCTGTTTGGATGTAATCAGGCATGCTAAAAATCTCTCAAGCAAGAATGGCTGCTGGCTGGAAAGATGTCAGTGTTTGTTTTCCTCCAGGATGTAGAGTGGGTGACTTCGAATCTTTTTATCATCCTAATTATCCGTAATTGTCAGAGGGTTTTTTTTTTTTTCTTTTTTCCCTCCCTTGATCTTTTGGTTTTGTTTATAAAATATATTTGTACAATACAATTTTCCTGTGTTTTCTTCGTTTTATTAGAGCAAGGATCACATAGCAGGTATCCTACACATCAGATAGCTTACATTATGATTCGTAATCATAGCAGAATTACAGTTATGAAGTAACAATGAAATAGTTTTATGGTTGGGGTGTGCACAACATGTGAAACTGTAGTCAGGGTCACAGTCTTAGAGAATTGAGAACCTTGGAGCTTTATGGGGAGATTACAGTTAAATCATGTGACCATGTTTCACCGAGATCTGAGCTACTGTCTAGCTTAAATGATCACCTTTTAACCCTATGAATAAGTTGTAATAAATGTGATTTTTTTTTCTTTTTCTTCTCCTTCTCTAACTCTATTTGTTGATTTGGGGTATATGGATGGGTGAAGTATGTGTGTGCGTGCATATGTTCACATACACACACCTCTAGGTGAGCATGAGGGTGTGTTTGAGATTAATGCATTCATCTTTTTTTCATAGTGCCTACCACAGCTGTGACAATAACTTCTTCAGCTGAGCTGTTCAAAACCACAGTGTCAACCACAAGCAGTACTTCACAGAGAGGCCCCGTGAGCAGCACAGTAGCTGGTCCTCAGGAAGGAAGCAGAGGGACAAAGCCACCTCCAGCAGTCTCGACAACCAAAATTCCTCCTGTAACAAATATTTTTCCCCTGCCAGAGAGATTCTGCGAAGCCTTAGAAAGGAAGGGGATAAAGTGGCCTCAGACTCAAAGGGGGATGATGGTTGAGCGACCATGTCCCAAGGGAACAAGAGGTATTTCCTGCACCATGCAATGCACACTTTTATAGTTTAATAAGTAGCTTTTAAACAAGAACGGAAAGGTTTCATTAGGGGAGATATTTACACTAACCGATTTCATTATTTTAATATATTACTTATACAGTTTTTTTTGTTTTGTTTTTTTTGTTTTTGTTTTTTGTTTGTTTGGTTTTGCTTTTTTTTTTTTTTTTTTTTTTATCACAATATAAAGGGTTTTTAGATTCCGAGTGTCACCTAGGGTCAGGCACAGAATTTCCTCTCCATTTCCTATGTCAAACCTAGTCTTTTGTCCCAAGTCTTTAGTAAGGCTCCCCTACAGCTGCTTTTCTCATTACTGCCATCACATTGGATGAGCCCCAAGAAAAGAAAGGGCTTTTTGGTCCCCACTCCCCACTCTAAATGCCTGCTCTCCCATGCTTACTTTATATTTAATTTATAAGCTTTTGCATGGCCTGCTACTTTTGTCAGTGATTACCAACTACTTGGAATAGCATTCATTCAAACTGTAACGCCCAGTCTAGGGTCATCAAAGTCAGTTTCCCAGAAGCTCGCAGGACAGGCCTCCAACCTCATCACTGTTCTCTGCGTCTGCTGCAGGAACGGCCTCGTATCTCTGCATGGCGTCCACCGGAACCTGGAACCCGAAGGGTCCGGACCTTAGCAACTGCACGTCTCACTGGGTGAATCAGCTGGCCCAGAAGGTGGGTTGGACTGCTCTGATGGGATACATTGTTTGAGAACTTGACGTTCTAACATAAACAGTTTAGTTTTCTGTGTTAAACCAGGCTTTGTTCAGCCTAAAAGTTTTGTTTTTAAGGCATAGTTTTGTCTGTGAACTAGTCATGAATGTTAGATTTGTTTGGGGTTACACTGTTTTCTGTGTTAAGCTGTTTAACCAATGCATACTTGTTTTAATTTCATTCGCATTTAGTTTGTCCTGATTCTTTTGATGTTCATGAGACAAATAGTGTACTAGCCCCATAAATCAAGTATCGTTAAGTTTGCAACCAAGCCCACAGAACACAAACAGATGTTTATATCACACACGATTACAAGACAATGAGTAAAAGAGATCCTGGAGAAGGCCTAGAAACCTCTGCTTGGAATTTTGCATTTGACTATAGTACTCTTTTATTTTTTTTTTTTCTTCATCTAGCTTTTTTTGAAATACAGACATTCGTCGATAATTCTGGGTATCACACTGCCTTCAGATGTAAAAATCTGCATCGTTGGAATAAGTAAAAAAAAAATTAAAATTAAAACAACTTAAAGTGGTTACAGGAAAATGAGAGCCAACAGAAAAAAAAACAAAAGGATGTCTCCAGGCCTCTCCTTTTGTTTCGTGTGTGTGTGTGTGTGTGTGTGTGTGTGTGTGTGTGTAAGAGAATTTCTTTGTGGTAAGGATCTAAAAGCCTTTAATCTTCTCAGATGAAGACAAAGTTACCAGTCTCAATTAGTTGCAGATCTTGACATATTTGCAAATGTTTTATTTTTTTTTTCTCCCCACCACAACAGAGGTGTTTAAAGAGAACTAAAAGCCACAGATAGAGAGTTTACTGAGATACTACAAATTGCCTTTTCAGATCAGAAGTGGAGAGAATGCTGCAAGTCTGGCCAATGAGCTGGCTAAGCACACCAAGGGGTCCGTGTTTGCAGGGGACGTGAGCTCCTCCGTGAGGCTGATGGAACAGCTGGTGGACATCCTGGATGCTCAGCTGCAAGGACTTGAAACCTAGGTAGAAGGATTCGGCTAGGAGGAGCACACAAGGTAAGGATCCAGCGCCGCAGGACACGGGTCCTGAGTGCATGGCAGCTCTCTGCCTGTGACACTTGGGGCACCGGAACATACTTAGAGACTCCTAATGACTGAGAAAGGAACAGAGTTCTCCTTTTCCTCAAAGTCGTGAATGACACCAATTACGCCAAATTAAGTGAGTGGCGATTCAGCCATCCGACTGGTTTAGCACTGTCAATTTAGGTACTATATACATGCCAAGGATGATTTATAGGTCACATGATTAATGAACTGTATGAAAACATGCAGCTCTTAGGCTTTGAAGCCAAGTGTGACACACATGGTGTTAGTGCAGCTTTGGGGAAAGGTGTGTCCATTTGGGGAGAAAGGTGAGCACCACTTAGTGTTCTCAAATGCTAAGTGTACCTCCCACATTGGTTTTTGTCTCATTCATTGGAATCCAAAATTAGTCAAAGATAGCAGACTGTACTTTACTCATTTTTTCTTTGTAAGAATTTAAACAAAAATAAAAATAAACAGACACTTGACAAAATCAAGCTAAAAACTGTAAATAGATAGCTTTGGCCTGAGCAGAGTGGTCCAGATGCCCAGAAGATATTTGTACCTAGTCATCCATTAAAACCCAGGAACACCAACTTAATTTCCGGGATTTTTTTTTTCTTTCCTCATTTTTTTTTCAGCAGATAAAATCTAACTCCTGATTTTCTTTTCTTTTACTTAAAACTCCAAAAACGTAGTGAAATGACAGGGCTTACCTTAAGTATCTTTCCTGTCTGTCCCCTGCTCTCACCCTCTTCGGCTGCCTGCCACGCTTACGCTCATCTTGCTGCATGACTCCAAGTTTTCAGTCTATGATAATTATATAATGTGCCCCTAATAGCTGTGCCAGTGTTGGCGTCTCTCAGACATACCAAATAACATTTTCCTGAATTTTTTTTTTCTTGCTGTTTCCCATTTATAAAAAAAATAATAAATACAAGAACTTGAATGAATATCCTCTGAATTGGAAGAAAGCACATAGTAGTTCCTTTGTTTTCTGTTAACCATCTCTGGATTCAACAACCTGAAAACAGCTATGATATATTCTTGGCAGTTTATCATATCAAAGACTGTATGGGCATAATATATGTGCATGTAAAAGTCACTGCTTTCTGATCTCTGGGGTGTACTGTTCAATAAATTAGGCTTTGTTCTGGCCTTTCGGGAATTCGCTTCTGGAAGCAGGGCTGATGAGTGTGGGTATCCAGAAGTAAACTATGAACATTGCAATGGTGATTGCAGTATGCTGGATGGGAGTTCTTCTCAGGTTCGTAGGAACAAAGAGGCACTTCTGTGTCATGGCTAGTATTTTTTTCCTACTATATTGACATGCTAGGCAGCGTACCAAGGCTCTCCATGTCAGTAAGCCAAACTAGTACTGTTGTATGTTGGTTTGCTCTATAGGTTAGAAGTTTCTTGCTGTTGGGGAGCGGGGAGTTAGCTATTACCGTAGTCTATCTAACCTAAAAGGATAAATTCACATAGTGGGGGAACAAACCAAAGAACTTCTGTAGTTTTGAAAATGAGAAGTTACTCAGAAGCTGAAACCTCATAAACTGGGTTGGCAAGGTCAGGGCTGGGCACAACAAACAGGGAGTCACCCATTAGCAAGGGATGGGCACCGAGAATAGCCACTCACCTGTTACAAAGGTCAGGGATGTGCACCGAGAACAGCATCTCACCTGTTAGCAAATGACACCTTTGGATCTGAGCCCTTTGCACGAAAAGGCAGAGGGAAATCAGGTTGCAGGTAGTAATGTTCTAAAAAGTGCATGAAGAATCTGATTATGGATGTAACTGATGCAGTTCTGTGGAGTAATTCACACTCAGACCAACTAGTGTGTTGCTCAAGACGTACCTCACTGAGCCAAGGGTCAACGTCCGTCCCCCAGCTTTGGCAAGGAAAGACTCTTACAGGAGTATGGTTAGGTTAATGGTTACCTTGATCCTCCTCAAAAATCACAAATGGTAGTAAATAAGAAGCGTTTCACATTCGATGTTAGCGTGCTGTCAGGAGGAGTAAACACACGCGGGAAACTGCAGTATGACCTGAATTTCTGACTAGTGTCATTTTCAGTGTGTTTCAAATGAGCTTCTCTGTCCAGACAAGAATAATAAGCCTCCTTAAATTACAAATCAGACTTACTCTATGCAAATGAAGCAAGTCTCTACTTGGCTACAGAGGATTCATTTGTAACTTAGATTAGAGGCTCTAGTCTGTATTTCTTGGTGACTAATGAATCTGGCCTTGGCAGACCAATTTCTGTTTCAGTCTAGTTATTGGCTGAAGAAGCATCCGTGTGAGCATTCTGGGCTCTTCTATCTCCCATTAGAAACAGGGGGAAAAAAAAGGCCTTTAACTCCACTTGGAAGTACCTTCCACCTGCCGGGGAGGTCATGGTGGCTCACTAGGCAGACTGAACCAGGGTATTAAGATGGATTAAGCTAATTAATCTTACTCTGACAATAGCCTCAAACAACTTGTCCCCTTGCTCACACAGAGCTTCTTAAAAAAAAAAAAAAATTCCCAGTTCATTGATGTTTTTTCGTAGACTGGCATGTTCTTTTTCCTCATTGATTACCAACTGATCAGAACAATGTATATACTGGCCTAGTGACACATTATGTGGAGGCATGTGGAATAGCAAACACACAAAGTGACTTCAGCTGTCCAACTACGCACGACACAGCACACAGCAGCCTAACTACAGCAAGCGCTTGCCTCCAGCGCATTAGTTCCCCTGGGCTATATTGTTTTTTTAATGCTGTTTTGCATGGGGTTAAATTACACCCACACTTAGGGGATATTTGCAGCCCAGTTGTTTTTCAGCACTTTATATATTTCGATTCTCCTTGAATGATCAGTATAGCCTTTCAGTATTTTGCCTGTTTTCTTCATTCCTGTAAAAGCAGACCTGTCCTTAGGAGTTAACATAAATACACATATAGGTATATGTGTTATATAGGTGACGGGAAGGGCCAAAATGTAGCTTATAAACTAAAGCAGTTTGACTTACTTGTGTTCAAAAGAACACCGTGACTGAGATCTCTAGCAGATGCTGCCCTACTCCAGAAACTTTTCTAGTCATACATTTAAAATTAGAATTTACAAACAGTGTAATAGTTGTGAGTGACCACTCGTGTAAGTCAGAGCTGCTACTGAGAGTTCCATGTCCCCTTCAACAGTTGCAGTATGCTTAGAGAAACGAGAAGCAAGCCGCCTTCCTTAAGGACTCCTCAAATCAGGCAGCTGTTCGCTCATGTCTAGTTAGTGCTATTTTGAAGTAGTATTTACAGTTGGCCAGCTCGTGAAAGAAAAGTAAATCCTCGTGTCAGGTAAACATCACAGTTGTCACCAGTGAGCGATTGACAATGCCCTGTGTTCTAGAGGCCGTCACAACTAATGGTCATTTTCTGATGGACGCAGGCAATTGTGGACACAGTAGATAACCTTCTGAGATCCGAGGCTTTGGAATCCTGGAAACACATGAATTCTTCGGAGCAGGCGCACACCGCCACAATGTTGCTGGATACCTTGGAAGAAGGAGCATTTGTCCTAGCAGACAACCTTTTGGAACCAACCAAGGTCTCAATGCCCACAGAAAATATTGGTGAGTGTATCTGTGGTCACATTTAATTTGGAAGACAGATGTTGAAGAGAACAGACATTGTGTTCGGGATGTGTCACCTCCTAGTATCAGACTTTTCTTTTGCTGAGTTATTTAAGGAAAAGAAATTATTGATCATACTTAATAAAATTAATGCTTAAGCTGAAATCTGCCTATATCTTATAGAAGTTGTTTTTCTGAGTATGTGTGAGTTTTTCAATTGAAAAATCGTTAAAGGAAAAAAACCTAGGAGCATTTAAACGCTAGGTTATGGATTGCTTACGGAGTGAAAGTGCTTCGTGCGAGGAGGTGACAGATGCTTTTCCCTTTTTAGGACACTCCTAATGAATTTAAATCACTTAATATGTTCTCCCAGTCCGATATTTTAGTTGATAAACTCGAGTGTGACTGTTTACATTAACCACAACCTCCTTTAGGTAAATGTGATATTTAATAGCTGGTAGTTAGTAGTCCACACCTGCAATATCAGCATTTCTGAGGCTGCAGCAGGAGGATTGCTGTGAGTTCAAGCCACCCTGGGCTATAGTGCCAGATTCACAAACGAAACAGTTGAGGTTGGATCTCAATTGATGAGGTGCTCACCCTGCTTGCAGGAAGCCATGGGTTCGATTCCCTAGTACCATGTAGGGCTAGGGACTACTTCAGGGGTGTGGAAGGTCAGGAGATAGCCTGGTCTATGTGAGGCTGTCTCTCTCCTCTTCCCATTAAAAGATTTTACCAGTGAAGGACATACTTTCAGCCTTTTTTCCACGTTGTCAAATTGATACCAATATTTCTGAAGGGTAGTCAAGAGTTGAAATATTGCCAATGAAGGTCAGAAATCTACAGTCGTCAATTTTGGTAGGAGGGGGAAAGTCTGATCTTTAAATTTCTCCAACTTAGAGTTGATAATTATTTGGTGAGGTTGACCTTTCCCAAAGTTTACTAGATAGCTTACTGAAATAAAAGGTTCCCATTATCAGTGAAAAAGAAACATGAAAAAATAAAGACCACTCATTTCTCCACCAGAAACCATAACTCTTTTAGGACAGAAAGAATGAAGTCCCCTGGCTGGACTGCCCTGTCGTACTGATGTTTCATGACCATCAATATGATGGTTGCATATTAACAGCTGGAAAAAAAAACCAAAAGACAGAACTCAAATATGACACCTGAATTGAAAATTTAAACTTAAGTTTATTTCATGTATATAAACTTTTCAAATGAAATAAAATACTCAGAATTTCTTCCAGGGTATATAAATTATAAATTATTCCATAACTTCAGTGTATAAGTGAAGTCAAAAGATGTACCTACTATATAATCTTAAACCTGCTTGTTTTAAAAACAAATGTGTTCAGCCAGTTGTGGTGGCTCATGTCTTTAATCCCAGCACTCGGGAGGCATTGCCAGGACAATCTCTGTGAGTTGGAGGCCAGCCTGGTCTACAAAGAGTCCAGGGCAGCCAGGGCTTGATACACGGAAAGACCTGTTTCTAAAAATCAACACCCCCAAAAAAGTATTCACATAGTTTAGTCATAATAAAAAATTAATAAAACTCCCAACCTTTTTCTTTTTAGGCAATTTTCTGAGCTGATCACATTCTTCAGATTCATGTACATTTACTGTCACTCTGTGGTGGCCAGTGGTATCCCCTAAGGGCACAGTAGGGTGGACCCCATCCTCTTAGTGACTATGTCTCACCACTCTGTGGTGGCCAGTGGTATCCCTAAGCACACAGTAGGTGGACCATCCTCTTAGTGAATATGTCCTGGACCTGCATATCATGACATTTGTGACTTCAATTTGTTTCTCAAATTTTCTAAAAGTTAACTAAAAACAAAAACTAAACTGTTTCTTTAACTTCAACTGTGCATGAATACTTGAAGGGCCATGTTAAATTTTTGCATACCCATAGAACGTGTTTTATTTCTATACTCCACATACTTTTTTGTCCCAAATCAAGACAAACTCTGAAGATTCAATGTCTGGAAATTATTTCCCTAATACATCTTTCTGAGTTTGGAAGGCTTGTTTTTCCTATTAAATTTTTAAGCTTAATGATGTTGTGAATATCCATTTGGGATACAGTGTAACATCTTACTGATATTTCTAACCCATAGTTGGAATTTATTCTCTCTGTACACTTATTACCCCAATACCATCAGCATGGAAGATAGTTATGTATTTTTTATTTCTAATTCATAATCAACATTTTATTAAAAAAAATATGTGTTGTTTTAAGCACGAAGCAAACTTTATTTTTCCTAGAACTTGTCTTTAAACTTACTATGAGAAAAGCCTACTGTCTCCTTATATAGTTTTTGAAGCTCTTATGTAAACTTAGAGGATGGCTATATCTTCAATTATTAAAACAAGTTGGTTTTCTTCTTAACAATTAGTTTTAAGTTCCTGCTGTGCTTTGTACACGTGCTGTGCAGCCCACAGACTGGCCTGAGTATCCGAGGACAGCATCTGCAGTCAACATCGAGGTCCACTTGAAATGCAACAGTGTCTCCTTGAATGCGCGGCTCTCATGAACCTTGAACAAATGCTCCCCACATAATCATCAGCGTAGGCTACATTTTTATCTTCCAAAGGCAGTCCCACCTCTGCCCAGGAAACCACTGCTTCCTGTCAATAAGTTTGGCCCCCTAGACTTTGCCTGGCATTCTGTTCGAATCTTGCTTCTTTTACGATGAGTTAATTTTGAGATCCCCCAATCCAGACTGACAGTTGTAGTTCAGTCTTATTGCTCGGTGTTGCTCCTCCATTTTAAGAATATACTCACGACTTCTTTGTACAGTTCACATGACAGGTTTTTAACTGTTACCACGTGGTGGCTCCTATATCCATTTGGTCTCTAAAGGCTATGAGTGAGAATCCCACCAGTTTTCCGTGACTGCAGTTTTTTAACTTTGCCCATATCAGTGGTTTGCATTGGTATTGGTACGGGTTTCCTTTTCATTTCTACTAAGCAACCTGTGTTTATTTTGGGGGTGACGATGATGGAGACCTGGTCTCCTTGTATAGCTGATGTGATCTTAAACTCTATCCTCCAGCTTTGACCTCCTGAGTGCTAGGATGAGAGGTAACTAAGAATCATTCACTCGGTGAATTTTTGCCTGTGTATATGGCCCATCCACTCATCTGTTTATAAAGGATCTTTAATCTCTTCAGCTGTTTTTTGACTCATGAACAGTAAGGATTCTTTATGTATTCATAGTGTGTCTTTGGCCAGAAATCTGTACACTGAATGTTTATCTCAGTGAGAGACTTTTCTTTTTCTTTTGCTCTCTTGGGAATAGCAGAACTTTCTACCATGACTTTGAAGGGTTTCAGAATCTTCCATCTGCCTAATCCTACCTTGCTTACCCTTCTCACCACTGTATAATTATCATAATGTCCTATCATTATTAATGTCCTTATTAAGAGAAAGAAAAATTACACTTAAACATTAAGAAAATAAGTTCAGGAGCTAATAGCTAATAATCATGGACCTTTTCTTCTTGTGGATGTACTAATCCTTTAGTTGAAAGTCAATATAATTGTCTACATATCTATTCCATATTTAATTCCTTTCCGTTAAAAGAGTGCATGTTAAAAATTGTATTGTTTCATTAGAGAAATGAGGGGGGTCTATTGGCGAGCGATTGGCCCTTGTAGACATTGACACCTTTAGATTTGTCTGACTTCGCCTGACTTCATCATTCATCTGCATTTGATACACTAGTTAACTAACGGCTTGATCAGGCCAAGTGTGATATTTTCACCTCAGGAACTTGTGTTGCAGAACACTGTGGGATACTTAGTGTTCCATTGTCTTTCTTTGTGACATTAAGATTAATTGGATAATTTAGATATAAGTCTGAAACATCCATTATAAGATTTCTATTCTTTATTTTCAGAATAGTCAGAAAGATCCATTCCCTGCCGCCACCCCCCCTGCCCCCCTCACTTCAGACTTAGTTGTATTATAGCTGGAAAGAAAAAATTTAAATATGATTTACAACAGCAAAGGTAATTCTTCCTTCCTGCTGTATAGACAGGAAGCTGGCCTTGGGTCTGTTAACCTTATTCCTCTCTTCGTGGAGCCAGGGCTCACCTAGAACTTGGTAGGTCCTCTGGCCCCATCACTATCTTCCTCAGAGCTCTCCTGCATCACACTGCAGCCAGGGTCTTAGATGAGAAGCTGTGGTGAGTAAGACTTTGATCGCGCTCTAGAAAGTGCATGTGCTTTCTACTATCTGTTGACTAAGGCATGTGCCATAGCAACCAACATAAACATCGTTGCACTGGCCACTCAGTCATGTGATACTGTACTATATTCACTTTAGTTAAAACACACAGGCAATACAGAAGCTCCCGTGGTAGTAAAGTTGATGACGGGCATTCCCCATGACAGACCAGATCAAATAGAAAATAATTATCACCATTTGGTTTTGTAAGATTTTATCTTCATTCCGGGATCTTTTTTAAGATGAGGGCCCCTATATGTTGTCCTAGCTGACTTCAAACTCTTAGACTCAACTCCTGCCTTAAGATTCTTTGTAAACTATTTCACTTGGGAGGCTGCACGTGGATATAGTAGTTATAGTTATAGCATTAATGATTTCAGTCTTTAAGTGGCATTTGACGGTCTTCTCGTTCCGGTTAGGAGTTACATCTACTGACAGGTGTATGTCTAGTTCATTCATCTGATCTAAGAATGCACATGGTTAAGTATCCTCAAAGGTATTACATTACAGTGACTTCCCAATATTTGGTAAGGAAAAGTTGACCAAAGTTCTAGTGTGTCGTCTTGTTCAGTGTGTTTCTAGGCATACATGCATGTATCCTAAAGAAACATTTTAAAGGACCTACTATGCTAATCCATTTTACCAAATTTTTTTCCAGGTTTTTCTCTGTTCTGATTTTTTTCCAATTTCTGTGCTCCCTGGTTAAAACACTACAGTGTCACAGGCTAACACTGAATTTTAGCATAAATGTTGTTAATCAGTTTGGATTGATCCCATTACTGCTTTGATCTGCAGGGTCCCTGGTGTTTTGAAGCATCCCTTTTGTATTACGTTCATTGGCCTGTGTTATTTTCTTATCTGTGAATTTGCTGTTCTCAGCATTTCCCAATTTTTCTATTTCTCTGTGTTTTGTATGCGTTCTGGTCACTAATTTGTTGAGGATTCCTTTTTTTTTTTTTTTTTTTAGCAATTTTAAAGGTATTTTTTTTACATAGTAATAGGTTACAATTAATTGGTCTTTAATTTTAGGGCTGAAGTTTTTTGATATCTAGGAAATTTTTATCTTGGCTTCCTGCTTTAAAAACCTTTCTCTACTTTGACTTCATAAGTATCACATCCTTTATAAATTTGGACATTGATAAGTTTAAAGCTTTGTGGTTTTACATTTGGCTTTGGTCTTTCTAAAGTTTGTTTGATTATGCTTTGTGGTAGAAGTAAGTAATCTGGCCTTTTCTATACGAATAACCCAATTCTTTCTGAACTTTTATTTGCACATAATGTGCTCTCTTGCCCATCTCTGACATCCATCAAGGTTCTACACGTGTCAGCGTGTGAGTTAGGTCTCATACTCCCAGCTTTTGTTTGGTACTGTTTTATTTTCTGTGATACGAGTGGCTTGTGAGCCTTTCAGCAGTTCTTCTTGTGGAGATTCCTTGGCTGCCTTTGTGTACATCTCATGCGTATGAATTTTAAAATCAATTTTTGAAGTTCCATGTACTCATAAGATCCTATTCGAATTTTTAATAGAATTAAACTTCACTCATAGGTTGTTGAATGGAATACGAGAGTTCTTCAAATTAAAAAGCATTCTTACATAGTAGCTTATTTCTTAGCTGTGCTTACTGTGAGTAAGGAGTTGCTATTCCATTGCTACCTACGTTTCCTTTGGGTTTTTTTTTTATTGTTATTATTATCACATAGCATCCTATGGTAGTGACAAATAAAGCACACTGATAAGTGTCATAGTCATCCTAGCATAGTCTGACAGGAAATGCTCCAGCTCAGGGAGTGGTTTCTTTATTCCTATTATTTTGAAAAGTTACTTTTTTTTCTATTGTACTAATTATACTTCAGGCTCTTATATTTAATGTGTCCATATTGCATAGTTTACTAAGGATTGTTTTGCAACAATTGAATCATTTGGGAAGCTTATTAAGTGGGCAGTACACATAGGTATCTTGTTTTCTGAAAGAAAATGGAAAGCTTATTTAAAATTAAGTATACAGTAATCTATGAATTGATACATTGATGGTCAGAAACCACTGAAGTTTTGTAGTTTCTTTCATTCAGTTTTAATTTCCCAAATGTTTCTATTCTCTGTCGCACTATTTATTGGGTGATACACACCTATTTTGATTAATTGCCTCATAACATTGCTTCATTTCTTCTAAAACCAGTAGTCATGTACAGTAATAATCTGCTTGTAGAAATTTCAGATTAGTTTTTCTTTTCTATGAACGTAATTCTTAAGCTAAAAAGTAAATATAACCTGGATGAGATTAGTTCATTCTTACATGCATGTCTAGAACATTTCAATTTGCATGAAAACTAAGAATATTTCGTTTTATGTGCTTTTTAAGAGAAATAATTAGTAATTATAGCCCCATTCAGTGTAGAGAGGAAATAGTTATATGTCAGAGATGCAAGGGTATGTGTGTGTGTGTGTTTGCATGTGTGTGGTGAGTGGTTTGCTTTATTTGGTTTTGTTGGCAAGGTCTCATCTAGTCAGGCTGGTTTGAGATGCTCTGTGTAACTGAGAATGACTTTGAACTCATGGCTCTCCTGTCTGTTCCCCACCTGCCACTCTGTGATGAGTCTCTGGGTTTTTTTTTTGTTGGGTATTGTCTTTGGAGAAACACTTGTTAGTTGTGCTTTCCACTGGATCTCTTACCCATCACACAAAGAATCTGATATGACCAGGGAGACCATCCACCTGCCAGCTGCTTGATATTTTCCAGCTTGAACCAGTAAGATCAGTCGCCTGAGTCTGCACTGGTGGGAGGCAGGAGTTACAGGAGTACCATCATAAGCTTGCACTTGAGTGTTCTGATTCGGGCTGAATTACTTCCAAGACTCTTTGAATGCCAGTGTTTTCATACTTACAACAAAACAAAGTTTAAAAATAATATATAAGGGTACCAAGAGTGTGGGATCTGACCCTATTTTTATATCAAGGAAGGGAGTGAAATCACATCTGTCTATTGACAGTTTTTCATGAATGTACTTTACTCATTTCACTGCTTGTAGAAATTAGGAAAAAAATGTGTTACTGCAAACCCGGCATACAGAATGCTATTAAACTCTCTCTACCTAGAAAGAGGTATACCTGTGTGGTGAGGGCTTTTAGATTGTACTCGGTTTCTGCTAAGAGTGGGTCTTTGAAAAGTTACTTAATACAAAAACTCCAAATTAATAAGGTTTTGCAAGGAGAAAGTGTAATTCCTGTGGCATTCTCTTTTGTCTATTTATAGTTTAAACAATGTGTTCCCCCTCCCCTCCCTTTTTTCTTTGTTTTATCCAGTTCTAGAAGTTGCTGTCCTCAGCACGGAAGGGCAGGTCCAAGACTTTAAATTCCCTCTTGGCTTCAAGGGCAGCTCCATCCAGCTCTCTGCAAACACTGTCAAGCAGAACAGCAGGAATGGTGAGACAGGAGACTGCCTTCCTTTGCTTCTCCCTTTGCTTCTCCTCTTCCCTTCCCACCCCACTTCCCTCTCCTCTTCTGTTTTTTAAGTTTTGAATCGAACCTGTTCTGTCTTGATAATTCATCCTTAACACAACAGAAATGGCTTAACATTGAAAATCATTCCTATCGCTTTCTCAGTAAACTTAATGCACATCTATTTACAGAGTCCATCAAATTTTCTCTTTTTTCTTTTCCTCATTTTTTTCCTCCTCGTCTGACCCCATGCTTTCCCATCCTACGAGATGGTGTGGTGAGTTCTATGACTGTCTTCCTTCCTAGGGCTGGCCAAGCTGGTATTCATCATTTACCGGAGTCTGGGACAATTCCTGAGCACTGAAAATGCGACCATCAAGCTGGGTGCAGACCTCATGGGTCGCAACAGCACCATTGCAGTGAACTCCCACGTCATCTCCGTCTCCATCAATAAGGAGTCCAGCCGCGTGTACTTGACAGACCCGGTGCTTTTCACACTGCCACACATTGATGTAAGCTAATGTATGCTAATGAAGTCACAGAAGGTTCTAAACCCCAGAGAAAGGAAGGCTAGGCTGTCATGCTGAGGAGGCCGGACTCTCCGGGTGCTTGGGTGGGAGAAGACCTTTCCATTTGAAATTTAAATGTTGGACTGGGTCAGAGACACAAGTTTATTTAAGTCTGTGAACATAAAATTAGATGAGCCCAGTTCAGTGATTATTAGAACTTAAGTGTATTCTTAATGAAAGCTAATTCAGTAATCAACAGGAAAATGTAAATGACTTTAATTTGGTTTTGGATGAAAATTAACTCTTACCTTAGCAGCTGGATGGCTGAGCGTTAACTCTTAAGACTCTGCTTTTGTAGTGTGGCTAACCATTAATTTTTAAATTAGTTATATTGGGCTCATTTGGTAAAGTGCTTGCCTTGCAAACAGGAAAACCCAAGTTTGCAGTCAAACCCATGAAAAGAAGCTAGGTGGGTAAAATCCACAGTGTCCTTAGCCTACTTGGAAAGTCTCAGGCCACTGAGAGACACTTGAGAAGCAAGGTAAATGAATGCTGAGGGACATTGCCAGAGACTGTCTTCTGACTGCCTCATGATCAGCCACACAGACAGACACACATCACACACACACATACACACACACGCACTCATACACATGAGTGCCTGCATGTGTACATATAAAAATTAATTCTATTTGTCTCAACTTTAATCAGAGATTGTGTTTAAAAATTCAAAATTGAAGAGGCATGACTTATCTAAGGGGCCTCATGGCATCAGTGGTACTTGATGACCGTGATGTCAGAAGACTGACTGTTATGAATACAGTGACTAAGTGCCTGAGGATGACCAAGTGTCCAGGACAGCCAAGCATAGGCTGTGTGCTCAGAGCCAACCTATTATCTGTTGTATTTGATTTATTCTTCAGAGCCTTACAGTGCCCCTACATTTCAAATGCGTCACTTGCAAATAACAAATATCCTTTTTTTTTTTTTTTTAAGACACTTGATCCTTACAGAATTTTTTCAGAACATATTCACAACTTTAATCTTGTATCAGAGAAAGGGCAGGGGTTGGGGGACAGATTCTAATGTACTTATCAGTAGGTAAAATCATCAGATGAAAATTGTAATCATGTGAAATGGGTCCCCGGTAATTTAGAGTACGAGTTAGAATGTCTCGGACTATAAAACCCCCTTTAAGCTTAGATACCGGCCTGGATAACGTAGTCCACGATTTTGCTGATGAAAAACTTTATAGTCCGAAACATGCAAAGTTTAATCTAAATTACCTTTTTACACATATTAAACAATTGCTATTGCCATCTTTGAGTGTGAAATCCTAATTTTATCTTGTCATTTTATTTCCCAGCCTGACAATTATTTCAATGCAAACTGTTCCTTCTGGAACTACTCAGAGAGAACCATGATGGGATATTGGTCTACCCAGGGCTGCAAGCTGGTTGACACTAATAAAAGTCGCACTACGTGTGCATGCAGCCACCTAACCAATTTTGCTATTCTCATGGCCCACAGGGAAATTGTGGTAAGTATTTGTGCTTCTAATTAGTCGCAGGGAAAGACCTGCGAGATTCGAAACAGCTTGTGTAATAGTCCGTCTTTGGGTGCTTATCGTAACTAAAAAGCAAACAAAGTAATGCAGGTTTCTAATCGTTTTTTTTTTTTTTTTTACCCTGTCCTTGTTTGTTCAGAAGGCTTGGCACTTTCTCAGTCCACAAATTTGTGTTATGTTACTACCTCACCCTTGCAGGCAGATGTTTTTCAGAGGCCACCAAGGATTTAAAAAAAAAAATAGTTAGAAAAGGGGGGATATACGCACAACCTAGGCTCCCAGGTGCTGGGTCCCTTTCCTATCTTGAATTATGGAATCTCTTTTCACAATGTTGCTTTAATAGTTTGCACATTATGGAGAGCTGCAGACTTTTCTATCAGAGAAGCTTCTGGAATATGCCTACATAGTTCTTCCTCTTGTTAAAGAGAATGATAGTAGATAATGAAAAATATTCAGTACATGTAGTATGGGGGAAGGGATGAGAAAGACTCTGGTTTTTATCCCTAGACTCTGTTCACTCCAACCAAAGTCCGATGTAAAACTCTTAGGTGTATCAGGTGTGTCTATGATGTTTATTTATCTCTCACTGTGTAAGTCTGTAGATACTCAAAGAGCAAAGACCAACTTAAGAGTTGGATTATGTATTAGCTGCAAAATCATTAAAATGCCATTTATTTCCATGGTGATTAGTTTTTTTATTTCACATAAATATTTTTTAAATATCTGTGAAGGTAGATGTTTCAGTTATTTATTTTTAAAGTTGGTCGCTTTGAACAAGTGGGTGCTGGGAATCGAACTGAGGCCCTCTGGAAGAGCAGCCAGTGCTCTCTACCGGCGAGCTCTACCGCAGCTCCTCAGTAGTTATTTTTAAAGATTTGCACCATTCTCTAAATAAAATCTCTCCCTTCTTTAGTAGGAAATCCTGTAAGACAAACTTTACCCCCGTTACACAGCCAGCATCTTTATGTATGAGGCTGTGTGTGAACACATGAATATTCTTCTTCAGACCCTCGTGGAAGCTGTAACGTGGAATGATGACGTTATTCCCGCTTTCTGTCTTCCAGTATAAAGATGGCGTTCACGAACTGCTGCTGACAGTCATCACCTGGGTGGGCATCGTCGTCTCCCTCGTCTGCCTGGCAATTTGCATCTTCACCTTCTGTTTCTTCCGAGGTCTGCAAAGTGACCGCAATACCATCCACAAGAACCTTTGTATCAACCTCTTCATTGCTGAATTTATTTTTCTGATAGGCATTAATAAGACAAAATACACGGTAAGCACCTGTTGAGTTGGCTGACCTTGGCCCTTGGGTGGTTTTGTCTGTTAGCTGTGAAGGTTCATGTGATGCTGCCATTGGTATTTTCTCTTGTTGTTTGATGCAATTTGATGGTCGTGGTGAAGGATAAATTGTAATAAATTATAAGACAGCCCAGTCAGTAATGTTACCATGAATGTATTCAGTTCATGTATTAAAGAACAAGTATGTTTTTCTGCCTACCCTGAAGTAAAAAGGTGCATTTTCCAAATTCTTCCTTAGCTTATAGATAGGCATTCTGACCAGCAGTCTTTCCTTAAAGTATTTATTCATCTTCACAAGGCCTCAGGGTCAGACAGAAAACATAATTCATATCTGTATTACCTTACATTCATCTGAGATGAATTTAAGAATGCTCCAGAAAAAAAAAAAAAAAAAGGAAATAATCCTATATAATTAGAGTAAGGGTATCTGTCATTAAAGCAAACTTTTAAAATTCCATTATAGAGATTAGAGATAATGTGTCTGCATACCACACCTGCAGGTGGATATGAGGGGTCAGAGTCGGGGGTTTGAGGAGGGACTTTAAAGCTCCGACTTCCTACTCGATACTTAATTTCAAAATAGTAATGGCTTACAGTGAGGATGTCTGGCACACTTGATGATATGTTCTCCATGCATTGTGCTCTTGATGTTTACTGTGCCTTTAACTTGTGTCCGCTTATGGAGCGAATCGTGGGTGGGTGCGTGGTGCGTGCGCGCATGCGTGCTTACGTGCATACGAGTGTAATGCTGACGATGAGTTATTGAAGACACTAGCGCGATTCTGCCATTGCCTGTGAAGTTTGAGGAGTAGGCACTGTGTACTCACAGACGTTATTGTCTTTCCTTCACAGATTGCATGCCCGTGTTCGCAGGCCTTCTGCACTTTTTCTTCCTGGCGGCTTTTTCCTGGATGTGTCTAGAAGGTGTTCAGCTCTACTTAATGTTGGTGGAAGTTTTCGAGAGTGAATATTCAAGGAAGAAGTATTACTATGTCGCCGGGTACCTGTTCCCTGCCACGGTGGTCGGCGTCTCAGCTGCCATTGACTACAAGAGTTACGGGACAGTAAAGGCGTAAGTAATTGCAAGTGACCTGAGTGTTTTTCAAGTGAATAATTTTTTAAAGCCTGTTAGCTGTCAGCGAGGGTCCTTGACAGACTAGAATAGCATCTGAAAGGTTTATTGGGGAGAGAATGGGCATGCCGTGCACAAATTACAATCAAGTCTTCTGTAATTTTCTGGGTTCAAAGGATTTGTTCTCTGCTGAGGCAGATTCTAAATTATGGACTTTCTTTTTTTAACACAAAAGATTGACCTGAAACAAATTGAAAAAGTAAATAACTTTTGGCCTCAGAAAGGTATTAAGTAAAAATTCTCCTGAACTTACACAAATCTGACTTAAGTTAACACTTCATTAACTCACTTGTGCGGCTGACTCCCATGCAGAGCGATAGCCGCACACGCCTTCCTGGGTCTTGTGCTTTGATAGGATTTTTACCAGGCACTTTGAGAGGATTAAAATCTGCTAACTCTCTCTTGTTCCTAAAAAATACAGATGTTTACAGAGAGTGGCAGAAGGAAGACATAGCCACATTTCATTTGCTGAAGTCATAGATTTGACTTCCAACTCCGTTTGTTTTTTTTTTCCTCCAATAAAATTATCTAATAAGATATATTTATGGTCAAGGAACCCATGACTGTACAGATAGTGAATATAAGGGAAACTCAGTAAGGATTTGGAATTATATGAAATATGGACCACTAGCTACAGTGTGTCTTAACGAGTTTATGCTTCATATATCTTAATGTGACAGAGCTGTGAGTTTCTATTTTTTTCCCCACATATTTTTTCCATTCCTGATGGAGGTATTTATTCTATTCTGTTTTGCCACTGACACCATCCGAATGCTTACCCTTTAAATTCTGTTGAGCAGTTCAATTCTGATCAACCCAAGAAACATTTCTGAAGACTACATCGAGAGTTTGAGAATGACAACCCAGTGTGGAGAACTGTCTGGGATTATTTCTAATGAAGGAGAAGGTCCCAGACCTTGGGGACTGGGGGTTCGCCTGCAGTTTTCCCTACGAAAACTTTTATCCCGTCCCATGTGAACCTGCTGTAGGTTGAAGTAGATGAATCACTAAACTTTGTTGGGTCCGAGCCAACTCAGAATCATTAATAAAATCCTTCTCGCCCATGCTCAATGCATTTTGGTGGCTCTGTGTCTTTTTGTAACTTAAGGATCCAGGAAAGCTGCTTAATGCGTTCTCTCTCCTGTCCAATAGCTGCTGGCTTCACGTTGATAACTATTTCATATGGAGCTTCATTGGGCCTGTCACTTTCATTATTCTGGTAAGTAGACTCCATGTTCACAGCTTTTCCAGTTGCTTCTGCATCGGGGGTACTCAAACAAAGATGCACCCTCTCACTGCTAACTGTTTATACAGTCAGAGATGCGGAAGCACTCCTGTTAAAAGGACAACATCGTATATAGCATATTTAGTCTCTTATCATTATTGAAGGTTATATATTGGCTAAGTAATTATGCCTGAAGACCACCTCTCCTGTGAGAATTACACTATGCTATTTTCTAATTCAGTCTGCTGAACCAGCATAAAAATACAAAAAAAAAAAAAAAAAAAAAAACAGAATAAAATAAAACAAACAAAACCATCAGCCATGCTAAGAATCATTTGCTGTTTTTTTAAAAAAGCACATGGACATAATTTATTTTTTTCCATTCTGATAGCAACTTAGTATTTTAAGTGAATGTTCATACCTTAAATTCTTTTAGATCATAAATCTTTATAAAGCTCAGATTAACAAAAGGATAGCAAACGACTTAAATTCATTAAAAATATTCTTTTTGAAGACTTTAAATAATTTTGAAAAATCAGTTAAAATTTTATTTTAAATGAATTTTCTGTAAGTTAGTAGTAGTAACATTAATGTATTTTTCAAATCTTAGAATCTATAGTCATATAGATTTTATCATTTAAACTTTTGACCCTGTTATAGTACAGTGTAGATAGAAAAGGGCATTACTAACCTTTAGAGGCTTGAAAAGATAACATAAACAAGTTTAAATATCATCTCTTCAGAATTCATATTCTTAAAGTGACTGGTTATTGCTATTTTAAATATTTTATTGCTATATAATTTTTTTTTTTAATTTTCTTGTCCAAAAGAAAGTGACTGATAGACTTTTCAGGGTGTTTTAATATTAACTAGTGTTTCAAAAAAATTCTGAAAGGAAAACTCACAGCTCAATCTATAAAGCCCTTACTATGCAAGCATGAAGACCTAATAAGCGCCATCCCAGTAGCCACGTGAAAGACATATAAGTGTAGCACGGAGATCCTGTGACCCCAGAATTGGCAGGACAGAAACAGTAAGCCCCTGGTCCTTCAGGCAGGGCAGACCTGTCCTGTCTTCAGCTTCATCTCCGAACAAGCGGTAAAGGCATGGAAGAACACCGGACATGGAACTCATACAAACAATTAACAGAATTTGCTCTTGAACTAAACTTAAAATGTGTAAAACTACCGTGTTCATTTAATTCTTACTACAGTTTTTTCCCATAGTTACTTTAACAAAGTAAACTGGAAATGGTGACTGGTGCCCGTGTAAACCACCGACATGCCGGCAGCATTCTTGAGATGCTGCTTTCTCATTAGATTATTCTAACCAGGTCATGTCCCCAGTTCTGGCTCTTTAATTTCGTGAGCATATGCTCAGTGCCTTCTAGAATGAAGGAACTAATGGCTGCCATGTCACATTACCATTCTTAAAGACATAGCTTCTAAAACAAACCCGTTTGTTCTTGGAAATTAAATACAAAGGCTGCTTTAGGGATGTCTGGGACATAAAAATGTTTCATGTCCACTTCTGTTGACTAAGATTTATAGCTCTAAAGGTGAGCACTAATACATAAAAACCGTTTCATTCAGAAAATAGGTTCATGTGTACACAGTAAGAAAGGGGTACAGCTACTTTAGTGCATTGCCCACTTTTCATGAGTGCCCACTGTTTATTAGTCTCTTTTTCCATTTATACTCTATTCTGTCTTCAGACTGAACTACGAAGGGCTTTGGGTAACATTGTTCCCAGCCTAAAAACAAACCAAAGAAACCGGCAGGTAGCAATTGCGTACAGATCTCCGTGAGCTTCAGAGATTGCTTTGCCTTCTAATCATCCTAGCACAGAGAGAATGCAAAACAATATCTGGAAATACAATGTCTCACCTAAATTGAGAAATAAGATGTTACAGCATATGTGTACTGAAAACACATTTACCAAAGTAGATACTGTGGTGACACAAGACGTTTAAAATCTAATTTTTACATGAATCTTAATAATATAAACTATACTATATACTGTCTCTGTAAGGAATATCCTTATAACCAAACATTCCTTGCGATTCCAAGAAAATACATTTTGAATTCTAACTTTTCTGAGTTAAAACGACTTTAACACAATAGTATTAAATAGGTATACCTTTATACTGATCTCTGAAGAAGAATAAGGGGCTGTGGGAAATAAAACTTCCTACTTAATGCCTTTCTATAGAATGTCTTGCCTACAGGCACTGGACTTATTATATCTATGAGAAAAGTGCCAGTTAGTAATGAGCAGGGGAAAGCATTAGTATGCCTGAGATGGTTTAATGAAGCCTTGGATCATGACACGTCAGGAGCTGTTCTTATCATTTGGACAGCTCCATCTGCATCATTAATAATTAATTCAGTTCAGTAAGAGTTCAGCTCGCATACTCACTTAGAAGTCTTCTTCAGAGAACACCTCTCTGGCTGCTCGTCCAGGGGAAATCGGTTTCTGCTTGGCTAACAGCAAAGATCTGGAGACACAAGCGTGGTCTTAGACTCGCGTTTGCCAGGTAGCAAAAGCTCCAGGGAGGACAAAGAGGGTCGGACATGTGCAGTTCAGCCAGGTTATTTCAGAACGCTGTTTCTGGTCTTCTGTCTTATCATATCCATGTCAGCCCTGGAAGCTATGGGATGAATGTTAAGCTGCCGAGCCCAGGCTGATCTGATTCAATGGAGCAAGTTGATGACCATGAAACAAACTGTGCTTTCCTCTAATCCCTGGGAACTTTTCCTTTATAAAAACCCTTTTGTATGGTCATGCTAGTATTACAGGTGATATTTAAGTCTTTAGTGCCATTAAATTAACAAAGTCGGATTTAAATAATACTCTATGCAATTATGATTTGGGTATTATTATCATTGGAAGATTGCCCCAGTTTAGTTGATTGGTTGATTATCTATCTATCTATATGGATCTAACTATTCTGTCTATCTATTTGCTGAGTAGAATCTTTTCCCTTCTGCTGCCCCCTTTAGGTGTGTACTCACCCATATGTGCACACAAGCCCACAGTGTAGTGTTTATGTTGATTCCTATTGACTCCTGAATGAACTGCTCCTCGATCCGCAGTTACCACTCTCCGTTTAGGCTGCTGGTTTGAGATGCATACCTAACACGGTTCTAATGACATAAATGTACTGATTTACGTGAAAACTGGGTTTAGACAAAGCTTTGCCTGTTAGCCTAGCACACTTCCTTACCTCCTGATATGTACTCTTTTAAGCTGTCCTCAAATATTATGTTTAAGCTCATTAGCATTAAGTAGTATTTGTGTTGCAGGGGGGACAACAAAGAACAGAGGGTGGGGGGCAGAGGATGTCCTACTCAGACAGGACAAGGGACAGGAGCAGGGACTGTCTGCCTCCTAGTGAGAAACAGGAAAATGTCTGATTATTATTAGTTCTTTGATTTTTCAAAGCTTATTGAAGATAGGAAAAATAAAATAGGGAAAGAAAAAAGTTAAAAGTAAATTTTATTCACTTATTTTTTTTTCATGTAACTTGTTTCGTTATTTAAAAAAGACGAAGCAGAAAATAATCGTGTGGACTAGAACATCATTTATGCCTTGAGAAAAGTGCACAGAAGGAAACTCAAGTGTGTGGACAGTCGTCTACTTGAACACCATCTGTTCTGTCTTGATGTGACTTTACTGAACCATACATTTTATGGACGCTGCTTTCACCTGCTTTTCTGTGTCTAGATCTAAGCCCCACAGTTCCATTTTAAGAGAGTCAAGAAGAAGTAGAGGAGAAGGTGGAGGTGGAAGTGTATTAAAATATGCTAATTGGAAAAGCCATAATTCTTTGGTGGGGTGTGCTGCCTCCTGAAAAATCGTAGCAACAATATTTATTCTATGACACAAATTTAGCATTCAATGTTCAAATGTTGGAACAGCAGAGCATATGAGACACCATTGTGCTTCACCCCGGACTCTCTTCCAGTCCGGGAGTAGGTTCATTCTGTGTGTGATGGTGGGTGGACTCTTCCCTGTTCAGTATCTATGCCATAAACATTTCTTCCAATTCTTGGTATACTGCAAATAGTCTACGTCACTGAAATTTTATTATTTAATAGGCATGGAGAAAACTCTTTAAATGGACTTTTTTTTGCCGTTTTTGTGCCTTAAGAGTTCGTCCTGTGAGCCTCCTTTTATAATTAATTTGTTTAGAAATCATGGCATTTTGTCCTACTAAATATACCCTTGCTCCTTTATTTCTGTGTTTTCAAGTCATGTTTCCTCAGAGGCTAAGGCCTTGTGTGTGAGTTAACTGAACGTTCTATGACAGTATGTCATTAGCTATCATTTGCCTTTTTCCATTTCCTTAAATTGGAAATTTTGTTGACACTTGAAAAACAATTTGAATACCAAAACCCATTGAGCCTTTTATTATGTTTTCTGACATTTTTTTTGCATCGTATTTTTTCCATCATACATTTTGGTGGAGGGTATTGTATATTTATCATTAAAGTGATTACCATTTTAGTCTTCTTAAAACACTTAGTCTTAAAAGTTAAGGTAGGTGTGGTGTATGCATCTTTAATTCCAGCACTTGGAGGCAAAGTTCTAAGCAAGCTGGAACTACATTGTGAAACCACATATCAAAAACAAACAACAGCCGGGCGGTGGTGGCGCACGCCTTTAATCCCAGCACTTGGGAGGCAGAGGCAGGCGGATTTCTGAGTTCAAGGCCAGCCTGGTCTACAGAGTGAGTTCCAGGACAGCCAGGGCTATACAGAGAAACCCTGTCTCAAAAACAAACAAACAAACACATTCTCTCCATTCAGAGCTTTCAAAGATAAAGAGGGTTGAAAGACTTCATTGACTTTTGTAAAGAAGGCCATTGCATTCAAGAATTGGAGTCCTTTTGTTGGCTTACCTTGATGTTGGGTGGTTTATATTGAAATTGAGTGTCTTTCAGCGGCTGCCACCCTAGCTAATACACAGGCATCCAGACTGAGATTCACAGCAGCGCCTGGCCTTGCTACAGTGCTCTGCCTTCCAGCCACTCCTTAATGTTACTGGTTAAGGCTACTGCTGCTTAAATAGAAAATTAATGGCACTGTTGATTTTTTTTTTAATTTTTTTTTTTTTTTTTGCGTTTTTAAAATGTGTTAGAAATCCTTCTTACCACGATCCTTTAAAAAGTCGTCAGGGTTTACTCCATTGCTACACAGAGTTCTAACTTCTCAGAGGCCAAGTCCGTACTAGGTGTCCACAGTAGGATAAACACATCCTTATATATCACAGGCCAGTCAATAAAATACTTGTTGGGTAAAAAGTACTTTGTGGTCCATCTTTGAGGATAAAAGCATGTCTATAAAACCAGCTGGAAGATTCTTGTAAAAATCAAGCAAGAAATGTTCCTATGGTTTTATCTTCTGTCTGATAACTCTTTTAAGAACTTAAATACTCTTAAGGGCAAAGCAGATATTTGTTGTAACTGGCATGGAAGGGTGGACCATCTACTAGCATGTGTGGTTGTGCCCATGAACCTGTTTTTAATCCTTAAAGGAGGAAATTCTACATCTAAGAGGAGTAATAAAGCACATCAGACAAAAATAATACACTGCTTAAAAAGTGTTTGCCTTGTTCCCAAACTCTTCAGTGCGGACAGCTGGAGATTTTTAATGAATTGAGCTGTATAATGCTTCCTGATTCTAAAAGCAGAAGTAATAATGGATTCGTGTGAGGTCATGTACTTGTTTGGCACTGTGAATAGGCGAACAGGGGTGTGATGATAATACAGTTACGTTGGCATCCCCTACCCAGAAACAGTCCATTTCCTCACAGTGTTTCCTGAGTCTTCCTCGGGTTCAGTAGACCCCCCAGGTCTTGCTGAGTTCTCAAAGTACCATGAACTGATGGATTTATGAATGAAGGAATGAAATGTCACAAGCGTGGTACCAGGGTAGTCAAGCTTAGCTCTGGCTTTAGGATCTAAAGAGAACAGTGTTCCCCTCCGCCCTCAGCCTGGGGCAGGGAGTTGCTGCATTTTACCAGCCTGTACCTCTCCTCAGTCAAACCTGTAGGGAATCCAGGCCATCTGAATCAAATTCCATCTCTCATGGTTTGCCTTTGATGGTCCCTGAAGTGTTCATTCAGCTGAACACTTAGTAGGACCTACCTTGTTGGAAATCACTAAGTTTTCTGCAGTGTAAACATGGGAAGAAAAGATGAATGGCTTTTAACATTAGATAGGAAGTATGCAGACAATTAAAACTTTACCTTCTCATTAATAGTAACTGTTTATATTAATATACTATTAAATTAATAGTAACGTGCGTAATTGGTTATCTCTCGGTTACCTTAGTGTAGATCATACAAATGCCATTGCTGGAGTTTAGTTGGTCAACACCAAGAAGTAGGCTATCGGCCAGGTCTCTAGAACTCAGCAGTTCTTCTACTCCAGGTGCTTGATGCAAATGTACTTCTCAGAATTTTCTTCAGGGTCTCTATGAGGTGGCTTTTAGGCCTTGGACTACATTTAGCTAAAGAAACTAATCTAGGTTTTTTAATTAATTTAATCATTACCACATGATACTGGCTTAATGAGCCTGCAGTTCCGTGTCAAATGATCTGTTAGATCAGTCCTAACAGCCGGGTGGTTTTCCTCACAGCCTGAATCTATCACTGTACACATAAATGAAACTGACTCACTGTGTCCGGTGTCCATATGCTGCGGGGACTGAACGGGTGGACTCATTAACGACATTCACAAAATGTATTCTTCTCAATGTCCGTAGCGATCTAATCCATGTTTCTTTATCTGTTAAAACAGCTAAATATTATTTTCCTGGTGATCACACTGTGCAAAATGGTGAAACATTCAAACACGTTGAAACCAGATTCTAGCAGGTTGGAAAACATTAAGTAAGTATTTTGTGTTTAAACTGTCAATACTGGACGAGCACAGTAAAAGATCTTCTCTACAGGGAACACAGGCGTGTCTGCCTTCTGGCAACTATAGAAGGGACTCTGAATGAAATTTTACTGATCAAGGTTCAATTTCCCTGTGACCACAATTGCAGGCATTGGTCCAAAAGTAGATACTCTCTGACATGATCTAGAGCGGAGAAATTGTTTCTGTGGCTTCATGGAAATTTCATGTCACTGTAGTGATTTTATTTGAATTTAAAATGTGATTCCAAACGATGGTCCTGTTTGCATGGTTGATATGATTATATTAAGTTTGTTTTGTTAAATGACTTTGATTTAAGAATTCTGAGCAATTCCTCCTCCTAATCCTGTTTTCCTAAGAGAATTTACTCTATTACTATTGTTATCGTGAAGATTATCTGTTGTTTTCATGCTAATTAAACAGTGTTTACTTTATCTCAATGTTGAATAAAATCTGCAATATTCTATTAGTGAAAATGCTACCTAATTAACCCAAAATTGATAGCTGTTGATTCATTAAATCAGCTATGGAAGCATTTTCAGACTTATTTTTAAAATGTGACTCTTGGTGTGGGATTCAAGGAGATATTAAAGTTGGAGATGCCAAGATTGTGAAAATACTATTTTTAATGTTAAAAATGGCAGATCTATAGTAAGGGTAATATTTTTTTTTTAATTAGTTGTTTTAAATAGGTTAGTGCCAGCTTCATTGCATGTTGCATGGTAAGAGAGAGAGCTAATCGTTAGCGTCTCTCTCTTTTCTTCCCTTTCCTCTTTCTGTCTTCTCACCAATACCAGTAATTACCGTGTTTGTGACGGCTACTATAATACGGACTTACCTGGGTAAGGCAGAACCCTACATTAACAAACTTCTTATGGCATGATTTTATATATATATTTTTTTTGCAAATCCGTCAGTATCATGAATTGCTCTTAATTTTTATAGTTATTTTTGGAGTATCTAATTTGCTGTAGTATCCTTAAACTATAATGTGCCTTTATTTTTTTTTTTAATTGCTTGCCTCTGCATTTTGACTTCCTTAATTTTGACTAATTTATAAAATATAGAAATGAGTTCTTATTACTTTCTATTTTAATTCTGTCTAATAATTTTGTTTCTCTTTTCTGCTTATAATGCTTTCTAGCTATGAAGATAATAAGCCATTTATCAAGTAAGATCATTAGTTAGACGTGGAATGCAATGACTTTAAGCCCTTCTCATTCCGCCCTGTTTTCTGCAGTTCCTTTCGCCTTAAGCTATTCATGATGAAATCTCTGCCAGAATATTTTATTTTGAAGTTTTATTTTGAAGTGTGTGGTTTTGGTTTTGTTTGTTTTTTTTTTTTTTTTTAATCTCATTTCAGCTAGGTCTCTTCATACTCTCACTGTAACTTCCTAGGCTCACCTCTGACTAGTTTATTAGAGTCTGAAGTTTAGGCTTTCTGTGATTATCTGCCATTTAACCTTTCTGTGGGTGTGTCACGTTATCTGATATCCTATGAGTACACCACAGGAAGAAAAATACAGGAGTAAACTAATTAAGGACTCCTTATTTTCTTCCACTAACATTCACGAGAAAGGCAATAAAGCCACGGGGGAGATTTTTTACACCTTGCATTTTAATATAGTTTTGATACCTGTTCATTCTGGAGCGAGAAAAGGCCCTACCCGCTGTTGCTGTACTCACTGGAAGCTGCAGTACTAAATGCTCGTTTCTCTTAACCGGTGGAAGGTTAAAGCCAAAAGCTGTTGAATTTGGGTGAACGTAGAGCAAGTCACCCTCTACCACTGAGTCGTTACTAAATGAGAAATAAGTGTGACTTCCTTCAATGAACCTGTTTTAAAAAAAACAAAACAAAACAATCCACTTTCTTTTTCCAGGTCTTGGGTGCTTGGCGCGTTTGCCCTGCTGTGTCTCCTGGGCCTAACCTGGTCCTTTGGGTTGCTTTTTGTTAACGAGGAGACTGTTGTCATGGCCTATCTCTTCACCGCCTTTAATGCTTTCCAGGGACTGTTCATTTTCATCTTCCACTGTGCTCTTCAAAAGAAAGTAAGTAACGGGCATCTAAGGGGAGAGGCTCAGTGCCCTTGGCCTTTGACTTGAAAATGGGTCTATGGAAGATTTCTCCTGAAGCTGGCTCGTTCAGAAACAGCGCCATACCTCAGTTGTCTGTAATACCTGTCTAGAAACGTAAGCGTCCAGGCGGAGTTGCACAGCAACAATCATCCTTTGAATCTCTGTTTGGAACTGCAGCAAACTAGACACTTAGGTTAAGAGTCCTCTGATGGAAGGGTTTGTGAAATATCTGTGCATAGGTAAAAGCTTACACACACACAGACACACAATACATGGCTAACTTCAGTCTTAGCTCACTAACAAGAATGCAGTTGTCTAAAATGAAAACCCAAGGACAAATAGCATTAATTTTTAAAGACACAGACATACAAAAGATTAATATTGATGTTGCCTTTTGAGAGATTTCGAAAGATCTAAACCAGCCGTCCTTTAGTGCTTCACCTCTGATTACTCTGTCCTGATTTCATGCACATGAAGTGGAGTCAGCAAATATGATTTTGAAAATGAAAGCTGAGGATGAAAACCTTGAGTCTGTAGCTAGAATCAAGGAAACACTTAGCCGTCATGTAAGTGTAGGATGTCTGTGCCTCTCACCAGAGTCGCCCTTCCCCGCCTGCGTGTCTGATGGAGTCTTTTGATTCCGTTATTACTATTTGGTCACTAAATTGAACAGAGAGAACTGTGAAAGTGAAAACTATTAAGTTTTCAGCCCTGACAAGATGATAGTGTTGTTACTTCCGTCGGTTTTGAATAAGCTGTAATTTTGAGATAATGATGGTGGAACGGGAAATACTGACAGATAATGTACAGTCCCAGCAATATAGGCATTAGGCAAAACCAACACTGGAGGGTGTTATTTGGATAAAATACCATTTTGATTGCCATTGTCTTGGTTATACAGCCTTTCAGAGCTACTAATAGCTGTTACGTGTGTAGGAAATTTTCCTAAGGTATTCTGAGTTTTAATAGCAATGTACTGGAAAACCTTTTTGTCCAGGGATAGCCTTGGTAACCACTGTCTTTCTATGTAAAGACATACTATGTAAGTGAGCATCATACATACAGCATGAGCATTTCCCAAAGGCTGTGTCCACCAGCTTTGATGTAAAGCAGCAGAAGCCTTAGCATCAGAAGCCTGAGGAGATTGCTTCTTCTTATATCTGTGTGACCCTTGAGTATGGAGTGCTCACTGTATTGTTATGTTAATAATTATATTTTAAAAGCATCATGTGTCCTGCCGTTCTTCTGAACATGTTCTACAGTCCTATGTGTGTCTTAGGGGGTGTTGCCATGATAGATTCTTAAGACTATGACATAAAATGGTTAAGTTGAAAAATAAATAAAATAAAAGCTTGTTTTGATGCTTGAAGGAGGGCCCAGGAAATGTGTTGAAAACTTACTGCTGTTCATGTTTGTTCTAACATGTATCACTTCATGAACTGAGAAGGTGATGGTGCCGTTGTGCCTAGGCTTAGAGAGTCTTCTGTTGGCATTAATTCTCTAATTTTGGAAGGAGTGTCTTTCTGGACCTTTGTAGGGAGGTAACAGATTAAATATGAGGAGGGGATGGCTTCCAGTGTTCTGTAACCTATTAGAAAACCTTTTTGTTTTGTCTTCAATTTTTCCTTGTCTATCTTAATTTCAAAATCTAAGTTTAATGTACCAAACCCATGTTAATCCGCCAGCATAGCGATACCCACCCAGCAGCCCCTTTCCACGGCTCCCCACTGTTATACCGCTCACTGTCTGAGACAGGGGGTGCTGGGGGTGCATCTCAGCGGCTTGAATTTCACAGTTTGAAGGTTAAGCTAAACTTCCTTTTAGGCTAGTCAATGTTTATGTCTTATGGTATACGGCAGCTTCAGGGACCAGAGCATGAGCTGGGTAACTCGTTGCTATGAATGAAAGCTGCACGTTAATGTACCATGTGCTCGTGAAATGCAGAGCGCTGTAGGTCCCACAAATGCCAAAGGCAGACAGAGCAGAAAACCAGGAAACAGCCTTCCTATTGGCAAACGTATGACAGTACTTCTTCTTGGCCTTGTTCTAGTGCCAAAGGTGCCTTGTCTGTGCAATGTAGAAGTTCATGTATGAACTCCCGAGGAAGGCTAAACTCATGATAAAACATCCGTGATGGACTTCCAAATTGGTTACGTACGGACAAGCATTGAAGATGCGAAATCTTTTGTATCACTATTTTGCCAAAATAATAGTCACTAACTATTCAGATAAAGCAAACCTTTACTGTATCACTTTTGTATTAATAATCAGAATTTGTGTAACAGTAGCAGACTGCAAAGCACCTCCAGATAAAATCTTACAGCTACCATCAGCCAGGCTTCAGGATGGACAGAGGTTACCTCAGTGACTATTTCAGCACCTTGCATTGAACCTGAGTTGAGTTCAGCCTATCTTTTCTGTGGAAGTTTAGTCTTTCTCAGTTGTCTTCATTGCTCATTTAATTAGACAGAATGGGGAAGCCCCGGTGTGCGCTCACGTCAATCCCCTGTCTTGTGCTTACTCAATCCAGGTACGAAAAGAATACGGCAAGTGCTTCAGACACTGGTACTGCTGTGGCGGCCTCCCGACCGAGAGTCCGCACAGCTCTGTGAAGGCATCCACCACTCGCACCACAGTGCTCGGTACTCCTCTGGCACACAGGTAACCGAGAGCTTGACAACGTCTTTAATTAGCCTTATTTATAGAAAGCCCGCAGAGACATGTTCGGTTTAGACACACTAATTGTTTCCTCCTTGTCCCAACGTAGGTAGTAAGTACTCCCCGTTTTTAGGATTTTGACTTCAGTCTCTTCTTAAATATGTAGTCTGAGTGTTGAGGTACGTGCATCCTTTTCTGAGGATCGCAGTCTATTGGTTTTCCAAGGTCATCTAGGGACAGTTTTTAGTAGACACAACACATTCATTTAGTAATTCTCCACTTTAAACGAGGCCATAAAATAACACGTAAGGAAGGAAGATGAAAACTAGGTATGGTGATACAGGCCTGGAATCCCAGCTCTAGGGAGGGGGAGGGTGAAGATTCATGAGCAGCCTTGGCTACAGAGTGAATTACTGCCAGATTGGCCTACATAAAGCCCGTCTCAATAAGTAAGTAACAAACAAACAGACCCACACAAGGTGTTTAAATTACAGCCTGTAGTAGAGGAACCAGGCAGTATTGCTGTCCTCATTTTTGGACCAACAACAAAACGCATTCTTAAAAGGCCCAGACTGGTGGTGTACTAATGATTCAGGGGGATCAATGTGTTGTCAGCGAGGAAGCACAGGAAGCAAGGTAACGTGCTTGTCTTGCTGTTTGGCATTAACAGAGCCGTATAAGAAGGATGTGGAATGACACCGTGAGGAAGCAGTCTGAATCGTCTTTTATCTCAGGTGACATCAATAGCACTTCTACCCTTAATCAAGGTCAGTTATCGGGGGAATCGAGGGACAGCGTGAAGGTTGTGCTTGTGCGAGCTTAGACTGAGGGAATCCAGGGGACAGCGTGATACAGCCCGAAGGTTGTGCTTGTGTGAGCTTAGACTGACTCTAGAGATGTTCTTCTTACCCGTGGGTCTAGATCACCAGTTATTAAACTTCGGGGGGTCAACTTATAACATCAGTCATCAAAATATGTATAGTTTTATATCATTTCCATCAGGTAGTGGAAGGAAGTATAGCTTACAGCTCCCTGTTAATAGAACGTGGGTGGGAAAGTTAGTTGTTGAGAATGTGCCTCGTTACAGAGCAAAACGTTTCTCTGAGTAGTCACACCTGCTCTTCCTAAGGCATCCAGGCAAGTTACCTTCCTTCAGTTACTAGAAGTAAAATAACTATTATTTATGTAAAATGACGCCAGTTCACATTGAACATTTCCTTAGTTTTTGCAAAGATCTTTTATTTTATATTTATAACGCAAATATTAAGTAGTAAAACATTTGTAGTAAATTAAAAATGCATGGAAGTATATAAACCAGGTTCCCCCATAGCGTTCCATGTTTTGAGTATGAACCAGTTTAGATGTGGAATAGAAAGCATTTTAGTTCCTAAATGATAAAGGTCAGAAATGGAGGAGCCTAGCAAGATTAAGGCATAAATAGGAAAACCACCGGTTCTTCCAAATAGAATTTAGGACGACGTTTCAGTCAAGTATGGAGAATTAGCATTGTTTTAAGTTTTGATTTTAGTGATCTGTGATAGATACATAGTTGTGTAGATACAACGGCCATGACGAGGTTGAGCTGCGTGTGGGAAGGGTATCTGTATGCCGTCCATACCAGCCTAATCTTACCCTCAGCTTAGTCAAATTACATTAGAGGTGCAAAGGTGTCTGACGTAACCGTTTCAGTGAGTGAAGGCTCCTTCGCACCTTTGTCCAGTGTTACACTAATTCTCTTGACATGGCTGTCATGTAGGAAAGTTTTAGACTCACTTCTGAAACCTGGCAAATGAGAGTACAGAACAAACATGCTTGTCCTGGTCTAATAATTCTTGTGCCTCCCCCCATCCATCCCCACCAGCATGCGTGCTTTTGCCTTTAATAAGTGCAGCCTTTTGCAGTTTGCCGTCCTTCTCACATGTCTGTGGAAGCTGCTCTCCCCCCGTGCTTGTGTGCGAGTCAGTATTAACACAGATGTTTTCATGAGGGACGGTCCTACACCTGTAAGTCTGAAAGTCTGAGATTCCCTCTGCTGGGCCTTGGTGGTTAGGGTTTTAATATTAAGCAGTAGCATCATGAAGCATAATGTTGATCTCCATGCATTTAATTGCCATTTTTGTTTAACAGTGATTTTGTATAAATTAGTAAATGTCATTCTCAGCAGGTGTTTACTTGGGAGACTTAGAAAGCACCTGCGAATTACCAGAATTTAACTTCCCTCTCCCCTCTCTCCTCCAAATTAGTAGTTCAAATAGAGTCAGGAAAATTCCAACAGACTTTTCCATTGCCAGCCCCGCCCACTGCCCTATGAATGAACTAAAAAATACTGCAACTGTAACCCTGAACCAAGCACTGATGGACTCTTTTTCTGTTTCTTTGCTTTAGGAATGACTGGCAATTACCTACTAACAAACCCTCTTCTTCGACCCCACGGCACTAACAACCCCTATAACACATTGCTGGCTGAAACAGTTGTATGTAATGCCCCTTCAGCTCCTGTGTTTAACTCACCAGGTGTGCTTACACTTACAAATAAAACTATCTTTCTGTGCTGCCAAGCAGAGCTCTGAGCCTATTTCTAAAGTAACTCATTGCTATATATTTATTATTCTCACCTCTTTCCTTTCTCAAATTAAGAAGTAAGGTGTTGCCATGCCAGGCGTGTAAAACTGCACTATATTATAGTAAGCCCTCGGTCGTGGTAGGTTGCAGTAACTGTCCATGTTTTTGACACAGGTGGCATAAATCTTAATATATTATTACAGGACTGACATCACATGGTCCGAGAGCCCATCTTCAAGATTTATATCATTTAGAGGTATCCTATCTATATAATATATTGTTCAGTTGACTCGAAACCTTGCTGACAATTTTGCTTCTGGAATGAGCTAGCTGAAGATGACTTGGTGTCCGGGTATAGAGAACTCCACCCGCATGATCAACAGAATCAAACTATAGTATAGTGCAGCTTTATGGAGTTTTCCTGTTTTGTAAGGAACTCTGGGGGTACAGGAACCATTAAGTCAGTCTGTACCTACGACTTTAATAGGGGGAGGGGGGAGGTGTCATCACCTGTCCTGTTTGCTATATTCACTAGCTTATTAAAAACCTATTTAAGAGTAATTTTTAAGATCTTGGTAAATTTTAAACATATGGTTAAGCCTAGCTTATAACGCTTGTGAATAACAACCACAATTAAATTAAACAGAGGATTTTTTTGTTTCCGGTTTTGTCTGTTGTTTCTGTTCTTCTTGCGATTCCTGGTTAACGTAACTGCAGCTTCTCTTTTCATTTTCTTGTTCCCTTACTTTCCTCACGCTCTCCTCTAGCAACCTACAGAGAGACAAGTATGGGAGTCAAACTTAACTTTGCCTATCAAATGTAAATTTTTTTCAGCATGATTTTTAACGGGCACAATTAAAACGTACCTAGCAGTCATGAAGTAGACTCAGCGGGCAAGTGGTTCACAATTTGTAACAACAACAACAACAAAAAAAAAATGTTACCAAATTCCAACAGTGCATCTCTGTGTACTGGCTTTCATTAGTCCTAGAGGTCTGTAGCAGATGCTATCCACACTGAAGTCTGTGTAATGCTGAAATAATTTGCTCTCGAAAGCCTGAAGTACTGTCAGCCAAAATGCTTAATAATTGACTTATCATTTCTGCATTCCCACAGTAATCTTGCTACAGGCTATGCAAAGTCTTCAAGTGAATTACTAGAACATGGGCAGAAAGAGATGCCCCTTTAAAAACGGAGCGGTCTTAAATCTGCAGTATATCATAGAAAACACCTTTTGAGTTATACCCAGTGTGTATTATTTTTACACTTTGGGAGCAATGATAGAAAGGAAAGAAACCAAAGCGATTGACCCTCGTTGCAGGGGAAACGAATGCCGACATCTTAGCCATGCGTGACAACCAGTGCGTGCCCATCGTGTTCTAACCATAGCCTGCAACAAGTGTGTGGCACGTTCACACTTATTTGAGGAACCCAACTCAAGTAAACTAAGGAAGCCCTTATAGATAACGGTTGCAGCGTCATTTCTGTAGTGCACAGAGTGTGCTGTAAACAGAACGGACAGCTTTTCCTAATGTAAAGATCGAGTCTTTATAAAACAGTGAGGGACAGGCAAGCCCTCGTCCTCTGTTCCCACAGGGGCTAATGCCAGTTCCATTGATTAGTATTGGTCATGAAGTTCATACCACGCACAGACGTGTCGTTTTGAAGGACGTTGTTTTCTAAGATATCTGCAGCTTTAAGCGTGGAGTGAGCTGTAGAGCGGGAGCCCTCCGCCTTTTCCTGACCCTCTCCAAGCCTTGCATACAATGCAGCAGGCTCACAGTGGCCAGTCTCCTTCCGTAACCTCATGCCACTCTGTTGATTGTTTTGTTTTCTTTTACTTTTCTTTTCAGACCTCTCTGTTAGATGATTTTTGTTTTCCCCCTTTAGGGCTTTGAGGTTGAAGAACCTAATTTCCCATCGTGTAGACCATTTAATTTTCTCTCACGTTTTTTTCCCATTTGCTTGACAAATCACTGTGACGTCTTAGTTTACATGTCTCTGTGTCTGTTGAAAATACAACTCCGATTCAAATACCGCATGTTCCCATTGTTTTCTTTCCTCCTGAATCTCTCTTCATATCTCAAGCAGATGTATCCAATCTCTCATTCTTTGAGAAATAATAATAATTATTTTTTTAAAAAAAATGTATCAGCGAAGGCTAACCCCTTCTCCCATTCCATAGTTAATATCGCGTCTTGGTTTAATTTCTGTGACCCATACTTAGGAATCCTCCAACATTTCTGCATTTGCCCTCCATGCCTATGGTGTCTCTGGGCCAGTCTTGCGCAGTAGTCTCTGCTGGATCATTTGGTACTGTCACTGTGACTGATGCAGTCTGCAGGGCTGCAGGCCAACTTTGACCTTGAGAAGCCTAAGGCCATTGCTATTAAACATACTATTAAGTAGCAAACACAACTCAAAATAACGAGAAGTCCTCAATGAAAAGTCAAGGCTGCTTTGGCTGGGAATCTAATTTGTTGAACCCTTGCTCTGACTAAGTTGCTGAAACTCAGAAATCCTTCATCATGTTACAATAAATCATTTTACTTTCTTTTATATATCAGCTACTCTTAGGCCAGATAGCCTGAGCAGACAGACATAATGTGAGTTGTCCAGAGTGAGTCACCCCACCTGCTGTCTGTCTTGTTGTTGGATGGTGCTTGTGGACCCTGGTCCTGTCAGTATGAAAGATGCCTGACTCTGTCCCACATGAATCCCTTGTATCTGTCCATTTTTTTTTTCCCATTCCCTTTTTTTGTTTAACTTCATCTCCAGAAAAAGGAAATGTTAGAACGTTGTTTAAAAGTTGCTTGCCAGTTCCGTGGGCTTCTGTTGTGCGTTGCCTTTTTGGTTTTTGTTATGTGGCCTGTTCCTTTTTAATTTAGTGTTGTTTAGGACAAATTCTGTTGATTTTTATTTATGAACCATGGTCTTGTAGTTTAAAACGTAAACGTCACTTACGAATTGCTTTGCATTAACTATGCAAGGGCATGGAGCGAAGTCTTGTTTGTAAATGTGTCAAAAATTGGACCAAAACCTGATTGATGAACTACTGTGTCCCCCAAATTGATAAATTGTAATATTCTGTATGCCATTTTCCCTCCCTGGAAAACAGTATCATTTTTATAACATTTCTTCCTGTTATCTAAGGGTGGCAACTATTTACCGTTGGGAATGCCGGAAAGCCTGGCACCATTGGAGTGCTAGGTTTCAAATTCAACTTTGTCCTGAACGACATTAAAACGTTTTGTATAGGAAAAGTGAAGTTTCTCGAGGAAGGTGCAGAGGCAGTAACGGTAACCCCGCCCTTTTCTGTTACAGGACATTCACTGAACAATGCCCGGGACACAAGTGCCATGGATACTCTACCGCTAAATGGTAACTTCAACAACAGCTATTCACTGCGCAAGGCGGACTACCACGACGGCGTGCAGGTCGTGGACTGTGGACTAAGTCTGAATGACACCGCGTTTGAGAAAATGATCATTTCAGAATTAGTGCACAACAACCTCCGGGGTGGCAACAAGACCCACAACTTGGAGCTCAAGCTCCCGGTTAAACCCGTGATTGGCGGCAGCAGCAGTGAAGATGACGCCATTGTGGCTGACGCCTCATCTTTGATGCACGGAGACAACCCTGGGCTGGAGTTCCGCCACAAAGAGCTGGAGGCGCCGCTCATCCCTCAGCGGACTCACTCGCTTCTGTACCAACCCCAGAAAAAAGGGAAGCCGGAGGCAACCGACAGCTACGTCTCCCAGCTGACGGCAGACGCTGACGATCACCTCCAGTCCCCCAACAGAGACTCTCTGTACACGAGCATGCCCAACCTAAGAGACTCTCCCTACCCGGAGAGCAGCCCGGACATGGCGGAGGACCTGTCTCCCTCCAGGAGGAGTGAGAACGAGGACATTTACTATAAAAGTATGCCCAATCTTGGAGCTGGCCGCCAGCTCCAGATGTGCTATCAGATCAGCAGAGGCAATAGTGATGGTTACATCATCCCCATCAACAAAGAAGGATGCATCCCGGAGGGGGACGTCAGGGAAGGACAGATGCAGCTGGTAACAAGTCTTTAATAGTACAAGTAAGGAATTCCTAGGGCCACAACGCAAGTATTAATTCATAAAGACGCTGCCAGCGGCCCCTGCAGCTCCCTCCAACTCGGCCAGAATGGGCTCTGTTGGCCCCTGGCTCTCAACTGTAGGAAAACAAAACAGACTGAACCTTGCAGTTCTGTGAATTTTTATAAAACATGCAAAAACTTTGTATATACACAGAGTATACTAAATTGAATTATTTGTTACAAAGAAAAAAAAAAAAAGAAATGCCAACCAGGTATTTTACGTTTCTGCTGCTGTGTAGAGAGATTGTAAAACAAACAGGAGACCCTCCCAGCCATGTTACTTGCGGCAGTTGGTGAACTAAGTCTGTAAATAGGGCCCTACCGGTTTTTTGGGTTTTTTTGTTTTTGTTTTTGTAGGCCTGCATTGTATTATATACAAGACGTAGGCTTTAAGAACCTGTGGGACAAATTGACTGTATCTTACCTTTCCTGACAAGACTTGGAAAAGCAGGAGAGAGATTCTGCACCCGTTTGCACTTCCCTGCAAACCTTTTACATTAAGGCAACCATTGAAACCATGTTAACCCAGTAGCAATGAAGCCACAGGCCTTATTTCCATGTCTCCTCAACTGTACAATGAACTATTCTCATGAAAAAAAAAAAAATGGCTAAAGAAATTATATTTTGTTCTATTGCTAGGGTAAAATAAATACATTTGTGTCCAACTAAGATATCATTAAAATAATTTTAAAAGAGTTTGGAGAAAAATAATTGTGTCGAGCTCTTGGTTGCACAAAATAGACAATGTCCCTTCCTCCGCCCGTCACGGAGACCTCTGCTCATCTCTGTTGATTTCCCACTGTAGACGGCGTCTGCTGCGACCGCTTAGTCCCCTTCCTTACATTTAAATTTCTTATTGCCAAAAGAGTGTGTTTTATGGGAGAGAAAAACTCTTTGAAGTCCTGCCATGCCTTGCACAACTGTGGGGAAATCTGGAGGTCTTGAGTCAACCCTCTGTTTATTCTGGAACAGAGGGGAAGGGGTCACTTGGCACTTCTCACAAACTTTCTAGTGAACAAAAGGTGCCTATTCTTTTTTTAAAAAAAAATAAAATAAAAATAAAATAAAACAGAAATATTACTCTTCCATATTCCTTCTGCCTATATTTAGTAATTAATTTATTTTATGGTAAAGTTCTAACGACATGTAAATTGTTTCAGCAAAGCTCTGCTCTCCTTTCAAGCCCTTTGTGTGAAGCTGTTAATCACGAACCTATCACTAATATCCAGTGTAAAGTTTAACACGGTTTGACAGTAAATAAATGTGAATTTTTTCAAGTAGTAACGTGCACTTTTATGTATGTTAAGCAGTAGACTCGACCAAGGCGGTCCTTTCCAACCCCATCCCCCCTTCCGCTTAGGAAATTTCAGACTGTAACCATAGTTACGTAAAAGAATGCAAGCAAATTTGCCCACTTATCCTTTACAGTGAGAGGAATAGATTTGTATCCTAATTATCTCTCATACAGACACAAAATCTGTAAAATGAGTTGTAGTGGGAACTAAAAATTTTGTAAAATAAACGAAGGATTATAATTCTAACACTAAATTTGGGCAGAAAAATACACCTGATTTTTTTTTCCTTCAATAGATTTCTAAGTATTATGCAAAGGATAGTTTCCTGAAACACATGCTCCCGGTTTATGAATCGTTAAAAATAGACTCCTTGGAGTGGCAAGGTCTGTAATGATGGAAAGCTCTTGCTCCAAATGCAAAACTTACAATTAACTTTCCACAGACAGATCTTTCTGGTTTGTAATGTAGTCATCTTTACCAAAGTCTTCCCAAGCTTGGTCTCAGATGCTTCTCAGTAAGACATCACTTTACATGGACACAGTGGGATATGCCTATGGAATTTTAAAAGGGTATTATTTTTCTTTAGAAATATTTATTAGTTCATGTGTGTGAGTGTTTTGTCTGTATGTGTGTCTCTACTACTCACATGCCTACTACATTCAGAGGCCAGAGAAGAGTACCAGATCCCCCAAAACTGTAGTTAGCTGTGAGCTGTCATGTGGGTGCTGGGAATTGAACCTGAGTCCTCTATAATAGCATCTGAAGTGCTGAGCCATCTCCCGAGCCGCAAAAGAGAAATAATTGTCAAACTTGTATTCACATAGCTCCTGGAGGGCACAGTAGACCCTAGAAATGTTTGAAGCCATACGGTAGGTCATGTGTCTTCAATATCCAAGTGGGAACTAACTCCATCAGAAGTTCAGAGCCCATGGGATTGATTGGCTAAAATGCCCAGCGTTTATGAAACTGTTTGCTAGAAGAGGGTGTTGCAAAAGCAGGAACTGGCATTGCAGCCTTGTTGCAAAACCCAGAGTCTTAAACTGCACACTAATTTTTGGATATAAACTAGACGGCATCAGCCTGTTTTCATCATGAATTTAAAAAAAAAAAAAAAAAAAAAAACTAAGAAAAGGGAAGGTCGCGTGGACTTTTCAATGAGTCCCATTTTGTTTCTCTCCCAAGTCAGTTCTCAGAACTCTACAATGATGAGAACAAGTCCCTGATCTCTAAGTGGTTAGCGGTCTGTTTATAAACATCATGTTTCACTAGTCTTTATCCCAAACAATACAATTTGGAAATTCATTCATCTTTGCTGCCAAAAATTAAAAAAAAAAAAAAAACTAAAAAGAATATGTATATGTTGTTTTCAATCTTCTATAGGATTCCTCCTAGCCCAAGGTAATTTTTAAGTTTAAAGTTATGACTCTACTGGCCAGATGTGTATGCGAACATGTCTGTGGGAGCACATGCACACACACATGCGTGCACAGGCACTCATGTGTTGGATGGATGAACTTGTCTCTAAGGATGGGCACATGTCTGTCAGAAGTTAACTTTAAGTATCTTCGTTAAGTACTTCAGTCTATTTTTGAGAAAGAGTCTCCCTGAACTCAGAGTTCACCACTTTAGAGAGAATGGCTAGCCTGAGAGTTTTCATGATCTTCCTGGCTCTCCCTGCAGCCCTGGGGTACGAGCACAGGCTGGGATCCCAACTGAGGTCTTCAGGCCTGTTTGTCGCAGGCACCTTTCACACTGAGCCATAGCTCCAGGCCCCAATTTTTTTTTTAAATGTTTTTAACTGCTGATGGCTTTTTATTTGTTCACTTGCTTTGAGTCTGCCCAAATACTCCTGGATACACAGTTCTTACAGCCCTGGTTGGTTGTCTCGATGAGCTTATAATGTCGCTTTACCATTGCTTTCCCTGGGAATAACTTCTCTTTGTCTGGAGACAAGAAGAAAGCGGTCATCTGTTTATCTTAGATGTGCTTGATACCAGCTCATCTAGAGTCTCCTTTTCTAGAAAAAGAAAAGGCTCTCATTCTCTTTGGGAAAGTGTGGTTTACACAGTTCTACGTTCGTGTTCACTTTGAATGCTTTATAGTCGGTTATACGGAAGCTGATACAAGTTGTGTCATACACTGCGAGGTCCACTTCATCCATGTTCATTGGACTTAGTGTGGTAGCCAGTAAAATAGTGATTATTTGAGTGAAAACCACTGCAATCTCTCTCTCTCTCTCTCTCTCTCTCTCTCTCTCTCTCTCTCTCTCTCTCTCACACACACACACACACACACACACACACACACCCCAAATTCCTTGCCTGTTCTCAAAAAGGCAGATTTCATGTGCCTTCTTTTTCTGTGGGCAGAAGAAAGATGTTCATGTATTCAGATGAGTAGAGCGGGGCGGGGGAACGGTGATGTTATGTTTCTCTCAATTCAAGCTTGAATTCGGGCTTACAAGTGACCTTTACTCTGCTTCCGTGGGGTGGGATGGGTCCAAATATTTGAACTATAAAATTTTTACTCCTTATAATTTTTCTTTAAAAAAAAAAAAAAACAACTTGAAAGAATTGCCACCCAGCATGATTTCTGGAAGGAAGCCAGCTTGTCTTATTTCTTGACCCTCAGTTTCCTCTAAGGATGGTCCCCACCACATTTCGCAATGAAAACAGTTCCACATCACCCCCTTTCCGTCAAATGGCTGCATTAAATCTCAAGCTTCAGTAGGAAAAGTTCCAGGCAAGTGGAAAAAGAAATAGATGAGGTTGCTTCCCAGTGTAATACAATTAAGATGTTTTGGGTGAGAGTGTCTCCCAGGTGCTTTGAGAACTCAAAGCGCACACACAGATCAGGATGACTAGGACTGGATCTGAGAGAACTCATCATGGTCTTCACTACTGTTCACAGTGGGAATATCTGTTGGGTCAGATTGAGTCTCCAAAAGACTATACACAAGGTTAGCCGAGACCACCACCAAGCCGGAAAGTGTGAATGACTGGAGGTTAGAGCATCTTCAAGTAACACAGGTTTGCCCACATTACTTGTGCGTCTTTGGGGAGAATTTCGTACTAGTGGGAGCTGACAGGCTCCCAAAGTTCACCTCAAGGTGATGTGTCCACTGACCTGAACTGGGAAGTCCAGAGAAGCATCTTCTTGTCAAAAACAAACAAACAAAACATGAACAATAACTTTGACATTCCCAGGTAATTAATGTGTGTGTTTTTCTGTAGATCTCTCCCCCAGCTCGCTGGCATACTTCTCCCTCCCCTGAAGGCATTCCTGTTCTTCTCAGAAGTCTTGACAGGCAGGTTTGATTTTAAAAGCCTATTGTTTCTAGAAGTTTTTCTGAATAGGGTGTAAGATGTCATTATATATACAGGCCTTAGTGTTACAGATGAGTGTTTAAAGTTAGAACTAACACCTAGGGAAGACAGTGCCAGTAAGCTTACAGCTGCTATAGATCACACACACACACCCCACACACACACACCCCTACGCACATCTTTCTATTTTGTGCTTATTGAAACTGAAAGACAAAAACCTTGTGGAAATGTTTAAAAGGCATAGTTACCCTTAAGCCAGCCAGTGCTGTGAGCCTGAGAGACCAACGATGACTGATCAGTCTGTGCAGTTTTGAATCATGAGTCAGAATTGGCTCTTGGAAAAGCATTTTAGCAATCCCAGCCACGTGGCTTTCTCATTTGACTTTATTAGGGAAAAAAAAAAAAAGCTTTTGCTGCTCTCTTAAAAGAACTGCAGGAAAATGGAAAAAATGGAGAAGAGACTGAGGGAAAGGCGGTCCAGTGACTGGCCCAAATTGGGATCCATTTCAAGGGGAGGCCCCACCGCTTGACACTATTACCGATGCTATGATGTGCTTACAAACAGGAGCCTAGCGTGACTGCCCTGGGAAAGGTCCAACAAGCAGTTGAAAGAGTCAGAAGCAGATACTTACAACCAACCAATGAACTGAAGTTCAACCCCTGTGGTTGAATGAGGGAAAGAGTAGAAGAAACTGAGGAAGAGGGCAACCCCATAGGAAGACCAGCAGTCACAACAAACCTGGACCCCTGAGACACTGAGTCACCAAGCATACACCAGCTGGTATAAGGCTCCTGACACATAGACAGCAGAGGACTGCCTGGTCTGGCCTCAGTGAGAGAAGATGCACCTAACCCCGGAGAGACTTGTGGCCCCAGGAAGTCCAGAGGCCTGGGATTTGGGGGTGGAGGTGGGGACATCCTCTTGGAGATGGGGGTGGGAAGGTGAGGTGAGGAGAAATGGGTTGAGGAATTGTCAGAGGGTGGACCGGGAGGGAGGGGGATAGCGATCAGACTGTGAAAAAAGATTAAAGATAATAATAATGAAAATAATAATAAGGGGACTGACAGGAACCATAGAGATCTAACAGGAGCAATAATGGATAGCTTCTTATACCCAAACATAGACTGATTTTTTAAAGATAAACTGAGTGGTTTTGTGGCATCACTGTTTCATGTTGAAACAGGAATACATTTGCCACCGTGTACCTTTTCACAGTTGCTGGGGGAGCTGGCTGCGCCTAACGCTGCATGTTTTTCATTCAGTCCTTTCCCAGTCCTCTCGGAATTTTAATTTCATACTTTTACAGAAAAAGAAAGAAGGAATGAAGGAGGGGGAGGGAGAGAGAGAGAGAGAGAAAGAGAGAGAAGAGAGAGAGAGAGAGAGAGAGAGAGAGAGAGAGAGGAAGAAAAAGAATTTTCTCAAGGGCTCCCTGCTAGCAAATGACATCACCCACTTCAGAAGTCTTCTTTGAGTCTGAACTTCTGACCAACTTCAATTTGCTTGGAGGTCAGAGAAGATCCCCCTATCTCATGGTTTCGTCTCTGTCTTCAGAGACAGGGTGTCTCTGTTGGTTTAGAAGCCACAGAGCTGGAAAAGAAAATGAACTGGAGACAATTTCTGAGATACAAACTCCTGGTAAAGATAGTCTACTTGGCTAAAACAAACAAACAAAAAAAACCCTCAAACAACAACAACAAAAGAGCTAAAAAACAAAAAGCAAAAACCAAAACAAAATAAAACAAACACAAAAAACGCTTCCCGGAAGCAGATCTGTTAACCAGGCTGGAAGTCAAATGTGATGCTGACCATACTGGGTTATTATTGATTTATCGCTTTGGCTATAACTCAATCAAAAAATCTTCAGGAAGAAGTTGTAATGTAGGAAAAATATGAAGATTTGAATCACAGCATCCAGTTTTGATCTTCACCTGACTAATAAAATAATATTGCTTACCCACTTTGCAGTTGAGCCAAAACACACACACCCTCTTCTTCTGTCTCTCCCTCCCTCTCTTCTCTTTCTTACTCTCTCTCTCTCTCACGCACACACACACCTAAGATGTTAAAGATTTTATTTTTATTTCCCTGAACAACCAAGCACTAAAAAACGCAAAAGCTGTGTGAAGAAAATCCCAGTACCTCCGTTTCCTTATGCTCTTTTGACAAGTTATTTACATTTTTAAAGTGTGTTTCATCATTGAGGGTTTTCAGATATTGTCATCTCCCTGTCTTTTCACTGTCTGAACAGAAACTGATATTTTGCTTTAAACAAGTGAAATGTTCACTAAAATAAGATTTTTTTTCAGGGCCCTGCCCCTGTGGCCCTTTGTGACAGTTCTGTGTCCCTGCCATCTAGGCCTTCCCACATGCTCGGCAATAGACATTTTCCTGTCACAGGGTTACAGCTGGCCCTGTGCTCTTTCTGAGTCTTGGCAATAAGTCCCACAATTGCTCTCAGCTCCCGAGGTCACGTGGTCCAGCGGCTAGGAACTAGAGTTTAGAGTGTGCTTACTAACTTCTCTTCAGCTTTGGCCACAGGCTGACCCTACTAAACACCCATTCCCCCATCCCCCATCCCCCATCCCCCATCCCCCATCCCCTCTGACCCCTGAGAGCTCCCCCGCAGCCTGTCTGCAGCTAAGCCTCATACACCTCCTTACTCAGGGCGATGTCAAAGGGGCCGAGAGGGTCCAGGGGCAGCAGGGGACTGGCTCCCAGGGCTCTAGCCCGCCTGAGACAAGCCGTAGCTTCTGGCCGGCTGTCTTGGCTGCTGGATGGTTTATTCATGCTCTAACCTCTGTCCCTGCTCCTGCCCTCCCTCCGTTCCTTTCTTCCCATCGAGCCCTTTCCGAATTTGGGTTTTTTTTTTCCTGATTTTTTTTTTATTACTTTACTGTTATGACCATACTTTTTAATATCACATCTTCTTGTTTTATGATTTAGCCTTTCTTATTCGCGTATATGTATTCTTTTTTTCCTGTCTCTCTGTTCTTTTCTGCCTTTATGTTCTTCTAGCTTCGTAACTTTCTTTTCAAAACTCTTAACCATTGGCCAGGCACGCCGCTCCACCAGCACTGCCACAAAGGGAGACTGCCACAAGGGAATGGGATTTAAGGACAGCCTGGACTATACTAGATATCTTGTCAAAAAGAAAAAAGAAAATCATATATTTTTGTTATTTTAAAATTATATAAATTATAAAATTGCTTGTATTTACATGTCTCCTTATTTCTACTCGTTGAAAAACAAGTCTCCTCTCCCCGCCCTCCCCGCTTGACTTCTATGGTAACTGCCATTTTACCCTGCAGCAGCTCAGGTGCACCTTAAATGCCACAAGCTGTGTAGACTATGAAAGAGTCTCCAGTGACAGAAAGACAGAAAGTAGGTTGCCCCTACTGCTGTCCTGACTGGCAGCTGGGTCACTCCCCGTGTACTGTGTCCTCTTGGGACACTTTTTGTGACTCTCAGACCTTTCCAGTCATCTTCCCCATATCTGATACAACATAACTCTAACCTTAACCCTAAACACCTTGATTCGTCTTGTCCCTACAGGTCCTTTTAGAAGGGTCACTCAGTGACTTATTGTCCTCCAGGCCATGGAACATTTGTTTTAACTACTTGAATCAGTTCAGGTAAAATGTAGTCAGACTGTCAGAGCAGCACAACAGACTTGCTACATTGATCTTACCTCATTGCACTGGCCTCTATTCAAATCACTGCCTGATTTTGACTGACTCAAAAGAGAAAATGGATTTGCTAGGTGTTACTTTTTACGTCAATTTGCCATCAATTTGGGGCTCTAAAACTACAAACCTAGGTGGAGAACCTTTGACCCTACAAAAGTGAACTTTTGATGACCAATGCCAGGACTTTTGCTGAACGGGCTGGTTTAATAGCTTAAACATACCTTTAGAGTTGACTATCTAATATAATAATTACAACATCTAACATTTATCTAAAACAGCTACATTTAACGTTTTTTTTTTTTTAATCTTTATCCATTTCTCACGTATTTACCCGATTTCAGTGTTCCCTTATACGCTAATGTATTAGTGTCGATCATTTAATGAAACAAAGGTATTAGGATCCGTGCAGCTTTCGGCTGCTCACAGACACGGGTCTAAGCCTCTTCTCTCTTACTTAACCTCTCCTAAATTGTTTCCTTCTCCGGAAAATTGGAATCAGCCTACCTTGCCCAGGGTTGGCCCGAGGATTATCAGTAATATATGTAAAGAGCCTCTGTGCCATCCCGCCAGAACAGGCAGTGACTCCATAGCAGCCTCTTTCATTAGGAAGACTGTAAGCAGCATAAATACCTCCTCATGACTTCAAGTCTGAGAAAAAACAATCAGCCATGGAGACTTCTGGTTCGCCATTATCTTCCTCCAGCCTCCTGGCCAGGAAATATTTTCAGGTGCATCCTGTGAACAATAGCCCTGGGGCCACCAGGCTCCTATCTGTAAGGAGTGCCTTTCCTCATGTGACCCAGTGGGATCCTTAGCTCTGTGCAGTAAGCCAGGTTAGGGAAAGAAAAGGAGAGCAGGCCCCAGCCCCTCCCCCACCCCTGTAGGATTAATTTAGCTAATTTACAAAGTACACAAAGCTTTCACCTGAGTCCGCATCCTCTCCCTCTCGCACCTTCTCACTCTTTCCTGGATGTAGTTCTATAGTTCCTTTCTCTCAGTGGTTGGAATTAATTTAGTGGGTACTATGAGAATGGTTGCATAGACTAAAAGAAGCCTTACCCTGCCCTGGTCATGCTGATGACTGTCTACTGAGAACCCATATTTGACTAAACTCCTTATGGAGAGCATTGTCTCATGTGTTTTTAAGATTCTCATTCTTGTACCGAGTCTGTAATCAAATACTTTTTGTATTTTAAAAGTGAAAAATAGGCTTGGTAAAGTGGAATAACTGTTAAAGATGAAAACTTGAGTCAACAGAAAGTCTGAGGACTTTATTAACTGCGAATGGCTGTCCTAGACAGGAAAAAAAGAGTATTTCTTTGTTATTTAGATAAGGTCTCGTCTTGATATAAAACCCAGGCTAAGCCCAACCTCTTGATCTTTCTGCCTCAATTCCCCCTGCCCTCAGTGTTAAGGAAAGCACCTTGCTTTTCAAGGATATTTACAACCCAACAACACAAAGGCTCGGCTGCTTTGAGAACATAGGAGAGAGAACAGTTGACTTATGGAGTCCTGAGAAAATTTTTTTAAGGAGACGGTGTTGGATCTGGGATTTGGAAGATAGGTGGGATTTTGTTGGATGAACCTGGTGCAGAGGAATGAGGTAGAGAGATGGAAAAGTGCTGGAGAAGCAGCAGGTGGGGGGTCTGCAGAGGAAAGGCACAGTGGGACACGGTCAAGGAGACAGCCTGGGACAGCCTAAATGGATGCTCTAGTGAGCTCAACGTAGAGAGCCCCGAGCTGCTGCACTGTGCCCAGGTCACAGCAAAGAAGGCGAAGCAGTGTTAGCTCTGGATGCGTTCTCTCACATCAGCTTCTAAGGCTTGAGACCCTGGACAGACATCATTGCAAACCAAGGGAGGGCTCGTGGAGGGAGCCCGGGCCGGACTAAGAGTGGTGTAGGAAGAACACGGAGGAAGCCTCTTGCCTTGTCAGCATCACTTAGTCCTGACTCATTCGGAGAAAGACCCTTCACTGTGCATTGTGGCTGTGAGGGAACTCCTGAGGAGACTCTTTTGGGGGGGGGGAAAGAGAGTTTTGTTTCAGCCCTTGATCCAGGTGGGTGTCAGAAGTCCTGGTAGGAAGAGTGTGGTGGCCATACAGCTCCCATCATGACAGCTGACAAGACCCAGTAGCTGGTCACCTCCTTCTCCCTGAATCCCATCAAAGATCTTCAGCCTGTATGATAGAGCTATACCACTCTGTATGGTAGAGTTCTCTCTGGGAGCATCTCAAACAGACAAGCCCAGAGGTGTTTTCTCAATTCAACCAAGTTGTCAAACAAAACACCACAGGAGATACTTCTTAAATTTCCTCAATAAGAACATAATATAAATAGTTCGTACATCAAGAAACAAATGCAGGCACATGAGCTTCCTCTGTCCTGTGTTTTACAACTCCAAATACAACACCTCTGACTTCCAGCTCTGTAGTTCACTCTTGCCTACATTTAACGGTATAAGCATGGATATTGCAGTACAATACCTTATATGTGGTTTATCAACACTGTGTTCACCAAATTCACCCTTGCAAGAGTATGCAGCTGTGGCTCTAACCTTCTGTTTGCTGTATAATATTACTCCATGGATAATATTACCGTATATTGCGTATTTGCCCTTGGATTCCTTTCTTTCTGTCCTTTTAAAATGTGGTCAGCACAAAACTTCAACAAGTTAGAGACTCAGTCTTCAGCCATAGAGCTGGAAAGTGCAGTGCGGGGAGTCTGATCCAGTGTCATCTTACTTAAAAGCCTAAAGGGCAGTATACCATGAACTTGATTTAGTATTTAGACAAGAACTGTAATGTTTGATGAATCAATCAAAGATGTGTTATGTGTGGGGAAGATCCCTAGCTTCCAAGAGCACTGTGAGGAATGGAGATCCCTCATAACATTCCTATAAACATGCCGCCAGCAGATGCCATGAAACCACTGGTACCCGTGTAGAGCATCTTTGCTATCAGGTCCATAGTCTAAGAACTTCACTTGTATTTATTCCTATGGCCCATCCCCGCCAAAACCAACTCTCTGGAGGTGGGCAGACGAAGATGCGCTGCTATGCTGTTGTGACTCTTTCTTCCTACCCCATCCTTAGCAAGTGAGCAGGGGAATGCTGCTCACGTCCAGGCATGGAGCATGATCCAGTATACCAACCATACCTTTATAAAATGTAAATTATAACTGATGTTATAGTGAGGATACTGACCTAACCAGGATGCAACGAGGGACCGATGTATCCAATAGAGACATGGATAGTGAAGAAGAGATGTTGGTTTACGACTCTGGAGAGGTATTATTGCAAACAGAGGACACAGATAATAATAATAATAAAAAGAACCAGGCTCAGGAATGAGGGTAGCATACAGAACGATCAGAAATAAAGCAAAGATTGAGAGAGTGAGGGCTTAACCAGGTATGGTTGGGATCCTGGAGACATGATGGAGTAGTCTGATCTACAGGTAGCTATCTTCCTGGGTTCTTGCATCCCAGTTGAGCACATTGGTCTCTAGAGCATAACACATATTTTATCTGCATAAAGGCTAGCACGCTGTTTCAGCGACAAGGTGTCAATGTTCAAACTTTGATTTTGGAGTGATGCTCCTCCTTTGCTGCTGCTGCTGCTGCTGCCGCCACACCACTGCCACCACCACCATCATTACTGCCACCACCAGCCCCCATGAACTGCTGAAAGCCCATAGTCAGTGAGAGAATATGACTGGCTCATATTTTGACGTTCCATGCCTGCAGTTTTCCATCACTGACTGCAGTTGCAAACTGCAGTTTCGAACTGAACCATCTGAATAGGCATTCGGAGTCAACGCCCCTTCAAGAGGTTAAGGGCACAGAGGATAGACTGAGCAAGAGGCTCTGTGAAACTTGACCAAGATACCTTGTGCTTCATTCTGTTACTATGACAACACACTCTGATTACAAACAACTTAGGGGAGGAAAGGGCTTAATTAGCTTGCATTATAGGTCATAGTCCCTCACTGAGGGAAGTTGGACCAGGAACTGAAGCAGGAACTTAAAGCCCAAACCATGCAGAAACATCGTTTGCTGGCTGCCTTGCAGGCTCGTGCTTAGCTGTCTTTCTTCTACAGACTAGGACTCTATGCCCAGGAAAACAACAGACATGGAATTGCCAATGTCCCACTCACAATGAGCCCTCTTACAATCAAGACAATCCCCCAAAGACGTGCTCAGGCCAGTCTGATTTGGGCAATCCTTAGCTGAGTCTCCCATCTCAGATAACTTATGGACTGTGTCAAGTTGATTGTTCAACTAACTAAAACTTTCTCTGGAAGTCACGGATTGTTGGTTTTTTTTTTTTTTTTTTTTTTTTTTTCTTTTTTGATTTTTCTGGAAAGTCCAAAATCTGACAGAGGACATTTTCTTTGAAGAAGCTGCCTGTTTAGATCAGTTATGGTTTGGGCTTCTGTGTCCTGCTCTGTTTCAAGGTGACCCAGTGTTGCCTGTTATTCATCATCACGCGCTTCTTCTCATTATCTGCCTCCCTGATTACTGTTCTGCAGGTTGATTGGAACTGTATTCAAGACATTTGTACATCATAGTTCCTGGTCACATCTATATGTTAGCAAATCAAGTATGATTTATCTCTCGAATTATTGGCTAGGGTTGGTTTCTTTTACTCAATGCCTGCTCTCTCTAGCTTGTAATTTTAATTAGCCCTTGCTCCTTGTTCCCCCCACCCCACTCCCCAAGAATGAGGCTAGCTGTCACTCTGGCACCAACTCTCAGCCTCCGCTGGAATGTACTCTGAGTTCTGCATTCAGATTCCCTAATCGAGTTGGGATGGAGGGTGAGGGGAGCAGTCAAGTTAAAGTTGCAGCTTGTAAGGAATAGAACAGCCTTTCAGTTTGGGGGGGCGGGGGTGGCGGTTGAATTGCTGTTAGAAAAACTGGATTTGAAAGTCCAGCTACATATATTCACCATGTCCAGTTCTGGCTAGAGATCACCCTTCCTAAGTGCTGTTGTGCAGTGGGAAGTTGACCCCCACATCTGTAGAGTCCCAGAGTCACCTCTGTCACTTCTGGAGGGAATGAATCGCAGCTGCCATTGCTTGGTGATGTAGCACTGTTTGTTTGAACGACAGGGACTTAGGGAGCAGAGGAAGATGGGTAGACTCTGGGCCTTCTGCCTTAAACTTTAAGTGCTGGGATTGCGAGTTATGGGATGCTGGGGATTGAACTGAACCTTGGGCTTTGCGCATGCTAGACACACACTATACCAACAGCCCCAGACCCAGTCCAGCCCCGCCCCAGCCCCGCCCAGTCCCAGCTCCAGCCCCACCCTCCACCCCACCCCCACCTCCGGCCCCAGCCCTGGTGTTGGCAGCATTTGACACCTATACTGCTTTGTTTTCCCTCCTCTTGCTTCCTAGAGGCATCCGATTTTTCTCCCATTTTGCTTTTATGCTGAGAGCGGTAGAGAGCGGCATTCTTGGTAGGCCTATCATTTGGCTGTGGCAAATGTCTGCACATGAGCAAAGTTCAATTACTTCCTGAATATGTAAAATAATCATAAGACAAACCTGCTTTGAATTTCTGATTACCCTCTCTTTCCCCAAGATAATATTGTATTGTTTCTCCAAAGATCTAGTATCTTGAACAAGATAATTATATTTGTACTAAAATGCAAGTCAAATTTCTCCTCTCTGAAAAAGAAGAGAGGTGCCGATTTCAGAAAGATTTAGGTTCAAATTTAATCACTTTCTCTCTGAACTTCAAGTGAAATTTAATTATCCTGATCTTGACTTAACACCGAGGAACACACAAACAGTGCAGGCAGGAGCAGATAAGAACGGAGCATGTGCTGAAGAGAACAAAGAACAGAGATAAAGTTTGCAAGATTTAAGAATGTCATTTATGTAGCCAGTTAAAGCGCCTGTCTTCCTTTTAAAAAAAGGCAACCGGTACTAAATAATATTGGTTTGCTGTAAATATGAATGTTTATCAATAGCAAGTTGGTGCAGCTTCAATGTTCCTGGGCCCATGTTTAACAGGGTATTGTAAGACAGATTCACAGTTATGAAGTGAAAGTGTTTGAAATGAAGTACAGTATCCCTGAGGTTTTTATAACCCACTAACGCTTAGAGGCCTTTTTATTCTCGAATCCAGTTTGATCATCAGAGAAGCAGTATAAGCTTTGCCCTAAATGAACAGTACACATAAGGCACTGATTTTCTTAATAAAATTAATACTTCATATTTGCTGTGTTGTCAGAGGCCTCCAGAGATGCAGAAGCAATAGTGTGAGTGTGTATTTGTGTGTCTGTATGTGTGTCTATATGTGTTTCTATACATGTGAGTGTTTGTGTGTATGTGTATGTGTGTATGTGTGGTTGAGTGTGTATGTCTGTATATGTGCATGTATGTGTGTCTGTATGTGTCTCTATGCATGTGAGTGTGTGTATGTGAGTGTGTATGTCTGTATGTGTGTGTGTCTGTACATGTCTCTATGCATGTATGTGTGTGTGTGTGTATGTGTGTGAGTGTATATGTGTGTCTGTGTCTCTATGCATGTGAGTGTGTGTATGTCTGTATGTGTGTGTGAGTGTGTGTATGTCTGTATGTGTGTGTATGTGTGTCTGTACATGTCTCTATGCATGTGTGTGTGTGTGTCTGTTGGGGGCGTTGTCCATCAGGTTAAGGAAGTATGTACGTCCATGGTCTCCGGGAACTCCGGAACAGTCAGAGCTCACCTTTGTGTGCACAGCTGTGAAGCTGAGAAGACAGACGTGTGTCCTACTCAGGTTTTTCAGAGACTGGATAAGAACTATCAGGCTTCGGAGGCCAGTCATTTCTGTTTTTAGGTTCCCAAATTTAAATGTTAGTGTCTTCCAAAGTCATCTTCACAGAGACAGCCACTGTGGGGCCTTCAAGCCAACATGAACATGACCATGATTGTCAATGCCAAGTTTTAGAGTTTCCGTGTTTGTATTCCATCAGAGACATGTACAAAGAATATCTTCGTGGCCTCTTTGCTTTGTCTTACCTTTTAAAATATTACAAATAGTTGGACTTTACATGTCTGAATCAGAAATGACTGTGGTGAAGTAGACATGGAGGGTAGAAGCCAGAATAGGGAGCATTCAGAGATCAAGATTCGGAAAGAGAGGGCCTCAGAGAGGACTGGGGTCCCCCTGCTCTTCCTCCTTATCATGTGCATTGAACAATTCACCAATTCAACCTGGCTCCCTTTTCATGGAAGGATGTAAGGGAACACTGGGCCTATTGAGTACCTATTATTTGGACAAGTTGTTTCAATTCCCCCATCTCCAGTCCATCCCATCTCCCTTCCCATCATGCTGCCTTGAGCACACACTGCATCACATCTAATCTTCCTGCAGAAAGCCCTCCTCCCTCGCTCCCAGACAGTCCAGATAAGTCCTTCCCAAGGCTCTGCTCCCTCCTGTCCTTTGCCACCCTTCTTATGGGCAGCAAAGTCAAATCTGCAGCCCTGACCTTCAGAGCTGTCTGTAATCTGACCCTGCACCGCCTACACTAGACATCCTCATCTGCCCATCCCCCACATCCCTACCCCTCATCCAGATGGTAGACTGCCTTTCCTGTGTCCTGTGTGTCTTAGCAGCCTGCTTTTTCTGAGGGCTCTCTGACTTCTGTGCACCATGATCCCATCAGCAGTAAGCAGTTTCGGGAACTTTTCCCCAATGTAAGTATGCATTGCTGATTTAGGGTTTTAAATTCCATTAAATACAGCTCCCAACTTGGGGGAGTTCCTCAAGTTTCCTTTCCTGAGCAGCAGCCCCAGATCCTTACGTGAGTTCTTGACATGTGTTATGTACACATTAAATATCTGAATGGACAAAATTCTCTTTCGGCAGGTAAAAACTAGCTGTCTTATCTTAAACTATGTCAAGCGCAATTAAAATGTTAGTATATAAATATATAATATCTTTTAGAAAGCATTAATATACTGGCAAGGCAGTAAATTCAAAACTATAGTGAAGAATATAAAGTATCCAGAGACAAAATGATCCAAATAGACACAGAATAAATCTTGTAGCTTTCATCAGGGACTTGTACTGAATCTTGCAAGTGTATGTATGTTTGTGTGCCCGCATGTGTGCATGTATGCATATGTGCATGTGTGGCGTGTGCATATAAACATGTGTGTATATGTGTGCATATGGGCATGTGTGCCTCTGTGAGTGTGTGTGTGTGGTTTCTCCCGGTCTTTCTTTGTAGCTGAGGCTATGCTGTAACTCATTATGTAACCCAAAATGGTCTCAGACTTGCATCAGTCCTGTTCCCTCAGGCTTGGATTATAGGTTTGTGCTACCACCCCTTATTCCTACTTCGGAAAAACCCATCTTAAGGCATCATAGTTGACACTTTACTCCTCCTCTTCTTTCTTCTCCTTTTCCTCCTCCTGTTCTTCCTCCTCCTCCTTCTGTTCCTCTTCCTGCTCTTCCTCCTTCTTCTCTTCCTCCTGCTCTTCTTCCTCCTCCTCTTCCTCCTCCTCCTCCTCCTGCTGCTTTCTTCCTGTCTTACATTTCCCATGGTGTAGGGGATCTAGCTCCTCCTCCTCCTGCTGCTGCTTTCTTCCTGTCTTACATTTCCCATGGTGTAGGGGATCTAGCTCCTCCTGCTGCTGCTTTCTTCCTGTCTTACATTTTCCCATGGTGTAGGGATCTAGCTCCTCCTCCTGCTGCTGCTTTCTTCCTGTCTTACATTTCCCATGGTGTAGGGATCTAGCTCCTCCTCCTGCTGCTTTCTTCCTGTCTTACATTTCCCATGGTGTAGGGGATCTAGCTTCTGTCCTCACTGATATTAGGCAGCTCTCTCCCACTGAGCTACACTTTGAGACATGAACTTTAATTTGGCTTGTTAATTTTTTTTTTTTTTTACTATTGGGGTACAGGAATTGGAAGGACAATTTCTGGGGCCTCTTCTGAAACATGATCTCAAATGGAATCTAAAACGATGTTTACTTCAAGTGCATCCTTGGACGCTTGTACATCTGATAGTATTTTAAAGAGTATTCTTCTGCTGGAACTAGAGTGTAGTTGGGCAGTAGAATGTTTATCTAGAATGCCTTGGTCCTGAGTTCTGTTTCCAGCACCACAAACTCCGCTGCCAATGACAGGACCTGCTTGCATCAAAACAAACAAACAAAACCAGTAGGAGTTTCCACCCTCTAAATATGTGTTTCTTAACCAGACACGCTATCCCGAAGGCCATCTTCCAGTACCCACACCTTGTGTCCTATGCATGTCTGAATACTAAACTAACACTCATTGTTCTTTCTTTCCCTAATCTAGTAAATGAGAGCAAATTAGTTGTATGACCTTTTCTGCCAAGGTGTAACCCAAAGCCTGTTCCCCTGGAGAGACCCATAGAGAAATGACTCGATCCTTGTCTACCTTGGTGAAGCGATGAGTTTCCTGGGGACTGTGGAGGAGCATGGGGGAGAGGCTGCTTACAGAAGCTTGGGTGACTGAAAGTCAGCTGCATCACAGAGAGAGTTGGTTAGAACTCACAGCAGCTGTCCTGTCCCTGCCCCTCAGTTATTTACTCCTCTCAGAATTCTCCAGAAAGGCCTGTTGATATGTTTCCTGAGATTCCATAGTAAGAGTAGCTTCCCATTTCCCTCACACAAGAAACATTTCCATCTAGAATAAATAACTGTGTAACAATTTGCAATTGAGATGATACACTGTTTCTGGACACAAGGTGGGGAAAGTACAGACACTGAGAACCAGTTCTTTGTCATGAGTCTCATCAATGCCAAACAACAAGGGTCCTGGAATTGCCTGGTGTTGCCTTAGTAAAGAACGAAGCCATCATCTCCAAGAATATGTGCTAGTCATTGGGATTTGGAGAAGTACCTATCATAACCTTCCAACAGGCTCGAGAACCTATTACTTTTGGAAGAGTAATGAACCAGGCCAATGACAGTCAGGCCCCCTGCTGAGTAAATGGGACGAGCCAGCACGATAAAGCATAAAGAATAAGAGAAAGAAGGAACTCAGGTTTCTCTTCTATTATACATTGTTTCACTGTGAGAAGCGAGCCGAGGCCTAGTGAGGAATGACGGTAAAGGTTTTGCACAACAAACTGCATTGAACTTCATGATTAGCCGCAGCTAAGTAATACATTTTATCTCATTTATTTTACCACAATTTTAAAAGGCACTTTGGGCATTTTTAGTTCTTTAGCATAAAACATCAATTATTTAGTTAAAATTAATTTTAATCCATTCATAAGTAATGTAAGATAGGCCCAGAGACCAACCAAAATTAGTTTTGCTCATAAGGTAGACCATAGGTTTCTAGGAGAAGTGATGAACATGAAAGAGAATCTGATAACACGATACAAGCACCGTGGCTTTCTGTGGAGGTGGACAGAGTATAACTTGACAAACAAAAACAACCCAAAACTCATGATCATTCAAACTGAAATAGGGTCCTCACTTCGACAGCACATATACAAAACTGAAATACGAAAATTAGGATTTTTTTTTTTTTTGCCTTAAGTTAAAAATGCAGGTAATGGGGTCTGAGTATAGAAACACCACTTGCAAATAAATAATTTTTTTTGTGCAAACATAGTTAGATTACAGAATATATAAAACTATGCATAGAAATGATGAAAAATCATAAAATAAGAAACTTATAATAAAAAGGTTAAAATACAGCTATTATTATCATGCTCACATAAGTAGGACCATGAAGATCTAGTTATTTAATAAAATACTGATTCCAACATCAGAGCAAGATGGCTAAGATTTCTGAATTACTGTTTTTACTAAGCTCCTCAACCCTACTTTGCTCTGTTTTTACTTTCAGGAAGTTACATGAGAAACTTATAAGTGAATTCAGTACAAACACAGAGAGAATTAGACTGTCAAGACCACGTAGCAACCCCTGAAAGATTATGCTGTAGGCTGTGGAGTGAGATTAATACAGTGTCAAAAGGAACTAACTGGGTTCAGTTTTGTCGAAGAACAAAACCAGGAAGTGGACACTGCAGGATGACTTGCGTTATGCTGGAGGTGTTTTGGTAAGCCACCAATTTTGCAGTGGGTTATGAAAGGTGGTTTGAAAATCTTTTTGTGTTCTATTTAAAACAGAAGAGATTTTTCTTCTATCTCAGGTGGTTCTGTTTTAGGGTTGGAGATCTGCTCCAAACCCTTCTCAAGGACCCCTTCAGAGCTGAGGCTCCAAGGCCAGACTTTATATAAGCCAGCTTTACCAAAGCATGTTTTAAATAGATTGAACTTTTTGATAAAACTGGTTTTCCTGCACTCAGCTGTCATATCCTTCTAATGTACTTGGAGTCTGCTTACACAGAGCACTTGACTGGGTACGAGATCAAGCGAATGGAGCAAGTTATTTGCTTCACTAGAAGAACTTTCTCCGGGATCTGTGAAGGGTGGGTGTTCTCTGGTTTATAGGGAACAAATGAGATGAGGCAACATGTGAACTGCATAAGACAGAAGATGCCAGAGGCCAACAGCCAGTCAAGCCTCCCATAGAGTCAATGAGAATCAAGGAAACAAAGGAACACACACCACACACACACACCACACACATGTATGTAGACATGCACATATACATGTTAAATATTTATAGAGAGGTTCAAATTTCAAAGATGCCCCTACTGTAGCACTACAGATAATAAAAATAGCAATAGCAACAATACTCTTACAGAGAATTCTGAAGGTTTGCTGCACAATTAAACCTTCAGGAAGATTTTGCAGGCTTCGGAAACAGCTCAGTGCGTTCAGTACCTACCAAGTAAGTGTGAAGATCTGAGTTCAGGTTACGTGGAACCTCTTTTGGGGGTGTGGCAGCATGTATGTATAATTCCATCACCGAGAAGAGAGACAGTCAGAGCCTGGCTTTGGATCCAGTGAGGGACATTGACTCAAAAACTAAGATGGAAACGCTTGGCTTGACATATCACCTCCACATGGGCATACACACGTGTATGTGTACATGCATATCCACATGCACACGTCCATATAGACATAGATACCACACACTAATGCACGTGTGCGTGCACACACTCGCACACACATGCGCACACAGTGTTTTGAAAAAGGAACTACCACTCTCAATTTCTAAGAATCCTTGATATGGCGAAGAGTGGCTACAAGAAGAGAGGAGATGCAGAGAGACTGAAGTATCATCAAGGAGAATAGTCAGACGGCTTAGGGAGTATTAAGACACAGTTTTAAAAACAGTGTGGTGCCCTTTCTACAGGACAGGGAAGCAGGGGTGTGTGATAGCACTATGTACTGTTCTCACACTAGTGGCCAGTGGCTTCTGGAAGCGAGAGCCTTAGTCTTGAGACCCGGAGATGGTTCAGATAATAATAATCAAAAGAGGAGAGGAAGGCAGGGGAGAACTTTCTTGAGGATGGATTAGCAGGGTGTTAACTGATAATTCTATGTCCAGGAATGAGTAAAGACATTGAAGACATTTTTCTTTCATAAATTTAGTTTCAAATGCCAGATATTAGGGACCCAGCAAGATGGCTCAGAGGGGAAAAGAGCTTATTGTACAAGCCTGAAGACCTAAGTTTGATCTCTGAACCCACAACAGACTGAGAGAACTGACCTCTAAATGTGTCCTTTGACTCAGCCCATGCACCGTAGCTCACACGTTACCCACAATAATGTAAATTTATAAGAGATTCAAATATGTTGTGCTTGCCTGTAAGAGGCAAGAGGACCAGGAGTTCACTACCATTGCAACCTGGCTATATGAGATGCTGCGTCAGCTGTATAAACACATTCCAAGTTAAAATTGCATATCACAAACAGTATCATGTTTTAAATGCATGGGTTGTCCCACTCATTAGCCTTCATAAGAGTTTAATTTGTTTATTCAGATTTTAAGCGCGCTGTCCAAACCACTTAATGCCTGTGGAACAATGAATAGCACATTTTTGAATGTGTGGCTAAGATTCGAACATTCAAATCCATCAATTGGAACAATCCATCAAAGAGTCTAGTTTGGGCAGGTGAGCTAATAGTCCCTCCCAGGTCATTCTGACCAAGCTGAAGACTTTTAGGCAAAGTTTTGAGTCTAATCAAAAGTTCAGATGACAAAACCACAAATCACAGGAATGCGGTGCTTCATAACACCCAAGAGAATTAAAGAAAAAAAGAAATTTGAGTACCAATCCTTTTAGCTCAGCAGGAGCGGAAACAGCTTATACGAGTATCATGAACAAAGGACAGAGGTCTCTCCCACACCCTGGTCTGGCCATGCTGCTTGTTCTCAGCATCCTGGTTTCTACACCCTCCTTCTCCACCTCCACTAATCTCACTCAATTTTACGCCCTTCCTTCAGTTTCTGCTCTCCTTCATTCTAAAGACACTTTAATTTTCTTGTCATTGTCCACCCTCATGTCTTCCCCTCCCTGTGTGTAACATGTTTCTCCTACCTGGGTTTGCCAAATACCTTCTCCCACCTGGCAATCAAAGATTGCTTCCATTTTCTGTTCCCCCTCAAAACCCCCTCACGAGGTCCATGTGTGATGTCTTTGTTCTTTCTTCTCCCTCTGGTATGTTTATTTTTCAAGTTGCAGACACTGTGGATGCTGACTTTAAAACCCAACATGATGCCCATGGAGACTGGACTTAATGTTGCTCCATTCTCATGCAAGTCAGACAGTTATTATTTCATCATCATAGTAACATCAAGTGGTCTGCACTGCAGGCCTCTGGAGGGTAGGAACTGATTGTATTCAACTCACTGGGAAACACAGAAGAACAATGCAACGGTACTAAATGAAAGATGAGGTTAAGTGTTGCTATGGGGACCGTCCTGAAGACTGGGTACCAGGAATAAGGCTGAGGCTTACTGGCAAGATTTTGGCTACATGTATTTGTGTTTCTCAAACTAGTGTTTGAACCCTGAGAATCATGAAGGGCTCATGATTCAGAGTGAGAGTTTGGGATAAGAGAACGATGAAGGAAACTAAAGTCACATGTGTCTATTGTCGCCATGTGGTAAGCCTGCCATGGTCATGGTCAGCTTTAATTGTCAAGATGACACAGCCTAGTTGTCTCAAAGGAACACCTCAATTGAGGAATTATCAGATTCAATTGGTCTGTGGCCATGTTTGTGGGGGATTGCCTTGATTACTAATTGATGCAGTAGGACCCACACCACTGTGGGGGGCAGCTTCCCTAGGCAGGCTGCTCTGTAGAAGAAAACTAGCTCAGGATGAGCCTGCGAGCAAGCCAGCAAGCAGTGTCCTCCCATGGTTTCTGCTTCAAGCTCCTGCTTCTGTTCTTGCCCCGACTTGCCCCAATGAAGGACCGTGGCCTGGAAGTGCAAGTCAAATAAACCCTTCCTTTGCTTAAGTTGCAGTTGGTCATGGTAATTGTTCCAACCACAGAATGCAACTTGAATAGCACTCGTGTCTCCTCAGGGAGGTGGTGGGTGTCCCTTCATCCCGCTTCAGGCTGCTGTCCCTTTGAATTGCTCTCCTCTCTGAGTCATTCACTCATCACAGAGCAGGCACTGTTCCACCCACACACGCTGTTTCCTCTAACCTGCAAGTAAAGACGACACTCGCTGCTTAATCACCTTTCCCTCAACAGATAATGCTAATAAAACAGTGGGGGGAATGGCACGATTCCTCGTGCTGTCTTCAGTCTTCAGAGTCATGTGCTAAGATCTTTGACATTCTATCTTTTCTTGAAGTGCACAGTAACTCCAGCAGGTACGCCCCCAGCATCCTCTGTGCTCACATAGGGGTAGGCAGTGACCTCCAGGACAAATCCGAGCTTCCAGTTCCAACAGGGTTAAATGCAACACAGCAGCAGAAGATCCAGCACAACACAGCTTCCCTGTTTGGATCACCATCGATTATTTTCTAATATGTTTTTAGACACTGTCTCCTGTAGGCCATCCTAGCTTTGAAGTTTGTTATGTTGAAGAATCACTTCAGGATTTGATTCTTTAAATCTTTGGGAAACTTGGTTTGTTATTATCATTACTAACTACTAGTTAGCATTCAAAATGATGGTTACCATTGTAACATTATTTCTTACCTCCTGCCAACTCTTTCTGATTTTCTCCTCTCCACTGGCCCCTTCTTCACCCAAATAGTTCTTCCTTTTGCTCTCATGCCCCACAGGCCACATTCTGTCCTGTTCCCACAATCCCTTTATACTTCTATCTCCCCTCACGGTCACCTTTCTGTTTCAATATCCCGAACGCATATGTATCCATGTGCATGTATTCATGCATGTATATGTCTCAGCTAGTATTTATATGCTGTGAACACCATGACTACAGCAACTCTTAGAAGGGAAAAGGTTTCCTTGAAGCTGGCTTATAGATTCAGAGGTTTAACTCATTATTGTCTCAGCAGGAGGCACAGTCACGTGTAGGCAAGCATGGTGCTGGAGAGGTGACTGAGAGTTCTCCACCTGCATTCACAGGCCGCAGGAAGAGAGAGACACTGGGTCTGGCTTAATCATTTGAAACTTCAAAGCCCACCCACAGTGACGCACTTCTTCCAATAAAGCCAGACTCACTCCTACAAAGCCACACCTAATACTGTTACTCCCTGGTGACCAAGCATTTAATTCTATGAGCCTATGAGGGTCATTCTTTTGTTTGTTTGTTTGTTTGTTTGTTTTTTTCCAGACAGGGTTTCTCTGTATAGCTCTCTGGCTGTCCTGGAATTCACTCTGTAGACGAGGCTGGCCTCGAACTCAGAAATCCACCTGCTTCTGCTTCCCAAGTGCTGGGATTAAAGGCGTACGCCACCACCGCCCGGCTTATGAGGGTCATTCTTATTCAAACTATCACAGTGTGTATATGCCTATGTGTATGTGTATGTATAAATGTATGTGTATATATTTATGTATGTTTACATATGTATGTATATGGTTTTGTATGTATGTGTTTGTATCTGTGTATATGTATGTGTATATTGTATGCATGTGTGTATGTATGCACATATGTGTGTTATATTTATGATGTATGTATGCATGTTTCTATATGTATGTTTGTATATGAACATATGTTTATAAATATAAGCCTAGATTTCCCTGTGAAAGAACACATATGATAGTTGTCTTTCAGAGTCTGGCTATTCCACTTTACTTTTTCTTTTTTAACTTAAAACTTTGGCTTGCTTAGGGGCTTCATGCATATAAATAACACACAAAGGATAATAGACAGCACCCACAGTTTTCACAGAAAGTCCCCCTCTTTCTGGAACTACTGAAGACAATACTAATAAGAGGCACTACAGTTCGGTGAAGCCAAGTGGTGAAAAGTCCCCTGTGTCTCTCTCTGTGGGAAGCTCAAGGCATTGAATGGGATTCATGCCCAGATCTTTCATCCTCTGTCCCTGCCCCTCATGTGGAGATGATGGGTAAACATGCAGCTTTCTATGTTGATTGCCCAAGTCCTCTTTAATGGGGAAGGCAGGCTCACCCCTGGTTACTTTACTGACAGAAATGAAACATAACAGAGACCTCATGTTACCTCCCCACAGTCACTCAGGCCAGGGCCGCAGAACTGGGTTAGCCACGGGCCAGGGCCGCAGAGCTAGGCAGCCCAGGACCTGCTTGACTCCTTACTCCTGGTCAAGTTTAGGTACTACTCTTTAGTCAGCATCAAAATTTCAAGTTACTGAACTGAACTAAAAGAGCTCGACAAACTGCTCCAAGCCAACCAAGCAAAAGTAGAAACAAGCAGTAGAAGACAAAAGGGACTTAAATCAGAAAGAATGCAAACCAACTATGGCCCTGGCGTTGGTGTTCATTTTTCATTGTCTCCCTCAGCCCCTGGAGCATTCTGAGTTAGAAACTCAGTTCTTCCCCAGAAAGGAAGAATTCTCCCACTTCTTTCTGATTCAGCTGAGCCCTTAGTTCATTAATATGTCTAGAAAGACTGATGATGTAAATTAATATATTGATATCATCAATAAAACAAATATTAAAGAAAAGTAAAATTTAGATTCATTTTCAGTCACTTTTCATCAAAAAGAAACAAAGAAAGTAACTTTATTTTTGAGACAGTATTTCACTACGTAGCTGACCTGGAACTTGCTATGTAGATCAGGTTGGCCTTGAACTTACAGAGGTCACCTGCATTTGCCTCTCAAGAACTGGGATTAAAGGCAGGTCTACCACACCTGCCCATTAGCTTTGTGTTTTCGTTTTTATTCTCTTTTCTTCTGTCTTCTCTCTTCTTTCTTCTTCTGTCTTCTCTCTCTCTCTCTCTCTCTCTCTCTCTCTCTCTCTCTCTCTCTCTTTCTCTCTCTCTCCTTTTTTAACAAGCAAAGGATCTTGGGTGGCCAACTAATGTCTATTGTAGGAAATCTAGCCGTATGGACTTTACTGTGTAGAATAATTTTCTGTGAAGTTAATTTTTTGTTTCCACTTAGTATGTATTCACATGGAAAACAATAAGACGTAAGCACAAAAGGAGAGACTGTGAAGTGACCCACAGTGTCAATGCCGGACGGAGTTCATTCCATGGAGTGAAAGCTCCTCTGGGGTCATTTCCTTCATCTCTCTTTCAACCCTTCCCAGCCTTTCTCTCCCCTCCCCTTCCCTTCTTTCCCTTCTTTTCCACTTTTCCGTATAAAATGTCCTACCTTTTAGCAAAGTTTTACACTCAATGCTATTGACTTTATAAGATTTCAAATCCAGGGGAAACGTTCATTTCTACAGATTTCCAGTGCTTCAGTGCTTCCAGCCCAGTCCTGAGGAGAGGATTGATGGGACCAGTTGGAGAAGCCTTGTAAGTGAGTTTTACCCAAGGTTTGGTGTGCTAAGGAGTCTCAAGCTGTGGAAGGCCTCAGATTCCGACTCCTCCCACTGTGAGTGACATGGAAACACTGAACCTGGTTCTTCCTTCAGGAAACACCCCAGGCATTTTTCTGTTCCTCCCTTACTGAGAGTCAACCTCTCTGATCACAGGGCACCTGGTGCTCATTCCTAACAATTTGACTTTCAACCTTTTTCACCCTTCATGTTGGGAAATCAGTGTGCTTTCAATAGAAGCTATAGCTCAATGTTTCTATGTTAATGATTTGGGGGACTACAATACTCTCGTGAGATGCTGGTAGCCCCATCTTCCAGTCAACCGTGACATTTGAAGGACAAACAGACAAACAAACAAAACAAACTACGACAACAACAAAACAAAGACAAAAAACCTGGTGCTCTAACGTCCCTGTGTTGCAAAAATAAAATAGTTGGTGAACTACGTGTCTTAGACATGTCCCACCACTATGTTTCAGAGCCTGTGATTAGCTCTATTGGGATGTGGCTGAGATTCTAAGGTTTCAGCTGTCTTTATCTCCAGACCTTTTTTCTTTCCACTCTAGGAATGGAGCCACTCTATGTAAAAAACTCTTGTTATTTTTCAGAAATTTCAAAGATTTTGAGAATAATGGTTAAAAAAATTAATTGAAAATGCTGATAAAATACAAAATCTTTATAATATCAGTAAGAACGATCAACTATGTAGAATAGAAATCACTTAGGAAAAAATATCCAAATTTAAAGATGACTCCTCCTACAATAACTTGGGAATCAGTGCTCAGTTTCTTCTTCCTGGGGGCTGTGTCCTTCTGCCCTTGGTACCTGGGGACAAATTGCAACAGGAGAAAGTACCTCTTTACTAAAGTCACAGAGATGCCACTTAAGACACCTTTGCAGACACATGAGGGAACAGGACATCATTTTACTTTCAGCTACTAGCATGATGCAGACAGGCAAAGGCAAAAAGTATTAGCGGTGATACATCATTGCCTTTGGAAATTGGGAGAATAATTAAATTCCTCACTGACTTTCTTCGTTAGCTTGGTTTGCTATTTGCTTTAACAATCCAACCCCTACTCATACCTCGGAGCGATTACTTTAGGAAACATTGGTGAGCCCAAAAATTTGAAGCAAAAATTCTGTAACCATGACCCTAGAATACCACTGGTTGCCCAGCAACAGGCACAGCTCACACTTTAGAGTTGCAAAGTGCAAACAGGAGGTTGCATTTGAAATGCCTATGATCAATGCGGAGTAACAATCAGCCATATTGTTTCAAAGAAGACGTTTCGTTGAACGATTTTGTCAAATCAGTCAAAATAATCCAACTACTATTGATCATGGATGGATATTTTTCTCGGGTTATTGGGAAGCACACAGAATCTGGAACAGGGTGAGCAGGACAGAGGGTGTCTCTCCATTGCCGCCAGTGTCAGGCACGTTGTGCATAGCAAGTATGTGCTTGCACTCTGTGCCCTGGGCATACTTAATAGAGGTGAGAAGGTGATGAAACATATAATGTAATGTAAGTTCTAGATAAATAAGTAAGTTGGAAGAATTTTAAAGTAGTTGAGAGTAAGTGTATTGGACTATTCGGATGAACCTTACCAAAAATAAGGATTGGGCTGTGGCCCAGTGGTAAAGTACTTGCTTAGCATTGGCAATCCTCCAGAACCAGTCCCCAGGATGGCAAAGTCTTATCAAAAGTGCAGCATGCTGTGGGTAAATGACTGGGCTTAAACCATTACTACAGTTCATAGAGGGGAAATAGCAATGGAGTCCAAGACAAAGGTAAAAAAGGAAAAGCGCAAGCGAGGTGTTTACTAGTTCACTCATTATTAGTAAGAGATGCACGTGTATGCACTGCTCTTCTAGGTGCTGCAGAAAGAGGGCCAGTAGGGCAGACTGCTTCTTTCCTTGAGGAGATTACAGAGAAGCAAGGAGAAATGCTGGCCACAGAATACGATGAACTGTAGTTCAAGGAAAGAGTGAAGACCAGAGGAGACATTTCCTCTCTCCTATTTCATCTCTGCAAGAACAGCCAAGTGAAGAATACTTGCTTGTGTGAATTACAAAAAGAATTGGTGTCACTAGGGCATAGGGTGGCACACTTCCACAGTCGTACTATTTGAGCAGAGGCAAGAAGATGATAAATCCTAGGACAGCCTGCATTAGCTAGCAAGCTCTTGTTCCAAAGACCCCATGTGATGAGGACAGCTGTAAAATCAGCAATTGGGAAGGTGGAGATCAGGGGCTCAAGATCATGGTTAGCAATATAGCCAGTTCAAGGCTAGCCTAGGCTAGATGAGACTGTCTCTCAAATACTCTCAAATAAAAAATCAAACAAAGGGAAAGAATAAATAATAAAGAAGAGTAATTTTTAACCATGAGAACTGGCATCTGACCGCCTGTTCCAGGACATGGGATTCTTGGTGTAGAACACCTGACATCTTGACTTTGTGTCAACTGCTTCTCATTAGAGCAAACAGGACTTCACTTCAGCTGAACACTAGGGAAGACGGCAAAGAAAGCCTACTATACTCCAGGTCCACTACTGTAAGGTGATGCTTATATAAGTCTAATTAGCACATTGTGACCAAGCTTCTGTTGTTATTTCTTTGGTGTAGGCAAAGGAGCTACACTTTCCAGAGACCGACTTCTCCAGTAACATGTGAGGAGCTAGTGTGGAAGCCAACTTGTAAATCAGACACACCCAATGCTCCTACTCATGTGTGCATTCACTTGCTAAGCAGCTGTATTGGTAATGCAGAAATAATAATAAAAAAAAATGAGGGCATTAAGATCAGAAGCCATTTTAAGAAGAAAAATAATGAAGTTAGCTATAGAATTTAGAATCCTATTCTCCGTTCTCAGATATAAACTTTGAATGTAAGAGATCTAGGTTAATAATAATAGGTATGTAAGAGGAAATAAAAAGGAAAAAAATTTTAAAAAGTCAACCCTAAGGGTAGTAATAATTAAATTTTAACAGGAAAGGACTATGTAGACAGAAAGCAATTACATTTGGCAAAATATACTTGCTTCTTTTGAAGGATTTCAAAAAATGCAAATTCAGCTTTAACCTCTCTGCTTTTGAATCTTCTTCCATTGAGAAGAGTATTTGTGATAGGCAGAGCAGTGGTCCCCAGTAAGCCTGTGTTCAAACCTGTAATATGCTCACAGATGTTCAAATGGGATGGACATAGGATCCTGAGATGGGAAACTCTCTAGAGAACCACAAGATCCTCGTAGGAAGCAGACAGCAGGCAAGGCAGCTCAGAGGTCATGTGTGTTTACCTAGCAAGCCCGATGACCTGAGTTCAAATCCCTGGATCCACATGGCAGAAAATAACTCTGGCATGTAATCCTCTGATCTCCATTCAATGTAAGCAGAAAAGTCAGTGTCACAGAAGATGATGTTAGAAGGAAGAGAGCATACATTATGGCATTCTGAGGTATTTTCACTGAAGGGAAACAAAAAAAAAAAATGGAAAGGAAAAATATTTCTTCTTAGAGCTGCTATAAGGAACATGATACTTAATCAATTTTAGGATTCTTGCTTCCAAAATTATTGATAAACTCATGTTTTGTTTTTTTTTTCTCATTTAGTGTGTGTTAACTAGAGAGAGCAGGATTCAGGATTCAGAACTGTACCAGGTGTGGCCTCTGACATCAACTGTGTGAAGATCTCCAAGTTTCAAAAGTAAAGAGGCCAGTCATCCACAGAACCATTCTTTTTCTTTCAGCCACAAGTTTCTTATCAGATGTTTACAAATTCAAAGGTTATCATCAACCTAGGATTCAGTAATTAAGCTTAGGAAAGCTTCCAGAACCGAGGGAAGTGTGGCAGTTGTAGTTGCCTTAAAACAAAAAGATAGAAATTAGCATCAGGTAAAGGAGGAAGTCCTGGGTGAGGTCCGGAAGTGTCCCAGAGTTGAGGCTGTTGTTGTAGGCCCTCTACAGAGTCAGGGTTGCTACCCTCTCACTTCAGCATAGGGACACATGCTAACGGTCACGGAGAGTAATTCCCAGATTGGAGAGTTCCGTGGCCTGCCAGCTTGGTAAAGCTTCGTTAATGGGACAGAAGAAAACTGAAGAGTGAATCTTCCTTATCAGAGAGATAACAAAGAAAACAGCTCCTCCCCTGCTTCTGTCTAACATATCTATTCTTGGAAAAATAAAAAAATAAAAAGGCTACCTTCAAAAGGGCTCTGAGATATAAGGGAAAAAGCAGTCCTATCTTCCGGCGTTGAAAAACACACTTGCAGGGTTTGTTTTAAACTTACAAGGACTCCAAACTTTAGAGTAATAAGTTTAGTAAGTAGTTTTTCCTCTCAAGACTTGTCCACTATTTGAAGATGAGGTGATGATGCTAACGTTGGAAGAGAACCCAAATAATGGGGCCTTCTGATTTCTGAGTAAACTCCAGACTTCTAAGAAATGAAAGCTCTTGAAACATGCTGTTAAGTCAGCCTAACAGCAGATGTTTTCAAGGAAGAGAGGGGAATGGGAGAAAGGAGCTGGCAAGCTTATGTTATATCTGTCATTGTTGGAGTGTGGGTCCTTGGTGTGGTGGTTTAAATGAGAATGCCTCCTGTAGGCTTATGTATTTGATTGTTTTCACCCTAACTGATAGAACTGTTTGGAGGAAATTAGGAGATGTCACCCTGTTGAAGGAGTTGGGTTCTCTCTCTCTCTCCTCTCTCTCTCTGTATGTCCTTGTCTCATGCTTCTGGATCAGAGATGTAAGGCCTCATCTATTGCTTCATTGTCATGCCTGCCTGCCTGCTGCCATGCTGTTTACCACCATGGTCATGGATTCTAACGCTCTAGAACAGCAAGTCTTGAATCAAGCGTTTTCTTATATAAATATTCTTCGTCGTGGTATTTTCTCATGGTAATAGAAAAGTACCTGAAGCCTGAACTTAAAAAAAAAAGAACGAAAGCCAGAAGTAATAGAAGTTCCAGCAATTTGGCATTAGGTCTTCTTACACAGGATGAGAAGAATCAGTGTCACCTTTCTCAGAGATTTGCCGTCTAGGCATAGGGTCCCTGTGGTTGAGACTCTACAAGTCAATGACTCAGAAAGCTTGGGTCCCTACACTGACCCGGCCACCACTCAATGATGACCTCTGTGTTCTTGGGAGGTCATGCTAGGGTGAGTACAGTGGGCTCAGTAATGTCACTGAAGATGTGTCTACATTGAAACCCCTGGAACTTGTGAGTGTGACTTACTTGGAAAAAAAGAGCCTTCGCAAATGTTATTTAAAAATCTTGAATGAGATCATCCTAGAATATCTAACGGGCCAAAGTCCAACAACAACCAGTGTGGGTGTGTTTGTAATTTTATGCATTCTTCGGACAGAAATACCAAACACGGGCAAGGCAAGGGAGAACAGGCTTACTTTAGTGATAGTTTCAAAGCTACAGATCATCAGGGTGAGGAACAAAACGTGGTAGGAATAGCACTGACTGTGGTGGTGGTAACATGAGGTGGCAGACTGCTTGGCATAATCACAGCAGACACAAAGCAGATTGAGAAAGTCAGAATGCAATCCAGTAAGTAAAGTTGGCACAACCTTCAGGGTCGGCCATGTGTCTACTACCACTACCACAGAGACTCACCTCTTCATGGTTCTACACTTTCCCAGGGTGGCGCAGCTGGAGACCAAGTGTTCAAATGTATGTGGGTAGAGACATGCCTTACATTCAAACCATAACAGCAAAGCAGACACACACAGATGAGAGGCATAGAAAGGAAGTGGCCATGTCACAATTGCAGAGGACAAGTCAGGAAAGGTGTGGTGGTACAGGTCTGTCCCCAGCAAATTGAGAGGTTGAGACAATTTGAGGTTAGCCTGATCTACATAGTGAAATCATATCTCAGACAAACAAACTGCTTGGAACCACCAGAAGCTAGAAAAGACAGCAGAAGTCTCCCCAAGTACCTACAAGAGAAGTGTGGCTTTCCGACATCCTATGAGGAAATAAATTTTTCCTGTTTTAGTCAACCAGTATGTGCTAATTTGTGGTGGCAGCCCAAAGACCTGATACACTGACCATATAAAAACACAACATAGGGGATTTGAAATGTCTTCATGTCATAAAAATATATCAGCTTGCACTTTTCTAGTGGTAGTTACTCTTTCTCCCTTAACAACTACTCAGATAATAATATGAACACAAAGCACATGTATGTGTGTGTAGGGGTTACATGTTCGCATGTACATGTGGAGAGCAGAGGTCAATCTAGGATGCTGTGCTGGCTGGTTTTGTGTGTCAACTTGACAAAAGCTGGAGTTACCACAGAGAAAGGAGCCTCCCTTGAGGAAATGCCTCCATGAGATCCAGCTGTGAGGCATTTTCTCAATTAGTGATCAAGGGGGAAAGGCCCATTGTGGGTGGTGCCATCCCTGGACTGGTTGTCCTGGGTTCTATAAGAAAGCAAGCTGAGCAAGCCAAGGAGCAATCCAATAAGTAACATCCCTCCATGGCCTCTGTGTCAGCTCCTGCTTCTAAGTTCCTGCCCTGTGTGAGTTCCAGTCCTGACTTCCTTTGGTGATGAACAGCAATGTGAAAGTGTAAGCTGAATAAACCCTTTTCTCCCCAACTTGCTTCTTGGTCATGATGTTTGTGCAGGAATACAAACTCTGACTAAGACACATGCCATCTTCAAAGGGGCCATATATCACCTTTGAGACAGGGTATTTACTGCTGTGAAGTCACCAATAGGCTAGCCTGTATGATTGGATCCCTTCACCATTCTCCCAATTGCCTACACTCCCATAACCCTGGTGATGGAACTACAAGCATGAGCCAATAACTTGGCAGCTTTTTACTTGGATTCTAAGGATCAAACTCACGGTCTCATATGTACAGGCAAGCACATTCCTGTGTGAGCCACCTTTCCAGCTCCCCTTGAATAATATTTTAAAAGAGCTTCTTGCCCATCTTTAATTGCTTCGAATTTACTTACCAGACTTGACGTTTGTCAGGTGTGGTGATGAACACCTGTAACCTAGCATCCGTGAAATGGAGGCAGGAGAATCATGAATTTGTTTCCAGGGCTTCAGAAATGACTTAGAGGTTAAGAGCACCTGCTGTCCTTTCAGGGAGTCTAGGTTGGATTCTAATTATGCATGAGGCTACTTAAACCAATCTGCAACCCAGTTCCAAGTATCCAAGGAGCTCTTCTAGCTTTCATGGGCACTGCATGTACAGAGTACATACACAGACATACAAGCAAAGCACACATAAAAATAAAAATAAAAATTATTTAAATGTTTAAAAATGTTAAAAATAAATCACTGCTAGCTTGGACTGTGTAATGAGACCTTACTTCAAACAACAAGCAATTCTCTCCCTACCCCAAAGTCAATTTCTTTTTAAGTAAAGAATATGGAAACAGGGCTGAAACAACCAGTGACATATTTACATTTTAACCTGGAATCAAAAGTCATACTCCAAGTACTATAAGAATAAAGCTATAAGATTCACTTTCTAATAAATAGTCATAAGTTTGTGTACTACACAGAAGTATGATGAGCATTGGTTAATTATTCAAAGAAATGCATGAAACTGGCTAATTCAGGCTACCATAATGTCTGAGTTTCTCTGGTGGCCTGAATCCATTATCCACTTAACTATGCTTCATTCTCACTTCCTCTGGTCATAAACTTGATGAAACATTTTTCCATCTTAATATAAGCATTAATCTCCTTTCATCTTCTTAATGTCTGTTATACATCAGAGTTCAGAGTTTTTCAGCCACTCTCTGGGTCAGTGTCAGCCCTCTGCCACACCCTCAGATCTTTTGGCAATTCCTGGTATTTCTGTGCTAGGCAAATGGCAAGAGTTGTCAAGTCACACTTGTCTAAGACAGGATGCAAATGAAGCCAGCTAGTGGATAATCGTTGTCTTCTTCCCCAAAGTCTAAACAGTTTTTAGAGATTGTGGTCAAATTTTATATTTTAACACAGACATTTGAAAATGTCTGGACAAGGTATGTTCCTCCATATTGTGGTGGCTGTTTTCAGTTGTCAAGAGGTATTGACTGAGGAGTGGCTAGAGACACTGTAATGTAGTGTTTCTAGAACTGCCTGGAAGGAAGTTTCTATAGCCAGAGAATAGGGAAGACCTATCACAGTGGTAGATGACAATATTTAACAGTCAGGGGAACCAAACAGAATATCAAATAAGAAAGATCATGTACTCTGTGGGTCTCTACCACTGAGACAACTTTTTCTTACCTTTAGATATCAGAAGTCTTGTTTCTTCTGCCTCTTGATGCCAGGCCTTCCAGTTCACATTTTAATTTATAGCCTTGGCTTCCTTGACTCTTAGGCCATTAAACTTGCATTGACCCATACTAGCCAGTACCAGTGTCCAGATGTCCTCATGGGATATTTCTACCTCCAAAATCACACTTGATTAATCACCCAATTAAACAACCGTTATCTATCTATCTGTCTATCTATCTATCTATCTATCTATCTCTATGTATGTATGTATCTATCATCTCTTAATGTATCTTTGTCTATCATCCATCTATCTATGTATCTATCATCTCTTTATGTATCTATGTCTATCATCTATCTATCTATCTATCTGTCTGTCTGTCTGTCTGTCTGTCTGTCTGTCTATCTGTCTATGTATCTCTATCTATCTATCTATCTATCTATCTATCTATCTATCTCTATGTATGTATGTATGTATGTACTATCTATCTATCTCTATGTATGTATGTATGTATGTATGTATGTATGTATGTATCTATCTATCTATCTATCTATCATCTCTTTCTGTATCTATGTCTATCTATCATCCATCTATCTATGTATCTATCTATGTATCTATTATGTATGTATTATCTATTATTCTATTATCTATCTATCTATCTATCTATCTATCTATCTATCTATTGTCTATGTGATCTCTATCTATCTATCTATTTATCTATCTCTATGTATCTATGTATCTAATCTATCTATGAATATATATCTATTTATCTATCATCTTCTATCTCTAAGTCCTAATCCCTGATAGATTCCCGAACCTAAGTCCAATCTAGTGTAAGTTGCTTTTTATAAGCAGTTATGGGAATCAGTCATGGATGTGGGTGTCTCTTGCCTAGAACATCCTTCCTTATGTGACACTGTGATGTCAACCAATCAGGACCCAGCACCCTTGCTTTCCCAGGGTTTTTTTTTTTCCTGTAGAATCAGACAATTGTAGATACACACATGCCTGTGAATGGTTTCCTGACAGATCATTCTCAACTTGGAATGATAACTCATCTCCCCTGGTCTTGCCTTCACTCACTAAAGGTGATGGTGATATCCCGTGTCCCATTTCCCCTTCAGTGACCCCAGGAACAGAGTCATCAGCAATGAAGGCTGATGCATGAATGACTTTATCATTTGTCATTGTTTTCAAGTAGTAAGATATTGGGTAGACTTTTTTTAATTTTTACTTAGATTTTGTTCAAATTAATTTAATGAGTAGTTAAATGGGTTTCTGGTATTTTTAAGTTAAACTACAACCATGGAGGTAATATTTTCCCTAAAAAATCAATGTAATATAATGCCCTAAAGTAATGACTTTGATTTTCTGATGCTTTAGATTATAGTTATAGCCCACACAACTCCCTTGTTTCTTCAGACTCATGAGGGGGTGATTGTTATTTCTGGTAACTACAAAAATAACACACTCAATGATATATTAACTCCCCACAAGTATGATAAACTTCCATTCTCCTAAATAACAACATTATTTGGAGCTGAAATTTTCTGTTGCCCACAGATTTAGTATATCTTAAGTCTGTCCTCTTTTCTCTCTTACTTGAACTTGTTCTTCTCCAAGACCCCTGCTATTCTCTCAGAGAGTGATATCACCATTTTGAAGCTGGAAGCTTTCCATTTTCCTTATCTCTGTATGTTAGACCTAGGGATTATGTTGCTACTAAGTTCTCTCTGGCCCTTAGACATATGTGCTTGTGCTCTCAAGTCCTCGGGACACAGCTGCCTGTATAGAAAACACAACCTTGCCAAGGTCAGAGTCAGTATCCATGAGTAATTCTGTATTGATGTATGAGACCAACCAAGGTCCCAAGTGTGAAACCTGCTTATTCTCTACAATATAGAGTCTCGGTCCACAGAATCTGGGAGGGGATGAAGAACTTCAGAAATTCTTCAATTATGGAATGCAATGCTTTCAAACTCTATTGAGCTAAATGTAAGTACCTTTAAGCCTACCTTGAACCATTTGGAACAAGCTGCCTTCATCTCCTGATAGGTTTTTAACTCAATTTTCACAGTGGAATATAAAATATTCTATAGGAACAAGGCAGCCTTACTAGCATAATTTCAAGGTGACTGCATCTTTTATGTAACATATGTCTAATATCCTGAGTACAATAACTACTACTGTGTAACATGCCTTAACTTTCCATGGACAATTAGCTGATAACTGCTTTGTGGATATTACATAAACCCTTTATTAAAACGTAATCCAATAAAGAAAGATTTAAAATTTGAACTGTTATAAAGGACAGGCTTTGGATTTTTCTGTCTCTGTATCCCTTTGGGTTTTTTACTTGGGACCACCAGGTTGCTTCCACATCACTTTCATCAAGCATGCAGTGGTCAATCCTAGGAGAAAGAAAGAGACTGGGCATCAGTGTGTTCGTAGAACAATGTCAAATTAAATTGGAAAAGCACAAGTATTTGAGAAACAGATCCTGTGGCTAGAGTTAGCCCCTGTGCTTGGGACTCGGAACCTTCCGTAATGAAAGACAAATGAGCAGACGGCACGTCCACACAGGGGAATCGATAGAACCAAAGAAAGAAGCCGCCACAGGAAAATAAAGATTAAACGGGAGATAAAGAATGATGTCTTCAAATATTGGAAAGACTCTTCACCCAATGAAGCCTTCTTTCTATTGTTTTGCTAAAGCCTGGCTGTAATTTTGATGTTTCATAAAAATTTAAGTGGAGAGTTTCTGTCTCTGGTAGATATAAATCTCCTGGAGGAAAGGTTTTTATATGTAATTCCAATTTTGTGGCACTAAGGAAACAAAGAACAGGTGAAAGTTTTTACTGCAGGTAATTTTGTAAATTATTAAAGAAGAAACCTCCCACCACCAGGCTATAAACATGTTCTCTATCAAAAGCTGAAATAGCAAATCAACAATGCCTTTTGTAGGTATCATAAGATATGATACTCAAATTCTAAACTGGAAATAAAACTCCCTATAAATATTTACTGGTGAAGTGACTCTGTGGTAATAAATAGCCTTTTCACGCCAGTGTAGAAAATATGAAAATACTGAAACATACCTGATACTGAATATGCAAATTAAGCTCAATCTTATAAATGCAGCTCACACCCATGGGCATGCTGAGACCTCGGAAAACCTCATTGTTGGGACTTCAGATTACTTAGGGGAGTACAATAGTTCATTACAAATCTACCTTTAAGAAAGTAAGGATTAGACAGATAGTGAGTTCATTCACAAACTTTAGGAGGTGAGTAATAATATACATATGTACATATACACATATACACATATACACACACACATATATATACTTTCAAATATGGTGCTTGTGTCACAAGGAAGTTCTCTCCCCAGAGCCTGAAACAATATCTGTGTGCCCGGAAGTCATTAGCTTCCACCCTTCCAAAGAAAGCAGAAGAAAATTTGGCAAGAAGAAATATTGCTTGAAATAAATGGGAAAAAGGCTGGCTGCGTGATTGATTAGTTGGGCCATGTTCTTATCTTTTGACACAAACATTCATTGCAGGAGATTGTTTATTTCCCTTGATTTTCAGAGAGCTGTAAAAGGAAATGATTTTGGAAACTCATTTTGTTGCTAGATGTAGTTTAATTCTGAGGGTGGGTCTTGCCTTGGTCGGGAACCTACAGGCATCTTTTCGGCTCATGAAGTCACGATGGATGTGGTGATTGAAGCCCTTTCACAAACTTCCCAGATGAGGACAGAATTCTGAAGAAAGTGTGCGTTGATAGAAAAAGGCTAAGTGACAGACAGCAAGTGAAAATTGCTGAGACAGAAGGGGGAAGGAGGGAAGGCAAGGGGAGGTGCAGCCATGGTGCTGGACAGGAAACGCTGTTTTTCTGTGAACTACCAAGGGATTATGGGTGTTTTCAAGGTTAATTTAACAGTCTTTGCCAAGCCAACAGAAGTTTAATGTGATCGGTGGCCTGCTTCCCATTTTTGGTTATCGGATGATTATGAATATATTTTATGGGTAATTTGTTACGTCCGTCTGTAGCTCGCCATTCTTCATCTGTCCAGCATCAGTGACGCAAAGAACGTAGAAATGACAAAGAGCTCATTTTGTATGCTCGGTCGCCCAGCCCAGAACCAAGCGTATTGCTGCTACCTTTCTACAAGTACAGAGGCTGACTGATTCCTGTGAAACCTGCTGAGGATCTGGCCCTTGGGAGACTGTCAGTCAGGACAGTTAAAGAGCATGATAGATGTTTCTGGAAGGGTCCCCTGGAACCTGGTGCCAACTCTAGCCAATTTGTCAGGCTTTGTCCAGTTTCCTGCTATGTTTGGGGCACTGTAATCAGAGAATGTCACTTTTGTTCCTTCTCACCTTCACTGCCAGGGTGAAGACCAGGTCTGGGAGAAGAAAAGGAAGTCTGGTGAGCTTCCCTGACATGAAGACAGATGGGGAACACATCACAGGAGTAGCTGGGAAGTGTGGAGAACCTCGAAAGGGAAGTGCTGATCCCACACATTTTAAGCCTCGCTCTCAGTGTTGTCATGTGTCTGGCTAACACCCAAAGTTGATGGGTGCTGAGACCCGGGAGTCCTAGGGTGTAGACCCAGTGAGTGCACTGGTACTGAGACCAGGAGGCCTAGAGTATGCACACAGTGAGTACACAGTTTCCTTTAGAAAAGGTCCATCTGTCTGTGCTTCTTGCAATTGAATTGAGTTGGTAGAAGAAACATAAGAAAACTCTCAAGCATTTGGGGCTGCTTGGCAAGAATCTGACATGGGCCAAGGACAAGGAAATAGACCTCAGGCAGGAATCTGACATTAGGCTAGAACAAAGAAGCAAGTTCAGGCAGGAATCTAAATACTAGGCTAGAACAAGGAAGTAGACTTCAGACATAAAAATGACTTTGGGCTAGGATAGGGAATTTGGCTCAGATATTTTGGTCATCCTGATAAGCCTTTAGAAACAGTAATCATGGGAGTGTTCCCAGAATTTTTGTTTATTGCCTTGCTTGTTCTTTGACTATTTGTGTTTATTGTCTTGCTTGTTTCTTGACTCTTTGCCTCTATTGTATTGCTAGTCCTTCAACCTAGAACTGACCTTAATACTTGCATGTAATTAAAATGGTATAAAAGCAAAAAGGAGGAGGGGGGATGGGATAGGGGGTTCTAGGGAGGGGAAATGGGGAAAGGGGATAATATCTGAAATATAAATAAATAAAATATCCAATAAAAAAGAAAATATCCAATAAAAGAAAATAAAGAAAATTATGAAAAAAGGAGAAAACTCTCAAATGTCTTTCTCCCATAAATAAGTGAATATTCATAGAAGAGTGGAAAGAAATACAATTAGTCCCTCAGGAGCATTTGTCTGAGCATGGAATTCAGAATTATTGATGTGACAAGACTCAACAGTCCAATGCCCATTCTAACCATGGAGAAATACAGGCATCTCTGCCTTCCACAGGCTTCCAAGCAGGATAGAGCTCTTGGCTCCCTAAGACAGCGGCTCTCTTGTAGGAGCATTTCGTTTCGGATGAGGGAGAGACTCAGACTGAAAAGTGCATCCCTTACAAACATGAGGGCCTGAGTTTGGACCTAGACCCATCCACATTTAGAAAGCCAGGATTGGCAGTGTTTATTTGAATGCATACATGTGAATTTCTGTTAGCGTGGCAGAGATGAAAGTCTGAGGTCAGTGGCAAGCTTTCTAAACAGATAATTTAGCCTTTTCTAGAAGTCTCTCAGGATCCCATTCTCTCACCTATCATAGGAGTGATTTCCTAAGATTGTGGGCAGTATTTATCTAATTCTCAGTGCTGGGGAAGCAGAAACAGGCTGCTCTTTGAGGCTCGGTTGCCAGACAGCCCAGCCTAATTGGCAAGTTCCAGGCCAAGAACACTGTCTCAACAAACAAGGTGGAGGGAACCTTAGACAGAACACCTAAAGTTTATCTTACCTACACACAGATGCATTCAGACAAACAATACCCACACACAAACACACACACACACACACAAGAAGCACAAATATAAGATAGATAGATAGATAGATAGATAGATAGATGATAGATAGATGATGAATGGGTGAATTGGGCAGACAGATGAATGGATAGATAGGTAGCTAGCTAGCTAGCTAGATGATAGCTAGGTGGATGGATGGATGGGTGGATAGATGGATGGAAGGACGGATGGGTGGGTAAGCAGATGGATGGATAGATAGATAGATAGATAGATAGATAGATAGATAGATACGTACATACATACATACATACAAACATATGCACATACATACATACACCAACAGACAGACAGACAACAGAGAAGGAAGAGGGAGTCATGTGTAGACCTGGACTTGTGAAGTATTTGTATTCCCAGTAAATGATGGAGAACACAGACAACTTTTAAGGACCTAAATGAATGCATAAATGAGTGAATGAAAATCCTGCAAAGAGCATAGATTTATATACTGTTATATTTGTATGTGAATATATCACATTCTATTCATGTGACTTCAGGCATTTGTGAAATCCAGCTAATAATATCTCCTTTTAAAGTTTCTTGTAAATCTTAAGTAAAATAAATATATATCAAGAATCTAGCACAAAATAAACAGAGACATAGTTCTTTCCTTTCTTGTGAACATGCACATGTGTGAATTTGTGTTAGTGTGACAGAGAAGGAAGTCTAAAGTTCATGATAGAATCTCTAAGAAGATAATTTAGCATTTTCTGAAGTCTTCCAGCCTCCCATCCTCCCAACTGCCACAGGAGTGATTTCCTGTGATTGTGGGCAGTATTTATAGTTAGATAACCTCTACATGGTTACTTACTTTCTGTAGTGTTTACACTAGTTCCCACTGGAATTCTAAAACAGATACTGATGAATGAATATATTTATTTTCCAAATATCAAAAATATTTAATGATTTTAATTTTATGAGAGAAATGCATTTCTATGGTTTTTTTTTTAAAGTATTTTCTGCAACATACTCTATCACACATGGTTTCTACTTGACTGGCAATGTTTAGGTTATAAGAGGAAGAAATAATGTGTGTTACAGATGAAGCTAGGATGGGAATATTTTAAAAGGAACAATAAAAAGAGACCAATTTTAAAATGTCCCATTCAACGACTAAAGCATCCAAACTATCTGAGAGATTTAATGGCTCATCTCATAGTCGCTGAGCAGAAAGAAACCATCTATTCATATGTGGTCCTGAATACAGAGGAGTAGCGAGACAAAGCTTTGCAGTATTTCAAGCATCTTTAGTTTGTTTTGGAAAGCAAAAATGACTTTCTGTATTGTTTGCCTAAAGTGGGAAATGTGGGGAAATGAACACTGGAACAATAATAATTATTAACAAACTCTCCCATTTTACAAAGCATCTTTCATCCCGGCATCTTTAGAACTTCAGTGTTTTCTCAAAGGTTTGGTTTCATGTTTCTCTCATGCTGTTGACGTGGAGTACTTTGGCATGGGGAATGAAAGGCAAGATACCACTTACTAGTGAAAGATTAAGCCAGTGCAGCGAGACCAAAGACATGGCTCACTCTAATAAACTCTGGGCTTTTGTCACTTTTAAAAAAACAACACTATTTTAGAAGCTCATAAGATGTGTAAAACCCTCCTCAGGATCAGTGTGCAGTAATTTGAATCAACCTTTTCTGTTGTCATGATGAGTCAAATTAATTTTTCGTTTTTATGCACAATCATGGCCCTTCTCTTTGCTGGCCCAATGGGACATATATTAATCATTTTTAATAGCCCATTAGGCGTAGTTGTATCCTGTAACAACCAGGTCTCTATTAATTTCTAAGCCTTTGGTTTTATGCAGCGTATCAAGCAATACATTTCTCCATCTGCTGTGGAAAGACGGAGAGCTTGGGGACAATGGTCAAAACAGCGCTTTGTAAGTCTTGTGTAGGTCAGATGCCTTGGGTGTGTGTGTGTGTGTGTGTGTGTGTGTGTGTGGTGGTGGGGGCAACGCCTTAAATTATCTGAGTTAACTTTACCGAGTATAATGTGATCATTATTGCCAGTACATTATTCAAAGCATAGCTGACAGTCTAACAGCTATGTAACAGATACAAAATAGCAGCAGGTATGCATACATCTAATGTCTGTTTCGTCCTCAAAACCTGCTTCTAATAAATAATGGTCTTGCTCAATCTAGACAGCTCCCTTTCTCTGAAACTTGATGCCTGCCATGAATAATGGTTAATATTTACAAATGGGATATGGTACATATTAACTTTGGCCATAGAAGGAACAATTTGATTCTTAGGAAACTGACATTTATTAAACATCACCACACCTGGCACAGGATCTTAGGTAACAGTCACAATGAGAGGTAAGGATTATTTTCAAATTCAGCGATAAGAAACCTGAACTCCTCAGCAGCAAAGGATCTGACTGACTGAATTATGAGCCCAGGTTTATCTAGTTAATAGAGTTAAGACAAGATGGAATTTTATTTCGCAGTCAGGGAATTTCCTAAAAGAAGTATAATCTAAGGGAAATAAAATTTAAACTGTATTAAGATGCATGTATAATACCTACATTAAAATACCTTTGATGGCAGATTTGCCTTACAAAAATTAGTCTGTAATCTTCAAACTGTCAAGGATTGTGTTTATCTAATTTTCATTGTATGCTCTATGCCCACACAGAATCTCACACTGATCAGGTAAATAAATACATGCAGAATGAATGCATGAAGAAGGCCATCTTTCATGAGCATGCTTGTCACCTCTCAAATGACCTCATATCTAGATATTTTCTAGGTTGAGTTATTTCTTGATGCTCTTCTCTGGGGAGAAAGAAAACCATTTATTATGATAGAAATACCAGAACAAATCAATCTTCATAAGTTATATGAAATATCATTACTTCCTTCGAGAAGACTCAACAAGTTTCTGATGGATTGCACACCTGTATAAGTTTCATCTCATGTATTCAGTAGACATTGCCTTGTTTCTATGCTGGGCGATAGATTCATAAAGATGAACAAGATCCTGGGCTTTCATCGGTAACTGGGTGACATCGTGGAAAACAATTGGGTGTTGACATCAGAAAGCAGCAAGGAGAATCCATGGCTGTCATCTGCTTCCCACCTTGCTTTCCCATTTCACTTTCTACCTGCCTCTTCCTCTGCTTTTATGCTTCAGCTGTATCTCTTCCTTACAGCTGGATTTTATTTTCCGCACTGATACTGTAATCTCGTTGGAGGAGTTTGTCTAATTTATGTTCGATCTATTTGAATTGTTTCTCCACTTCTATGGTTTCCATTTCGTTTCTGACCCCCCACCCCATTTCTCCTTCTCCCCTATTTGGAAATCTTATGCTTTATTACTTTAATTCTTCAGTGATTTCATACATATTTTAATACAACACTTAACGGAGTCTAAAGTTTTTCCGATTTTGCTCATTGCTCACACTGTAAAAGGACGTTAGAGAGTTTAATCTCTTACCAACTCTTTGACTTTGATGGTTTCTTTCATGCTGTTCTGGGTGGACTCCTTGGGTAGCAGAGTCAAAATACTGTTTCTGGGGGTATCTGTGAGGGTGTTTCTGGACAGCTCCAGGTTTTGAACAGATGGACTTAATAAAATAGGTTCCCCTCTGTCCTCAGTGTGACTGAACATCATCCAATCCCATGAAGCTTGAATAAAAAACAAAGAGGAGAAGCAAAACTCCTTTCTCTTCTCTGCCTCCCTGACTTGAGCCAGGGTACCTTGTCTCCTCATCTCCCTCTGCACTGTATGTAGTCTGAATCATTGGTCTCTGGTTCTTGCATCTTGGAGTCAGATTGAATCACACAAGTACCTTTCCTGGGTGCCTAGCTGTAAATGACAGATCATAGGATTTCTCGACTGCAATAACCAAGCAAGTTAATCTCACATGTTCCATATGATTTATAAATATAATATAATAAATGCAAAATAATATAATTTATAGTCCATTTCCCCAGAGTCCTAATCAAAACATCAACTTACCTGCCTTTGTTTTAAAATATTTATGAGACTGTTTATTACTTGATTCCATCACCTTCAATAAATTCGTTACCCATTATCACAAATGATAAGTTTGACTTTATTCTATGCCCCCAAGATGCAGAACTTAAAGAAAAGTTTACAAGCAACTTGTTTACCTAGGAGTATGTTCTCTGAAGAAAGGTGAGGTAGGAAGGACGGAGAAGAAGCCAGAGCTAATATGCACTGTTGGCTTCTCATCAGATGCAGAGGACAATCTGTTAGCTGTAAGTTAAGTGTTATTAAAGAATTTCCAGACTGAGGTATTATTTACTGGCCTCTCATGATCACTTATCAATAATTCCTATTGTCTCTTAGAGACACGAACTGCTTTGTGCTTTGTACTCATGGGTTGAGTATGTGTCACATTCCTCAGGTGAGAAGAGAAAGGCGTAGTGATGTCAGATGACAGCTGTGTAACATGAAGTTAATTGATTTGACATCTTGTTTAAGGGACAGCCATAACTGTGCCTGGATTCATAGCTCTTCTTAAGAGGAGGAGTTGAAGAGAGACAAAAAAAAAATATTCCCACTGGGGGTTGGAGAAAAGGATCAGTGGCACTGTGATCACCTAGCACATGTGGCCCTTAGAAACTCCCTTTATCTAACAAGAGAGGGAAATAAAAAAGGTTCAGCTCTGGTTGGAGAGGAAGCTCATTTGGTAAAGGACCTCAGTGTCCATGTGATGAAAAGACAGGTCTAGAGGCACATTTCTCATCCTAGCATAGACAGATGGGATACAGGTTCAGACCGGATGAATACTGTGGTAGTTGGCCAGCTCTACATCAGTGAAAACTGAAAGGCACCTGAGACATTACACACATCCATACCCCAACACATATAACCACCACAGAAACTCTCTCTCTCTCTCTCTGTCTCTCTCTCTCTCTCTGTGTGTGTGTGTCTATCTGTCTCTGTCTCTCTCTGTCTCTCTGTCTCTCTCTCACACACACCAGTGCTCAATTCAACAGTTAATCTGCAGGTAATGATTCTATGTCATCAATACTTACACATTTAATAGTCAATGTCCTCAGTTTGCTCTTAACTATTGGATTATTTCCTTCTAAACTTTTCACAGTTGACGAGGGGTGATAACCAGACTGACGAACCATGGTAAAAGGAGCTTATGGATACTTCAAATGAGTATTTCTAGAAGATGCTGTATCATTTCCTTTAGTGAGGATCTACATTCGGTCCCAAAGCTCAATGTTTTGGATTTCAGATGACACGTATGCCTTCCCCTAACCCAGTCCTTCAACCTTTGTTTCTTTGTCTCAAAGAAATAAAAAATGTACATATCATTTTTTTTTCTCTAAAAACATGAAATATTGTTTTAGTATCTCTGGCCTCTGCTGGCGCAGTGACATATAGCTATCAACCATTTTAGCCACCTTTATTCTTTGTAGGTGAATGAATCTCCATTTTTCCTCTGGCTGTATTCAACCTTTACAAACTCCTTAAAGGAATCTCTGTACCATCTAGTTTCCTTTCTGTTCTCTAAGTATGCTTTCTCTATGATTTTGTCTTTGGGAGAATTTTTAAGGCTTTTTTATATCTGATTATTGGCATTGCTTCATTGATTCTGGAAATATCCCAGCTTTTGTGTGTTTGGATATTGACTTTTTTTCTGTTTTCTTCTTTTAACTCATTCCCAACTTCTGATGCAATGTTTAATTTTTCAGCTTGGCACAGCCTAGAGTGTTCTTAGAGAAAAGCATCGTTGATGAATTGTCTGAGTCAACGTGGCTGGTTGGCATGTCTGTAGGGGTTGTCTTGATTATTAGTTGATATAGAAGAGGAAGAGTTTAGCCTATTGTGTGTGGGCACCCTTCCCTAGGTAGGTGGCATAGGCTGCATAAGAGACCTAGTGGAGCATGAGCCTGTGAGCAAGCCAGCAAGTCATGTCCCTCCATGGGTTCTTCCTCTGAGCTCCTGTCCAGACTCGCCATAAGGATGACTGTGATCTGAAATTGTAAGCAAAAGAAATCCTTTTTTTTTTTTTTTGTCTAAGTTGCTTTTGGCCAAGTATTTTTATCAGAATAATAGAAGGAAATGAGAACAGATTGTCTTATTTTACATTTATTTCTGAGTATATTTTCTACATCATGTCTCCTTTAAGGGCACTCTATAGTTTTTAAGCATTTATCGTCTTACTAACTAATTTTTTCGGTAATATTATCCTTTCTATTGATTCTTTTAACTTAAATAATTGCATTTTTCAATTTCTATGAATTCTACTTTGGTTCTTTTTGCAATATGTCTGTCCATTCTTGTACCTGAACGATTACAATAATCTGCTTTTCATGCTTTTGAAATTTACAGAGATCGATGTGGTTCATTTCACATTCAGTGTATGGCTGTGAGCTTATGGAGTCCTTTTGGGTATATTTTATTTATGTCGTTTTGCTTGATTCTCATTCATAGTATCTTCTCTTTTGATGTATTTTGTGATTTTTTTTTCCACAGTGGGTGGCATATTTTCCTTATACATTCCATAATATTCTCCAAGGACTGAGTTAAATTTTAATTCCCGTAAAGAAGACTCCTATTTCTTCTGATACTTACTCTTGACATTACCAACACTGAAATATTATATTCAATGAAATTGCCTTCTTTTGGGCTTTCTGTCCTGTAAAGAACACATATTTAGTCAATCACCTGTCTATGGGCCAGCTGTATTTACTCTCTGAGATCATCTCTTCTCTTATCAATCCAGAATCAAGATCATGTCTTAAATCATTTTAACTGACACAGAATGCTTTATTTCTTGTTTTCTCCTAACATTAAAGGTGTTCACTTTTCATATTGACTCGACATACATATCTTCTGCTAGGCATTATACCTGGGACAACTTTAGGTTGAATCTTCTGTCTCCTAGCTGTACTGTATCTGTCAAAGATGGAACTTAAGACTTCCACACTTAACAAGGTTTTTCAAAGCAAAGGTCAAGTGTGGACTGAACTTTGCTTGAGTCCTGTTACTTTTCTCCTATTTCTATGGACTCCTTAATGGCGCACTTGTACAAAAAAGCCTTTAAAATGCTTTAATATTTTCTCTAGTATCATGGCATTTCAATATAGGAAACTATAAGAATATATGAATCATAAGATTTAAATAAGCTCTTGCATCTTGTTTTTTTCTGCAAAATTGTCTTTAACATTTTAATAAATTCCATTATAGTATCTTCATTCACTTTTCCCCAGATTTCTTCTCTACTATGGGTTATTTTTCCTTTCCTCTCCTCCTCCTCCTCCTCCCTCCTCCTCCTCCTCTCTCCTCCTCCTCCTCCTCCTCCCTCTCCTCTCCTCTTCTTCTCTTCTTCTTTTCTTCTTCTCTTCTCTTCTTCTTCTCTTCCTCCTCTCTTCCCCTCCTGATCATCCTCCTCCTCTTCCTTCTTATATTTCCTGTTTTTACTGGTTTTCTGAGTAAAATAGAACAAAACTGGAGAGGACAGAATCTCAACAGCTTGCACTTGGCAATTGATTTATTAATTTAATGTAGTTTTAACCTTTCAGCCACTTAGCTTTTATGTATCATTTTCTGTTACATAAAAAATAGAACTTTTCTCCCTTTTGTTTGCTGACATTTGAAATCTTTTTAATAGGGGACAAATTGCTTTTGGGCATAAATACAACTGAATCTCATTTTCTGCAAGTCTATGCTGATGGCAAATGTAATTTAATATCTAGCTGTAATAATAGGTGCTTTCCACTGAACATCTGGTATTTACCAGGAAACACGTTAGCTGCTTTTCCTTCATGGTTTCAAATCTTCACAGCCACCAGGTAAATACTGTTGCTCTTATTATTTTTATTTATTTTTAATGAGGAAAAGTAAGGTTTCAGTGGGTGAGGCTATTTATTTGACTTTACACAGAGAGTTAGAGTCGCATTCTGAATGGGCTGGTCCCCAAACCTGTCTTCTTTTTCCACTCTCCTCCATTCTCCCCTTTCATTATGTAGAGCTCTAAAACGGGGTATAAATCTCTCCTCCTTCATGATTTCTGACTCTTATGGGAGGGGGTGATAAGACACATAGTTCCTGCTGTGCTTCTTGGATATTCACTTCCTGTTCCTGGGTAGAGGTGGAGGTCTTGAGATGCGAACACTGGAACATATACTTTGGCTTACTATACATGTTTCTTCAAGTACCACGAAGTTTATCTGATCAATTCTATTTTCAGAATTCCCAAGCCAAATTTCACCTTTCTTTACTGTTATAGTTTGTATATGCTCAGCCCAGGGAGTGGTACTGTTAGAAGGTGTGGCTCTGTTGGAGTAGGTGTGACCTTGTTGGAGAGTAGGTGTATCATTGTGGGTCTGGGCTTTAAGATCCTCATCCTAGCTGCCTGGAAGCCGGTGTTCTGCCAGCAGCTTTCAGATGAAGATGTAGAACTCTCATCTCCTCCAGCACCATGCTTGCCCGGATGCTGCCATGTTACTGCCTTGATGATAATGGACTGAACCTCTGAACCTATAAGTCAGCCCAGATTTAATGTTGTCCTTATAAAAGTTGGCTTGGTCATGGTGTCTGTTCACAGCAGTAAAACCCTAACTTAGACATGTACCCAGAGACCCTTCGAATCATCATTTTCTTTTCATTTGCTATGATTTCAATTTGGGTTGATGACATGATCAAGACAGGAATTGGCTGTGTCACTTATGTTCTAGAGTATAGTCTCAATACCTCATCTATTTTGAGTTCTGGCAATAAAAATTTCCACTATAAAGTGTGCAGTTTGGGCATAGTCCTCTCATTAGCAAAGATTTTGCAGGGTTTACCTAACAAATCCTGTTTTGACAGAAACCAAATTGCCTCAGCCTTCTACTGAAGTCCATGAATTAACTTCTGAGTAGCTCCAATGCATTGCCTTTTAAGCTCAGACACCGATTGGCAGGCGTTTCCTTCACACTCCTGCAGGGAGGCTGCAGCCTCAAAATCCCCACGTGAGAAGGGTGGTAAATGGCACATGGGGATATCTATGTAATGTTTTGAATTATTAAGGCTAAATTATTAGTGAAGGTACTGTAATGATAAAAGAGTTTATTGTGTATTATATAGAATAACTTTAAATAATAAAGACTAGAAATTAAGGAGTAGCATGCAGTTTGCATAGTACATTCCTAAAAACATTGAGTGGCAACATCTGTACAAATCAAGCACTGTAAAGTCTCAACGTCCTTCCTTTAAATCTGTAAAACAATGCACAGGTTGCTTGCCAGTTTATCTATTTTCTGTGTTCTAAGATATAGAGTTATATATATACATAGGCATATAGGGTATATGCCTAGTCTTACTGTAGCTTCTAAACAAGACTTACAGAAGAATGCAGGACAGGAAAGAGGACTCAGGCTAGGGATGTGGCTCAGTGGTAAAGTAGCAGACTAGCATGCGCAGGTCTGGATTTGATCACTGAAATGCAAAAAGTATCGAGGTCAACACGGTTGTGTTCTTAACAATCCCAGGCAGAAGAAAAACTAGCGTTGCTTCCAGGAGAAGAAGAAATAGTCTGTCAAAGCAAATTTGGTGCAATAGTGTTTTAGTGGCTCAAGGCCAGTCATTCATTACAGAATAACTAATGGTGTGTGTATGTGCTCTAGGTTGTGACCTGGGGGGTACAGAGATAGTTAGATGCAGATGCTGCCTGCCTTCAGAGAAAGCTGGCCATAAACCACAATAAAGTGGTGGCAAGTGCCTCACAAACTGGGCAAACTTCTGAGAACGAGTAGGGATGGTCCCTCTAGGAGATCCAGGGATGGGAAATCCAGTCACTATGAGTAAACACCACAATGTGACTGAAACAGACTTCCTGGCTCTTTGGACACTGTATGAATTTATTGGGAGCGTGAAGGTCATCCGTAATTCTCCTTAGCTTCAGTCTAGTTTGGTCTGGTTGCCTTTTCCTTCATCCCTTCAGTCATTCAGAGCAGACCTTCATCTGCCTAAAGAAGTGAGGGGTGGAGGACACCAGGAGAACATGGCCCACAGAACCGACCTAACAGGGTTCATAGGGGCTCACAGAGGGCGAAAGTGCACTCACAGAGCCTGTGTGGGTCTACACTAGGTCCTCTGCATATATCTTCTGGCAGTTAGCTTGGTGCTCTTGTGAGACTCCTAACAGTGGGAGTGGGGATGTCTCTGACTCTTTTGTCTACTCTTGGGACTCCCTTCCCCCTGGACTCTGTCTCTCAGCGATGACCTGAGGGTATATGTGTAGTCTTACTGCATCTTGTTATGCTGCGTTAGGTTGCTATCCCTGGGAGGCCTGCTCTTTTCTGAAGGATATGGAGGAAGAGTGGATTGGCAGTGGGGGACTAGGAGGAGTGGAGGGAGGGGAAACTGTGATCAGGATGTATTGACTATAAACAAACAAACCCATGAGAAAGCATATATTTATATCTGAAGTAAGAATGGAAAAACAAAGAAGAAGGAAAAGAAGGAGGAGGAAGAGAAGAAGAAGAAAAGGAAAAAGAGGAGGAAGAAGAGGAACCTGATACTACTGCTCCAGAGGCTGGCTCAGCAACTGAGCTGCTAGACTAAGAGTCCTGGGATTTGATTTTGGCTCATTATTACCTATCATGTGTTTTGTTTCCTGATGTGGTTTGTCTCATTAAAGCAGCATCCCTGATCTCCAGGGAGCAGTGAGTCTTGTAACAGGCCTTTCCAACCCTCCTCTCAGCTCCATTCCATTTCCATTCTCTTCCACACACATAGTTACTCTGGTGAATCAGTTCCTTTCCTCCATTCAAGTGTCTAGTAGGGTATCCATGAGGCTGGACCTCATGGAAGTCTGTTAAGAGTGCCTTCCGTGGTGTCGGGATATTTCAAAGAAGATTGCAACCCCATAGGGAGAACAACAGTATCAAACAACCAGACCCCCAGAGTTCCCAGACACTAAACCACCAACCAAGGAGTACACATGGAGAGACCCATGGCTCCAGCTGCATATGTAGCAGAGGATGGCCTTATCGGCATCAATGAGAGGAGAGGCCCTTGGTCCTGTAAAAACGCTTGATGCCCCAGTGTAGGAGAATTCGAGGGTGGGGAGGCAGGAGTCGGTGGGTGGGGGAGCACCCTCTTAGAAGCAGGGGAGGGGGGATGAGATAGGGAGTTTTCAGGGGGGGACTGGGAAAGGGGATAACATTTGAAATGTAAATAAAGAAAATATCCAATAAAATAAATTTTTAAAAAAGTAGTTTTTAACTGGTAATAAATAAATAAATAAATAAATCTTAAAAAAGAAAGAAAGAGAGAAAGAAAGAAAGAAGAAAGAAAGGAAGAAAGAAAGAAAGAAAGAAAGCACATCCCCAGGAGAACATGTTTTCTTGGCCCAGGGTGCTTGCTGTCACTGTCTTTACAAAGCAGAAGAGCACATGCTTTTTGTGGCCTGAGAACTACATTTCCTTCTACTTGAGTCGTGACTTCTGATGGTTGGCGACAACTTCAGACTAAAGGGACACAGCACCTTATGTTTCCGGCTAGAGCAGATATGGAGCCGGAAAGGGCATTCCAGGATTTCACTGAAAGTCCATTGATATTTGTTTTCAGAGGATTCTTGAGACAGCACATGGCTTGCCTCCCGCCTTGGTCTGGGTGTCTCCTTCCAGCTAGCACTTCCTGACTTTTGATGTGGTGTGCCACTCTCTTTGATGTTCCAGGCTGCTGACCGTGGAGGAAGTTCACTGTTTATGGCTTATCAGCTGATGGGGAGAGCATACCAAGTCTAGAAACTTTTCACAGTGGATTCACAAGGGATTCCACAGCCTGGGTGACAACAGAAGACAGCTCATTTGCGGCAGGAAGAACCCAGGAATAGGCCTTGATTCCACACGTCTATGTAACACGCTGAGGGACTCAGCAGGCTAGATGGTCAAGACATAGGTGTCTTCAGGACTTGGTCCCTCTGTCCAAGGAAACACTGCCTGTGGTTCTCCCAGCTTCTGTTAGTTTGCTGGTGACCTCTAGGATCCCAAGAGTTGTACATGTGACTTTCTAACCTTCTGTCTTCATATGGTTTCCTTTTTGTGTGAGTTCACGTGATCTTTTCTCTGTGGCGGTGTAGACGCTGGTCACACTGGATGAAAGTGTGCCCTCATGAACCCGTTTGAATTTGATTACTTCTATCAAGACCTCAGTGCCAAGTTAGACCCAATTCTACTGTACTTAGGGCTAGCTGTTGGCCTTTATTTTAAAGATGACTCAGTTTAAACTGTAACAGTTGACTAGTATCGTTGCTGAGGGTTGGTTTCTGTGCTTCTCATGCTGACATAACCTCCCTGGGATTTCTTTAAGTCTTGGGGAGTGACCAGTTTGGTATAACTTCCTATATCCAGTTGCGGCTTAATTGCTTCTTTTCTACAACAAATAGTGAGATTCGTGATGCAAAGGCCTATGGTTTGTACTCCTAATAGATTATCACAATGCCTAGAGCACAGGGAGTCCTGGCTGAATTCATATCAACAGGAGACAAGGTGAGAAAGAAAATTCTCTCCCTGTGATTTGAAAATGCTTAGCACTTATGGTAATAGTGTGTTTGAAATAGAAAAACAGTGCATCGGCTTAGAAAGAGGTTATTTGTTACCCAAGCAGCCAGAAGGGACACCTGGCTTTGATGAAGAGATTTTACAAGGAGTCAAAATCAAATTGGAGAAGTGACAGGGTAGCTCCATCCTATGCAAGTCTCATTTATTGGAGATCTGTAGACTGGGCAGGGCTGTGGAACAGGTGTCTTTTGGATAATGGAAAGACAGCATCATCTGTTGGGGTCCCAGGGAGGACAGCATTGTTGGGATCTCAGGGAAGCTGGCCCAAAAAGCTGGCTGTTACTCATGACTTGACCCTTCCCTCCAATATTCATTATAACCTTCAGAGAACTCACTTTTTATTTGAGACAGAGTGTCACTAGGTAGCTTTATCTCTTCAAGAACTTCCAATTCTCCAGCCTCAGCTTCAAGACTACTGAGATTATGAGCATGTGCCACCACACCTGGCTAATCCACCCAGCACTCTCTGCTGTTCTTCGTAGTCAGCGTTAGGATTCAAATGAAGAGGACTTAAAGTAAACATATGCAATATAATGAGAACTAATTTTATGGTAAACACTCAAAGAGATTTTCATTAAAAAATGTTTCCTCACTTTAAATACCATGAACATTCTAGACAGGTCAAGTGATCATTTTAGCTGAAACAAAGGAAAAAAAAAACCAAATGTGTATGAGTAGATTCAACTTCAGTAGGTTTAGAAGCCAATGTTATTTTTATATGATAAATACGTGCAGATGTATACAAGTTATATTATTTTAAAAATGAAATTATGAAGGGAGCACAATGACTTGATTAAGGAGGTGGCTCGCTCCTTAGGAACCTGAGACTGAAGATAGAGTTGGAGCCAGCCTGGACTGCATGGCCAGACCGTGTCCCAAAAGCAGCAACACAGAGAAGCGTGAGTCGGCCCAGCCTTGTCGTTCTCCATGATTCACTCCCTTCCCTTCCAGAGAGAATGACGTAGAACGATAATCCTTACCTTTATGGAATCCATCACTGTGCACGATGAATAGATATCAAGAAAGAAGAAAAAATAGGAAGGATGGAAGGGAAAGAGGAGAAAGAAAACAAGAAAAGAATGTCTCATTCAACTCTGTGGATAGAAAGGACCCTAGAGGAATAGTGTTGTGGAGAGCTACTTTATCAGCTTTGCAGCTGCTATGCCATGTCCTTCCGGGCAACGGCAACCAATACCAAAGCATGGTGGGAACTAAGTGAAGGAGTATCCCGTCTCTGCTGGGCTCCTCACTGAGCTGGATGAGTGTCCCTTGGCTCCGTATTGCAGGCTGAGTCGCTCCCTGCTTGACCTCGCTTGCATCTTGGACCCATCTCCAAAATTACCTCCTGTACTCTTCCCTTAATGCCAAAGTTCACTTCCAGGAGGGTGAGGAAGTTTCCTGCAAGGGATTACAGGATAAGTTGGGATTAAGTACAGGGTCAATGTTCTATCGGACCCTTTCTGTGCTGTTCTCTTCTAAATTGGGCCCTCATTTTCTCATTCAACAATATCCTAAATACTGATAAGAGTATTTTTCTCCTACGAGATGCAGGAAGTTCAAGGATAGATAAGGCTGAGCCTGGTCTTCCTTGCCACACACTCAGGTACATGTCCTTAGAAACTAAAATGTCAGCGCTTAGCCGTGTGTTCAAGGCTATTCTCCTTGGTGACATGAGTCTCTTAATCTGAGCGCTAAATCAAGAAAGGTTTTGGTTCTCAAGAATGTAATTTTTCTACATCTCTTTTCTTCCCTGTAACGTTTATAGTAAAGCCTGTGGCGTTAAATGCACCGGTGTTCTGTCTACTTCATTCAGGTTCTTCACATTCCTGTGGGGCGTTCTTCAGAACTCTAATCCCTAAGGGTGCTTCATGTTAAATATATTAAAACAAGTTTCTCTGCTGGGGAGAATTTATATGCTAAAACACACTGTGTGTTTGCAAGAGCTGGTTTGAGGAGTTAACATTTCCAATCTTACCTGGCCTGGGAATTGTTCTACAGAACACTTTGGAGGGATTCTACTCCACCCAGTAAAATCAGAGGATTGTGGAACTTTTTACCATAGCCTCCAGGCAAAATTTTCTGCTAGTCCCTGACGTTCCGAGAAAGAGGCGTTGTCAAGACCTACTTTTTCATATGAAGAGTATGAGGCTTGGGTGTTTAAGTCAGGTCTCTTAAACTACGAAGTTGGTCCATGGATCCTTTTCAAGCTTCACAACCTCCCAGTGACTGTGACATGTAGAGACCTATGGGTCACTCCTTAAGTACTTAAGGGTAGGAGCATGTGTATATGAAAGAATGAAGACCGTTTTGTCAGCTCTCATGTGCTATGTGAATCCCTTGAGAGACACAAGATGGATAAGGAGGTCTTTGGCAGGGGGCAATGTTTGGTGGGAGAATGAAAAGACCAATCATCAACATTTCTATCTAGCAACCTGGAAAGCTTGGGGCTCTCTTCAGAGGACATACGACTCTTCATGTTGCTGTCCCATTATCTACTTTCAGTACTCTTTTCTGTTTTCAAAAGCTTTTATATTCTGCTCACCAAAATCCCCAACACCTCAAAAGATAGAGGCTGACAGAAACGAGAACAAAGATTTACACACATGTACACTCACGCGCACTGTATGCTGATCAGAATAACAAGAAACTGAAGTACGTAGCACAGAGAGGGTCTTCCATAAATGGTGTTGGGACTATATTGTTCAACATTTCAGTTCTTTCTGAAACTAGTGACATAGTCACTGAGAACCTTTCCAGTTATGAGGGGACAAGTCTCACACAAGTAGTGAGCAAAGCAGGGACTGTTTTACAACGGGATGGCGACTACAGCTAATGTAGATACCTCACCAGCAGAAAAGAGACTCAGCTTTTGATCATCTGAGCTGACTGTAAGTACCCTGGTACTACGTAATCTTCTGCTTAGTGAGTTTGTTGGCAAATAGCCTGCCTTTTCTCTCCCAGCCTCAATACCTTGCTGGTAATTTGGGTCTTTGAAGAAGCAGACAATGAGAGGTTTAGTGGGCTCTGACGCTGATTCTGTGGCTTTATTTGCCTTTTTCCCAGAGATGAAGCATTTGTGTCTATGGCCGTAAGATCGCTTACCGAATTGTGAGGCAGAAACAAAAGGGAACAGAGACCACTCCTCCTTCTCCTTTCAGCTCTGCCCAGCATTGACCACAGCCCCTGCAACAGCCAAGGGGCGAGCATACAGGGTCACATGGTTCTAGCATGTGCCTGCAGCCATTATGAGTGGGCACTTATCTCAGAGGAAAAAAAATAAAAGATAAACCATGCTGCTATCTAATTTATTCGAATGGCTCTCAGAAATGTCACATGTCATGTCCTGATTTGATTTCCACCAGGAATGAGAGAGATGTTCTCAGAGCTTTGTGAGGAGAACCACTTTAACCCAGGGTGAAGGAAGATGCTCTTTTCTCCAGCCCCAGTATCTAATCGCTTACGATATCAGATAAAAATAACGGATTTTGTAATTAATATTTTAATTTACCAAGATGTGAGTTAAATGGTGACTAGACTTCTCTTCCCCATGGTAATAATGAGGCCAGGCAATTTCAAACGAAGAAGAGCAGCCAGGAGCTTAATACCTTTGATTAAGAACATGTTTCCACAGTGGCTATTGCCTTCCTACTTGCAAGAGAGAAACAAAACTCAGGCTTATGTTATTTTGGAGCTGCAGGGGGTCTTATGGCATCAAAAGAAGAGGAGAAAATATTTAAGGATAATTAAAGGCAATTCACCTCATCAGCCCTTTCTCCTCTCTCTCTCTTCTCCTCTTCATTCTCTTCATAATACAGGCTAATTGCCACTTCAGTGACCTTAGGAATTTTTTCTCTTTCCTGAAGTAACTTGCGTGTTTGGCTATTGCTCACACTTGTAATTGACGGCATAAATCAATGCATCGCCATTAGTTCATTGGAAAACAGAGTGTGAGTTACTTCCTGTGCCGCTACGTTGGCTGACATTAATTAAGCTCAAGGCAGGGATGGTGGGTCTGCATGTAGCTTCTATGATAGAACTGAGGCTGGAGGCGGCTCACAGCTTGCCTTGGGATCCTCTGCTTAGGGTGAGATTAGAACCCAAGCTTTGGTCTTCCAAGGAAAGAATGAAGTTAAGCAAGTTAGAACCTAAGCTTTGTTTTCGGCTCTGTTCTTTCTTTTCCTTGTGTGTCTGTCTAGTCCTTTTTAAGGTTTCTGCTTCAAACTTTCATTCCTGCCTTTAATTTGAATGGCCTCTGGCATGCATTTAAACTCATAATCACTTAGGTTGCAAAAACCAACTTGGCGACTTTCCGAGAAAAAGCATTGTGAACAGCCATTCACAGCAGCTTCCCCAGGGACTGAGAAAAGTCAGTCACCTCCAGGCAACTTTTAGCTGAAGGTTTAAAATAACAAGACTCAGGGTGGGAGCTAAGCTCCTGAAATGGAAGGGGTTTCTGCGCTACACTTTCAACTCTGGTCATTGATGATACGTTGTATCGACTTACAGAAAAAGTGACCTCAGGGGAATAGGACGGCCCGAGAAACTTTTGAGCCAAGAGTTTGGACAGATTGCTTTAAATTCAGGTGAATAGAACGGTATGGACCAGAGAGTTGCATGCAGAGTAAGTGCAGCAAAATGATGCTGAATTCAAAGGACTGAACCACAGGTAACAACAGGTACATCACAGTGACCATCAGCTCGGGACAGAGTGACCTCACTGCTTGTTTGTGAAGGGGCAGGCCGTGGTATTTGGGGGTAGAGAACAATGATTTTAAATTAATTATTTGCTAGAGAGACTATAGGATCAGAAGGAGAAGAAAAACAGTTCTAACCATGCCAACTATGTGAGCCTCAGGGAAGGCAGAATTTTGAAAGCCAGACAGGCTGACACAGGCCTACGATCCCGACACAACATTAAGAAGGTTAAGGCGGGAGGATTAGAGTTCAAAGCCAGCCTGAGCTACGTACAAGATACTCCAAGCACCCTGAAAAGAAGATTTGGGATCCACTTCCAAATTTGCTTCCCATTACCACTTCTAACTCATTTCTAAGCTACTTGGATGTGGAAGGCATCTTGTCTCTGTCTCTGTCTGTCTGTCTGTCTGTCTGTCTGTCTGTCTATCTATCTCTTCCTGTGTGTTTGTGTGTGTGTGTGCATGCTTGTGCGTGCGTGTGCGTGCATGTGTGCCTGTGTGTGTGAGACTAGGGAGCACATACTAGGCAAGTATTCTACAGCTGAGCTACACGCCCAACCAGGATTTTAAGGTTTCTATTTTTGTTTTTATAGCTTTGATTTTCAGCTTCATTTTGCATGCAGCAACAGCCAAATATTTTCACTGCATGTGAAGCACATTTGTTCCAAGTTCTAATTTCAAGAAAAGTTAAAACAGAAGATTCCAAATAAAGAACGGTTTTTGGAGAGTAGACGCAGATGAGGGTTGCTAGCGTCCTTAGACATCCTGGGAGTCAGTCAAACCTCAGAGTGGGATTGCAAGCATGGCTTTTTAACTAGACCAACTTCAAGGAAAGAAAAATTGAACAAATTAGAGTCTATCTGTGTATCTCTAGCATCCTTCATTCACTTCTCTGAGAGACTGTTGTCTGTCCGGTCCAATGTTTTCTCTTCTAGGAATCTATTTAGATCCTAACTCCTGATCAAAATTCGTCTAACCTTATTTTGAGGAAATACCCAAGAAACTGGGATTATTGGGAACTGACAGTGAATTTGTGGGCTGCGAAGTTAGATGCCCTCAGAATGACAAACTGAAAATTAAGTAGAACATTGTACGTATGTATGTCCAGGCTATTTGGTGTTTTACACATAGCAAATAGGACATGATTTAGAGAAATGCATCTTTAAGATAAAAGGTGGTCTTGTTCTGAAGATTAGGTACTTCTTGTTCTTTATGCCTCATGTTTAATGATTTTCCTTCTTGATCACTCAGTTGGGTACAGACACATTGGCCCTCTTCCTGCTTTTCCAGTGTGCTGGGCTCTAGCAGACCCATGCCACACATGATATCCTTAAACGATATCCTCACACAATGTCCTCACAGATGTTCTACTGATGTCCACACAGGATGTCGTCACTTGATGTCCACACATGATGTCCTCACTTGATGCCCTCATCATAGAGGTCTTCCCCTGGAACTCTCTAATTCATTTGAGGTTAACATCTGCTTAGTTGTCACGTGACTAATTAAATGTTCCTTGTGTCATTTTCATATTTTGTTATATCGTTCTTTATTGGGTATTAAGCATAATTTAAAGTCATCTTTGTAATTCTTGCTTTAATATCAGTATCTTTGTATAAACATAAAGAGTAAAGTGACAGAGGGGTTTGGTTGTCTTGTTAACCATTATATAATACTTCTAAGCTATAACTGGTCCTTGATAAATCATTCCATGAATGAATATTTGATTGGTCCGAGACTTCAAATATTGGATGCACACTTAATTGCTTGAGTCAATTAAAATGGAAGTCACATCTCCATATTGAGAACAAATGAGTTCTGGGATACTAAGTGCTAAAAATAGAAGAATGTACATGTGAAAAACACATTGAGTGGTAGGGCTTTTTAGAGTCAAAAAGCAAGCAACATTGGCTAATATTTAATAGTTGAATAAACAAAAACAGACAAAAATATACCTGATATCATTAGGTAACAGAAAGTAACAGAAGGGGGGGTTATGGGGAGAATCATTTTAGTACCTTGTCAATAGTCCATAGCATCAAATATATTACTCATGGCAACCCAGATCTGTCAGTGATGCAAAAAGTCTGGAGGTTTGGATTCAGTAATATCTGTCCACAGAAGAATACCATATTTCTTAGTGTTTTGAGGTTCTTAGATACCAAACATTCCCCCAGTTTCCTCTAGGATACTTGTATGCATGGAATCTGGTCTTCCTCTGCAATCCCATAGTTACCTCTAGATCCATAATTGTATATATTCACCTATTTATTTTTTCTATTGGGACATAAACTTTCTATTGACAATGATTCATGGATAGCTCATGCCAGCATCCATTTGTCTGAGGGATGTTTGACAAACTGAATTCATTTTCATTAAATGTTTATCTCATGTTAATAAGCAAATGCAATGGTTTGGAAGTGGCTTAATTAATTGGCATGACTTTTGGGGGGCGGTGAATCTGACTAATTTTAGTTATAGATTTAGTTATAGATACTTTGGTGGTGTGGTTACAGTTGTTTGAATTTCTGCTAGATTTGAATTATTCTGTAACTTAGTAAGCATCTCTTATTAAAAAGACGGAGTCTCTTTATTGAATCTTTGATTGTTGGCTGGCCTTACAATTTGTTTTAGTTAATAGAATGTGGCAGGAATGATAATGCATGAGTTCTAAGGATAAACCATTGAGATTCTGCTCAACTGTTCCATGACCATGTCTGGGCAGTCATCTATATGAGGTCATTTTAGAAGAACCAGTTCCCAGATGAACTGGCAGGTGACCACAGATGCACTGATTGAGTCCAGCTGAAACCAGAAACTCTCAGCCATGCCCAACCCATATTTCCGACCTACAGAGTTGTAAGCTAAACAAATGCTCTTGTAAGCCATTATGATTTGGGATTATTAGGTAGCAAAAGTTAATTAGCACCCATATATAACGTTCTTCTTTTGATAGAAAATAGATTCTTCTCTCATATAATACATTCCTACCACAGCTTCTCCCTCACCTCTCTCAGCCGACTCCCCTGCACCCACACCTTCCTTCTCCCCCAGATCCACTCCTCTTCTGCTTCCTCTTCAGAAAAGAGCAGGCTTCCAATAGACCACAGCCAAACAGGATAAGACAAGATACAACAAGACAAGGCAAGAGCCTTCATATGGGGTCTGAGCAAGGCAACCCAATGGGAGGAAGGAAAGGAGTCCTTTGAGAAGGTACTTGGAGAAGACAGGCAGTGATGGTTGTCCTGAACCTTTGCTTTGGAAGAAGGTTCTTAGATGTAACTATCTGGACCATAGGGAATTTGAGACAGACAACTGGAATGACTTTGGAAAGTAATAAAAGAAGTCATCTTTGAGAACAATCTTGTGAAGACTGCACGGGTTTTCAAAAACTGGAGGGACACTTAAGAACACATATGCAAAGATAAGGGCCAGAGTTTAGGTTCCAACTCCTATGTAAAAAGCCGGGTATAGTCTCTCACATGCCGTGAACCCAACCCCGACAGCTGTAGAGACAGGAGGATCACTAGGACTTGCTGTCTGTCAGCCTAGCCATAAAATATGAGTTCTAAGAGGAGTGAGAGATCCTGCCAGCAAAGCAAGATGGCAGAGCATGAGAGCAGAAGATAGACATCCTCCTCTGGCCTCTGTTAGAGATATCTGGCGCGCGCGCACACACACACACACACACACACACACACACACCACCTCTCCCATTGACACACACACACACACACACACACACACACACAACCTCCCATTGAGAGGGACCTTCAGAAGATAGATGAACAATATTGGAATGAAGATTTGATGGTTTCATGTAACTTAAGGTAAGCAAGCAGTGCCACAGCAGGGGACAGTGGAGTCTGTACCAGTTAGAGACACTGACAATCTGTGGATATTTTCTGAACAAATGCTTATAAGTCATGGAGTCCAGATCTGGATGGATTCTAGAGAAGGGGAGGAAAGGATTGGTCCCCCTAAGGAAAAGAGTATGAAATGAACTTCCACTGCAGAGAGAGGAGACTGTGTTTGCTTTCCACCTCTGCTCCTTTTTGGTCTTAAGAAAGTGAATGAGCCTCAGGTCACGGAGGGGAAATTGGCTTGCTATAACCATTTCACACAGAACAGCAAATAAGATAATGGGGATAACAGTTAGTGCACGTAGCAGCCTGGAACAATGGCCCTTATTATGTAGGACTGGTATTAAAAACTCCAACTGGGTAGTCTTTGATGGTGGCCCTTAGGAAGTCATACAGATTTTTAAAGTACCCTTGGCTTCTGTTATTCACATCAGCCTCCTCTATTGCCCTTTTCCTCACCCCTCTGCAGAACTACCTTGCTCACTGCACACAGTGGGAAGCCCTTTTTCTGCTGAAGTTGGGATATTCACTCACCCCGAGTATATCATATCGGGGTGATGAGGCAGCTTTCCTGTTCAGGGATGTGTCCCCACGTTTGTATCCTTGCTACAAGTGCTAGGCCACTGGATAGCAAAGGGATGTTAGAGAACAGGTGTGCTCAGAGCTTTTTCTTCTCTGATCTTTTGGAATTAAGAATTAAAATTAAAAAAATGGCAGAGTTGTATTTCAAGTCTGCTCTGTACTTTTCCCTCTCTACACTCCACTCAGCACCACAGATCTCTCCTGTTGAGTCATGACATCCATTGCTTCAGGGGGAGGCAGAGCCCAGAAAAGAACAAAGGATACAATGTTCAGGTTTGGGAATCCAAAATTTGTTTCTGAAGCTAATTTCAGAGACAATAGTAGTGAAAAGCCAGGGTTTTCACTTTGCAGTCCCTAGGCTTGTTGAAAGAGAAACTAGAAGGTTTCCTTTAAATATTAACCAGGTCCTTAAAATATTAAGAAGTTAGGGGATTCGGGAATGAAAGATATACTACAAGCTACTGAAGAGAGAATATGTACGAATAACAGAATGGTAATTTCCCAATGTGCTGGAAAGGAATGAGGGCAGAATGAACAGAGGTTACAGCCCTGAATGGGGCCTGAAGTCCAGAGTGTTTGGAAATCTTTGATGGGAGAAGGCTGAGGTGTAGACCTTACTAGACCTGTGTATGGAGATGGTGATCTCAAAAGGGGCATTAGCACTAGCTACTATAGGAACTGGGATGCTGTGACCTGATATTCAGCTGTCAGCCTCCCTCCCTACCCCACGTCTGTTGAATCCAAGAACATTCTCCAAGTCTTCTAACAAATAGTGTGTGGATGGTATTTAAGAATTAGACATCAACATGTCTGTAGGAGATTGTTCAGATAGGGATGGAAGGAGGAGATAGCTGAAAGCAAAGGCCAAAGGGAAGATGTGGAAGGTCTCAGAACAGGAGCTGTGTGTGCACTGGTGTACTGGGAAGGGTTTGAGAAGCACTGAAAAGGAGTGGTGCTCACCCAAATAATTCCAGCCCTCTGTTAAAGAATCAGAAAGCACAGTCACTGCCTAGGACAGAGCCAGATCTGTGTCCAGACAAATAGAGGACATGTGACATCTCTTCAATGACAATGGATCTCCAGAGAACAGGAGAGAGATGTTGAAGAAAACCCTTATGTTGACTTTCCAAAAGGTTTATATTTTAAAATTAGAGTCTAGTTTAACCTGAAGTAGTATGAGCTAATTTGGGAGTTGTGCCATAGGTAGGAAGACTGTGAAATGAATTTGTATTGTGTAACAGTTTCCTCTTAGAGTGAAACATTCCAACTTGCAGAGAATGTAAACAACTCAAAACAGCTCCAGGAAGTTCCTGAAAATGACCAAATTCCCAGGGCCTCCTCCCTGCCAAAGTTAAGCAAGAAATCTACTGAGAATCCCTCTCAGAGGAACAAGAAGATTCTGAGACCAGACCAGCTGCCCGGAAGCAGCATAAAACAACTCAATTTCCTGGAAGCAGTTAAGATCAGAGTCACTTGGAAGGGACACTTCCCAAGCAATTGAGCTGCCTGTAGGCTATGCAGTGTGCTCCAGGTTCCCAGCTTTTGTGAGCTGTCATCCATTCTGGGCTGGGCCTTGTCCATGCAGCTGTCTTTGAGTCATCTCTGTTCCAGTAAGTAACCTTTCACCCATATTTCTCTAAGTAAAAGCAATAAAACTCATTGGTTCACCAAGTTGGTCTTTGGTAGTATCTGCACTTTGGTTTGTCACAGGCTCCATATCTTGGATGTGTAGAAAAATGTGTTTTGTCTCACCAGACACAGTATTGTCATACACAGTTTGTTGGTGCAAATCTTCCTATTAGCTTGTAAACTTTGACTTCATAATACCATCATTTAAAGCTTGTGTGGGACACACAATTCTTCTCACATTGTATATGTGTCCTTGCTGATCTCACTTCCTGAGTGGTTGTGCATGTCTGTCTTGTCAAACTGGTTGTAAGTTTTCTGATGGTGGGTACCATCTGTCTTCCCTCCTTAGGTTTCTAGATGTTATCTCAGGATCTGGCAAGTAGTTATTTCTTTAAAATTGCCTTCTGAGTGATTCCATAATAATGAGCAATTTGGTAAATTATGAATCTTTGCATTTGTCTTTTGAGACACAGTTTTTCTCTGTGTAATCCTGAATTTCTGGAACTTGCTATGTAGACTTGCTATGTGGCCTGGAATTCACAGAGAACTGATTGCTTCTGCCTACTGATTGCTGACACCAAAGCATGTACCACCGTGCCCAGCTTGATGAATACTTTTATAAAAAGAAACCGTGAAGATTTGAAAAACTCAAGTGATTAGTAAACTCTGTCATCAGAATGACCTTTACATTTGCACTTTGGAGACAGATCCCACTTGCTAACAGTTGTGGAATGTTTTTATTTTTATAGAACATAAATTCTTCTCTCATACAATATATCACTACCACAGTTTCCCCTCCCTTCACTTCTCCCAGATCCTTCCATTTTCCCTTCATCCCTAAATCGACTCTCTGTCTTTTCCTCTTCAGAAAGGGGCAGGCCTCCAAGAGACCACAGCCACATCTTGTTAAAGACAAGACAAAACAAGACACAATAACCCTAGGAGTAATGGAGTCTCAAGAGTAGACAAAAGAGTCAGAGACACACCCAACCCACTGTTAGGAGTCCCACAGAAGGATCAAGCTAACAGCCATAATATATATGGAGAGATCCTGGTGCAGATGCATGCAGGCCATGTGCTTGCTGCTTCAGTCTGTGAGTCCATATGAGACCTGCTTAGTTGATTCAGTAGTAGGCCATGTTCTTGTGTCCTCTCTCCCCCTGACTCCTACAATCTTTCCCCCTCCTCTACCTCGGGGGGTTTTCCAATGAAGGAGATGGAGACCTCCAATTTAGACTCTCTAAACTACATCTGCTCTAAACAGTTTTGCTTTGTTATTATTTATAAGGCAATATGTCACAAACCCTATTTACATAATATGTACACTGTATAGTTAGTCATTATAAGCAATGTACAGATGACGTAAAGCAAACAAGTGGATGTGTATAGACTAAATGTAAATATGAGTCCATCATCTATAATGGATGTGAGCATTTGCTGATTTGGGTTTCAGAGAGAGGTGTGGGGTCAATGAAATCTATGTTTCTTTGTAACAACAACAATAACAACAACAACAACAACAACAAAATAATAGGGATTGTCATAGTTCAGTCGTTGGTTCTGTTGTCACAGGGGATGCTAGTTAAGTGTGACATAGGCTCGGCCTCCTCTGTGTTTTCTTTTGAGAGTTTCTTTACATTAGTGTACTGTAAAGACTTTTATCAGCCATGATTCTGTGACACAATGTTGGACTTCTAGTCCAGTTAGACCTTGAGGGAGGAGGGAGAAGAAACTAGGACTCCCTGAAGGTGAAACGGTTACAGATGGCTGTCAATCTCTGCCTCATTTCATGGTAGATCTTTCTTTTTCTCTTTGGTCATTGTCTAATTTTGTTATATGGAGATAATAAACATCAAAGCTGGCATTGTCAATGATCTTGTACCAGAGAAAAGCCCACATGAATCTCTTTCCATGGGCTCTTGGGAAAAGTACACTCCCGGGAGAGCGGAAGAGCATTAAGCTATGTGCCACTCATTCCACAGTAATTAAAATGTTGGCTTCTCTGGTCGTGATAATTTAGGGATTAAACATTGAATTGTGACTTCAGAGGGCTGTGATTTGTTCCCTCACTCACCATCTTGTTTGTGTCTCATTCTGAAACCATCTCATTTGGAAAGCCGTATAGCTTGTCTGGTATGCCATTGTGTGCAATTGTGTGGGCCTCTGTATAAATCATGTCACACAGAGATTGCCTTCATAAGCTGGTCCCTCACCTGGCCACAATCCCCAGGAAAAAGAATGCGCTTTGTTACATTTGATTGGAACCTTCCAAATCGGTCTTGGCTATTTTCTATTACTTAAGATCCCTCTAACCTTCCCTTAGCAGTAGTTGAAAAGTTACCTTTTCTAGACTCAACAGCATCTTGTGCCCTGAACTTTTATCAGGGGGAATATTCTCTAATCATTTTCAATTGTGTGAAGGCTTGGGACCTGACACCTGGCCACCTATAGTACTCGCTATCATGACTGCCTTTCATTTTCCTGCCAACTTGTCACATACTGGCTGTTAGAACATCATATTTGTGCCTCACAGAATCCCAAACCTAGCCATGACGGATATATTGATGATTAAGGCCATCTCTATATGGTTGAGTTTATTGGGTTGGCTTGAGCTAAGGGCTAAATAATTGACTGGATGGCTACTAAATCTTGATTCTTAATTAGAGTACTTTCCTTGGCCATTTGGACCCACATTCTCTTGAATTTGTTGATGTTCAGATGGATTATTATTATTACAAACCATAGAAAACAAAATTCTGAATGAATAGCACACTCCAGTTAAATATGTGTCATGCCCAGAGAGGTCTGGCTGATTTTCTTGCTGTCTTTTGGAATCTCAGATGCAGAATATATGTAGTTCATTTTTATTTATTTTTAGATCTTGGCAGAAAAATTATTCTGTATCCAACATGAAGACCCCATTGTTTGTTTGCATGAACCAATTTCACTTTAACTTTCTCATACCTTCTTTTTCTCTCAGATAAGGGGTTGGGGGGATGGACAACGTACTGCAAACTCGGTTTGCGCATCTGACTCAGGCTTTGCAGCGCTTCGGAGCACAGCTTGCATAGGAGTCTGCAAATGTTGTGGAATCAGAAGTCAGCGATGTGACTTGCAGACCAGTTATGCTCTCTGCTCATAATTGATTATTTTTTCCTTCTTCTTTTAATTTATAATGTGTGCTACTCTGTTGAGTTAACTGGGCATTTGAGAGCATGACCCAGGTTGAATTTCTTTTTTGGTTCATGGCAAACAGTTCCATTTCTAAACTCGCTTAAAATATAAATTAGCAAATTTCAACATTGCAACATCTAAGAACAAAATCAGTAAAAGGTTGTAGGTGTCATTTTATAAAGTTCTATGACCAAGATAGAACTGTGTAGAAGAAACGATTTTCACATCTATATCTTTGTCTTCAGTAACGATTCTGTGAACTAGGCCTGGGTTAGCTCATCCTACAGTTCAATTTTTTCCCAGCTTCCAGAATACTAAGCCAACATTAAATTGAAAATAACTAACTGTATTGATTTACAAATTCTTCTCAGTGCTCTTTTGGAGAGTAATCTATGAAGTTGCAAGTCACTGTCATACCCAAATTTCTGGAGGGAAGCTGTGAGCTGGGCTAGAGAGAGTATCAGAGCTGAGCATGTTGACACATTTCTACAATTCTAGGGCTCAGGAAGAAAAGAAGGAGGATCTTGAGGTATAGGTTAGCCTCGGCTACACAAGGAATTCAAGGTAAGCCTCCACTACATCACACACACACACACACACACACACACACACACACACACACAAGGAAGGAGTGTATCCTGTCTTATGCTTTGGTAACTCTTGTCACTGATCACAGCAGCCATATTTTGTAATATAAAAACTTTGTCCCCAAAAGAAGCTCATGAGAAAATTGTGTGGCATCACATAATTTGTACCAATTTAATCATCTGTGAAGGGGCTCTTGAAAGACACACCAGTAGAGGAGAAAGAAGCAGTCAATAGAAATAGTAAAGTGTCTCAAATAGGGAAAGGCAGGTTGATGTCATTTTTTATGGTACCTAGAAACCATCCCACTTCCCATTAGACTTGGCAGTATTTGAATTGATACAGATGCCCATGCATGGTTCTGCTCCTAGGAAATAAGTGTTAAAGCATCAAGACAACTGCCATGAGAGCATATCAGGAGTCAAAGATGATTATTACAAGTGTGCCTGTGTATTTTGCCCATTTGCATCTCTGTGTAGCATTTGTACTGTATTTTGCCTACTTTGATATCTTTATACCATTCATGCATTGCCTGCAGAGGTCAAAAGAAGGTATTGTGTCCCATAGCACTAGGGTCACAGACGGTTGTTAGCCGTGATCTGGCTTCTGGGAGTCAAACCTGGGTCCTCTGGATAAGCTGAGCCATCTCTCCAGCCCCCGTAAGTGATTATGAGAACAAAGTTGGCTCCAATTTTAGTGATTTATATTTTAAAGTATAAATAACAAAGAAGCCATTCTACCAGTGAATATATGTTGATGTTCTGCATAACTAGAAAGGAATAGTAGATCAGGTTCTTTGCATATCCACACATTCAAAAGGGGATGAAAAGAACTGATTCTTGTCAGCACAATAGCTATGACTGCTTTGTGTACTTTCAACTGTGATGACCGAATATCAGGACATTTCCTTAATGAAAAAAAGCTCAAAACTAGTGTAAGTATTTGTGCAATAATCTCTACTGCATGTCTGTTTACTCCATTATATTCTATGGTCTGCCTTTCAACTAGATTAGATAATGAATTCTGGCCAATGGTCTGAAAGTGACATCTGGCACTTATGGGCAATGACCACAGATGAGCTCTTTTGTCCTTTCTCTGGCTGTCTCAAGCCCGCAGAAGCTATAATCACACAGTAGAACTGGGAAGGTTTTATGATTCATGCCTGGGAAGTGAATGTCTCCTTAGAGAATCTGAACCCACACAAGTCTTAGTGAGTAGGCCATGACCTTTACATGTAGAATGGCTAGGGTTCTTGAGGTTGCTTATGATGATGAGACTTATAGGTGGGATTCGAACCCTTGTCTGCTTATTATGCTAGACAGGTTATTTTTTTCTGTTACAGCATATTGATTTAAACAAAATGGAAGTGTCTGAAATAGATGTATTTCTGCTTTCTCATAGAAAAGAGGAGGAGTAGGTAGGAAGAGAAGAAGTGAACTCAACTACATAGGAATGTAATAAAACACACATAAGATCACTGCTTTGAAATGCTATCTTTATTCCTGTTGGACAAAGGTAAGGTCAATAGGTCAAAGATGATTATTAATGAGAAGGTAGCTTACTGTTCACAGTTCCTGAGAAGAGGCCATACACCATACCACATATACTCTGAAATGTAGAGACTTTCTCTTCTTGTCCTGCTGTGGCTCCAGAAGAGTTAAGAGAAGTATCATAGTGGCTGATAAAGGTAGTAAGTGGAACTCAGGATTGGTTGGTTTGCATATAAAGGTAACCTTCTATTATTATCTCTAGGGATTAATTAACGTCCTGGGGGACGCTACCTCCAAGACAAGCATGGCCACTGATAATTAAATGTTCAAATGAAAAATCAGGCTGACTACAACATGGAGGATAAGCACCTAAGTACAATTGTGGCAGAGAGCAAACACCAAGACTAATTTCAAAGCAAGTTGAGGCTCTGCCGTTATAGCTCAGTTGGTAGCCTTCTTGCCCGGCATGCATCAAACACTGGGTTCTGTCTCCAGCACCTTATAAAGTTGGTATGATGTTGTGTGGGTCTCTAAGTGTGGGAGTCCATGGCAGCCAGAGGCAGGGGATCACTACTGCAAGGTCATGCTTCACTATGAGTGAGTTCTTGGCAAGCTTGGGCTAGAAACTGTCTCAACTTCCGTCTCTCTCTCTCATTACCACCACACATCAAATCATGAGCTGAATGGAAGAGAATCAGAAAGGTAAGAGGGGTTTACGAGGTATGTGGGCAATCTTGATAACCCAAAACCATTCTTTTAAAATGTGTTTTTTATTATGTCCCTTGTCTTCTAAAACAAATCTCTAATACATGCCTTCTGCCCATATGGGTAGGAGGGTAGGACAGGGACATGGACACGCACACACACACACATACTTAATGTGTGAAGAAAACTACCAATATTGGGGTAAAAGACTGAAAATGCTCACCACAGGACACACATAAGCCAACACATACAAATGCAGGAGAAAGCTGGTGTTGTGCAAACGACTCACACCAGTTCATGACTGTCATGGCTTGGTCCCTTTGAGTTCCTGACTGAGCAACCGTAGATGGGAAATAAGAACTTTCTGCTCCATCTTTCCAATAGCTTAAAGCAAGTAAGACTTCATCTCTTTAGTGCCTGCTTCCTTCCTCCAAAATATCTATATTTGGGAATTTTTAATAAGCACCTATATAGACTTACTCTTAATCCAATTTAATATTTCGTGCTTGGCATTTGTAGTGATCTTGTCCTTGTTAAGGGCAACAGTATTATGAAGAACAGGAAGTCCTGCCCATCATTTCATAGACACGTACTGAACATAGTCCTGTCAGAAGTGTGTCTAGGTTCCTGTGTGCCCTGTCGAGAAGGTAGAGTTCTAACAAGTGCTACCAACACTGTCTCTGAGTTTGGTATCTTTGACTGTGTAGATTCCCCAGAAAAATAGGCACTTTGACGTTGGTAGCTGAAAAGCCTCATAAAATGCAGTAAGGAAGGGAAAGAGTTGGGAGGAGAAGGTTGTCCTCTCAGCTAGACGTGTTCTTGCCCTACAGAGGGCTCTCTGAAATAATTACCAATGTGAAAATTTCATTCAACTCCCATTACGCCCATCGGTTCCACCCACACAACAGCTCTTAATATTTTCCTAACTTTATCCTTCTCAGTTTCTCCATTATAAAATGCAGGGTTTCAACAGATGATCTATAAAATCCCAGACAGTTTAATAAAATTCTGATTATATAACGCTTTCGCCTTCTAAATCCCTGCCTTATCAGCTGGCTCAGAGAGGAGAAACTTGGCCTAATCCAAATGTGTGTGTGTGTGTGTGTGTATCCACAAATGTCTTTTATAAGATTTAAGAAAGATCTAAAAGGGAGAAAGAAAAAAATAGGACCACGAGAATTTTAAAATTATAAAGCCTCTTAAATAAAGAATTAAGTAAATAGGCATTTTAATTATATACAAAATGTAGAAAACAGAAAAAATAATTAAAGTAGAGTCATATTATTTTACAATTTTATTTCTATATGTAACCATGTAGTTATGTTACTCTATAGCTAATTTTTCACTTAACAATGAATTTTAAAAATAACTCCACATGTATCAAATTTACTTTGGAATATATATCATTCTGTGTCCCACAGGAAATAAATTTACTTTTAATATGAAATGTATTTCTTATATCTATTTTCTTGTCAATATTGCTTAACAGGTATAGTTGTGTCTTCAAGTTTCCAGCTCTTTGGATTGTCTGAAAAAGGAAGCAGGCTGAAATGCTGCCACATCCGATGGGTGATGCCATTGTTACCTACAAGAACATGGCTCAGTTGTTTTCGAAGGTCAAGATGGGCAGTAAGCAGGGCAGAGAAATTTGCAGAGAGCAAAGAAAGGAGGAAGGCAGGAGGGAGAGCGTAGAGAGGAGGGAGCCGGGGGAAGGGCTTACGCATCTATGCAGCTCACAGGTAAGACGATCTCCTATTCTCCTCTTCGGCTGCCCAGTGCTGACCTCATCTGAGGGACGAAATCAAACAATATTGCTTTATACTCATTCTTGCAAAAGTCTTTGCACGGTGCAGAGGAGATTATGAGAGTCATTCTACACCCCACGCAGAATGTTATTATTTTACTATGTGGTTTGGAACTGGGGTGTGAAATTCCCCTGCGCTGGAGACAGAGAAGAATGGAATGTTATTTCTCAATTGGGAACACAATCTTAAAAGAATGACCAGCTTTAAAACAAAACTTCCCCACTACTCAAACTAAGAAAACTGGAACAAGAAGGTAACACCCTGTTTTAGTCAATGTCCCCTACCCCCAGGAGAATATCTCTATTTTGCCAGTTCCCAAGTTCCTTTCATTGCTTTGTTTCTGTTTGGCAGGGGTGACCAGTGGACCTGCAAAAGGTAAGTTGAAAAGACTTTACAGTGTGAACATGGATTCCTTCTGTCTCACTGCTGTAACAAGGGTTAAGTCCAAGGCAACTGGGCAATGTTCAGTTGCTTTTTGATGTCACTCAATCAGGGTATAAGTATGCTAGCAGGGTTTAGGCTCGATATTCATGAATGAACTATTTTTACTTTTATAAATATTCTTGGCACAAATCAATACAAGTCAGCCCAGAGAAGTAAAATCAGTATTATCTACAGTGGCCAGTGCGCTTCTCTTAGCTCTCCAACCCTTCATTTCCTTGGAAGGCTAGTCGGCTTAGCCAGGCTAAGAAAAGCAGGCAGCATGATTGTGAGCCTTCGCTCAGCAGCTGCAGATAACTGCCCTAGTGGAGAGTGCTTAATCTCTCCGAGTTTCACTTTACAGCCCAGTGGAAAACCAGTACAGAAATATTAACTGAACTCTCAAGTGATTTGGTAGAAAGCGGCAAAATTATAAAAGACAAATCTCATGTGCTAGGCAACATCCAAGGATAATTCTCTTCCTCTTTAATGGTTTTAAATCTCGGATGTTTGTTAAACAAACGATCCTTTCTCTTCACCGTCGTTTGCACACACAGCGCAGGGCCTCATAGGGTGAGTAGAGGCCTTTTCTTGGCCGTACCTGCTCATGGTTAATGCTCTCGGTTTGCAGTTTGTAGCGTGCCAGGAGTGCCATTATCACAAAACTCCCGAGAGCCAACTACTCCAGGCCCAACTGCAGGAAGATGTAGTCACCTGTGTTTTTAGTTTTTGTTTTGTTTCTCAAGAACAATAAGCTTGATAATGATAATGCACATTTTGAAACATCTGGAGTCTAGAAAAGATCTGGTTTTGGAACTTTGGTTATTTGCTTGTTCAGCATTTTATACATGGAGCTTACTCTCTGTAGCCCGTTTTCCATTTGGGAATTAAGGTTATGGCATTAGAAAGAAAAGCAGGTCTATGCTGTTAATTGGGAGATAAATACTGGAACCAGGAAACATAGTATGCAATGCCAACATGAGAGTCAAGGAGGGCTGCAGAAGACTCTGCCCATGGGAAGTGTCTTGGATTGCAGGGTCAAGGATTCTTCCCGAGGACTGGCAGTGATTCGCTAATAGAAGCAGGCTGTCTACCTTGCCAGCTCTGCCTCCAGTCAGTGCCATTGGTAAACCCCTACACTTGTCACCATCCTATTCTCTCCCTGTTTTCCTGCAAAACCAGAGTTTTTATTCTTATACTTTAGTCACCTTGATTAGCAAGTAGACTGTTTGTTTCTATCATTGAAACGTACTGAAGAAGCTGGAGAGGTGGCTTAGTGGGTTGGAGCACTTATTGCTCTTACAGAGGACCTAGGTTTGGTTCTGAGCACCCACAAGTGTTGTGGATAGCCCCAGCCTTGTATTTTGATCCTAGTTCCACCCTTCTGGGAAGGGGCTGCAGAGGATGATTGAATCGTACACAGAGAACATCTTGTAAACCTTCTGTCCAATTAAAACCTGTAAAATAAAGACTAGAGCCAGAGATTGGGCAGTAGAAGGGGAGGCGGAGAAAAAGGCTTAGGGGAGGAGAGAATGAGAGGAATTCGATATAAAAGGCAGAGCAGGAGCAGAAGAGAAGGAAGTTGCCAGGAGAGGTAGAAGCAGGAGGAAGCAGAAGCAGAAGGAAGCTGGCGGTAGTAGGAAGCCGACCACAGAGGACAAGGATGCGGCCTGGATGAACCGCAAGTTATAAGGGATCTCATAGCCGGGGATTAGAGTAGTGTAGTGGTAAATCTGCCAATCCAGGCATGCAATTTATACCATAATTATTGAGTTGTGTCTTCCTTAACTGGTCTTGTTTGGGAGGAGATCTTACAGCAACAAATTTGGGAATTAAATAATTCACTTTACTACTACATACAAGGTAGCTCATAACCATCTATAATTCCAGTTCCAGGGGATCTGAGATTCTTCTGATCTCTTAAGGTTTGCATATATGTGGAGCATGTATGTATATGCACACAGACACATGTGCATATGCATATGAAATAAAATAAATATTTTGATAATACTTGAGTGGCAGATGTGACTCAGGAGATAAGAGTGTTGGTTATATAAGTTCAAGCACATGCATTCAAATCTCAGCACCCTCGTAAGGGTCAGTCTTGGTCATGTGCCTGTTACCTCAGTACCATGGGAGACAGAGACAGGAGGAACTCTGGGGCTTGCTGGACAAGAGTCTTACTCTAGGTTCAGTAGGAGGTCCTGTCTACAGGGCGTATGGGGGAGAGTGGGAGAGCACTGACATTCTCTTTTAACCTCTCTATGCACAGAGGCAAGCACACTTACACATGTGTGCATACATCTAACACACACACACACACACACACACACACACACACACACAACCCTATCCCATCCACACTAAGACCCTCTCTGGGTAACATCAATTAACCCCTGCTCTTCTATATTGGGATTTTCTTGCTGTCGTTTTCTCTGTCTTCTTTCTCTTTCGAAGGCAGGCTAACCGTGCTTTCAATCTCACCCTCCCTGAAGCTCTCTTATCAAGGTCCCTGATAACTGCAACGTTGATAAAGTTGCTGGCTAGTTTTACAACCCTGAACCATCAGGAGTATTAACAGAGTTGATGATCATAGTCTTTGAAATATCTGCTTCGGTTAGACCATGGACCATACTTTCCTCCCATTTCCTCTTCTCTCACCTTCATTGACTGCTTAGGTAACTTCATAGATTTCAATACCACTTTCTCCAAAACTCCTTAGCCTCCCTTTCCAGTCTAGAGACCAAGCCTCTTATCTAAGGGCCTGTCTGTGTCTAAGTACAGGACTGGTAGTATTTGACTTTTCTCAATGGAAACAGTAATAAGGCTGGGCATAGAGAAAGAGAGCCTCATGGAAAAAATTAAAACAAATGACAGACACTCACAAAGACCCAAAGCCCAAACATACAATGACAGCAAAAATAGTGCAGTCTTAGAAAGGGCTTCTTCTATTGCTCAGAAGAGAACTGTGAAAGAAGAAATGGGTTCTGAGAGAAACGCCTACTCTCGGTTTTGGGTCACTGTCTCCAGCCAGAGTCATTGGGCAGCATTGGCAACACTTCAAATAGTTATTAGGGGACTATTTCTGATTTGCACAATAATGCAGAATCCAAGTACTAGGAAAGAAATACTTTTATTCTCCTTTGGTAATTTAGCAATGTTGACATCTAGAAAGACTGAAGAACTTTTGAGGTGCATGTGTATGAGTGCCGTTTCTGAAGTAGCTTCTGTCACTGAGGACGGTAATGCGTGAAGCACGGTTTTGTCTGCTTTATTTATGAAATAACACACTTTTCTATCATTCAAGAGTTATTAAATTAACATTTGGCAGAATGTAGGCTAACCCCAACAAAGTGAAATTGAGCATACCAAATAGCATGATGTTTTATCAGATATCAAAAAAGATTAACGTGTCTAAGAAGGCTGAAAAGGCAAACAGTGTATAAACAAAATAAACAATAGTAGATATTTGAGAAATTTTACTCTGGATGATTTGATATGAACATATTTGAGCCCCTTTGTAGTGATAAAATGCCAGCAAGCTAAAGTCATATGTTACTTGAACAATGTGAAAATTTGCTATTTTAGGTTAGTTTAGCTAAACACCTCTTAAAGTAATCCAGCAGAGACAAATTGTCTGGTGTATCAAATTTAGATGTTCTCTGGTTGGTTATGAAGATTAAATTGCTTGTTATTAGATAAGCTGATATTAGATATGATAGTCAATTCGATAATGCCAAGGGAAGATTCAGAAAATCGACGCTGTATGGTCTATGTCTCATGTAATTATAATTAGAAGATTGTTTTGTACTTATTTTGTAGTTAATATATAAATAAAATAAGGAGCTCTGACAGTTTTCAGCACAAGGAGATTTAAAGAAAGACAGGAGAAATTTCTGTACAGGTGAGCATATTCCTTTTAATTATAATTGCTAAAGGCAAGAGCCAATTTGGGTGTGTCAGGCTTGAGAAACCAAAACAAGTAGGTGTGTGTGTGTGTGTGTTTAAAATACTTCAAGTCCCACAAGTCACGAGCCTATAAAAACCACAAAGTCAATGAGGAAGGAGACTTTAAGAGTTATTTTGAAATGAGAACAATTCCTAATGAGTTCAAAGTTTTGTATGCTCACAGATCTGACTATGTAGAGACATGGTATTTTATGAAGAATAATAAGGAAGGAAAAAGGTAGTATGGCCAGTGATCCACATATTTATTTGGCCATCTTATTTGTTTGGCCATCTTTTCTGCAGGACTTTTTTTTTTTTTTTCATTGGTGCCTAGACAGTACCTTTATTAACGACTGTTGTTATTTTTAAATATACTGAAACATTTTTTATTTGGAAATTTTTTTTACATTCGATATTCTCCCTTACCCATTTCCCCCATCCCTCCAGGAACTCACTATCCCTCCAACTCCTGCCCCCAATTGTGTCCCCCCCCACCTCCCTGTACTCACTCCCACTCGAATTCCCCCCCCCATTCCACCTCTGGCAAGGGTCTTTCTCCTTGATTATAGCTCCTTCTATATACGGAGCTGGGTCCCTCCTAAGCACTCCAGCTTTTACCGGGCTCTTGTGGATTGTTGCTTATCTCATTGTGAATCTGCAGACTTTGAAATTGCAAAGACATGGCTCTGACTGACTAGAGCTCACTTCTAAGCATGTACATGGTTACCCTACTGTTTGATGTATCTCCTTCTGTCCTTCCTCTTTGTTACTGGCTGAGAATACTGAACTTCTAGAATGAGCTAAGGGAGAAGACTCTGAACTTTCTCAGCTTCCTCTCATGCTATGTGTCTGCTCTGGTCCTCCCTAGAGACTCCCCATCTCTGACGCTTTGTTATAGCCCTCTTGACATCTGCTTCAAGCTTCTGCTTCCTATCTCTGGAGGGAGGCTGGGCACTTTGATTTATAAAAGGGCTCTTTTCACCGAAGCCAGAGCTCTTCTGTGGCTTTTATATCCAACCTTATCTGACTCTGGAAAAGTGATCTGCATGATAGATGTGAACAAATGAGTTGGGGGACTGGCTATTTCTTCTCTTTGGATCATTAGTTTTTCCCCAGTTGACTGGGAAGTCTGCAGATTTCTACTTCACTAACACTTTCAGCAGCAAGGAGAAATGAGTCCCGGGGTATGGCTGGCGGGAGGCCTGAAGGAGGTAAAGTTACAGCGATGTTGGAAATGTCTAATATACGGGAACAACCTTCTTCTGGAAGGGTTGTGCTTTATTGAATTGCCATTCGCCTCTCTGATGTCCTAGACCGCCTTTTTCTGAAACTGGTTTCTGAAATAGTGTCCTTCCTCTCATTTGTCCCGCAGACTTGATCTAACATCATGAAAGCATTGGAAATAAAAATGCCTCTAATGGCCAGAGCTAACGGGAGGAAGCATGGCTATCAAATCTTTGCCAGGAAGTGGCTTCAGATCCTTGGAGCCTGGAGATGGCAACCTTAACCCTGCTGTTGCCCCGGGTTCCTGTCACTAGGAAGTGAGTTCCCACAACCAAGCTGAGGTCTGTGGCAGAGTGCAGAGTTAAGATCACATGACCAGACTTGGCCAGCATGCACTACTGGTCCCATCTCTGCACTGAGACAATTAACAAGTCCCGCTCCATGCTTCTCTGTCATCCTGGTGACTTTCTGGGCTTAATTGTAAATGATCTTTCCTTCTCTCTGTGTCACTGAAGTGATGCAGAGACAAGGGCTGGGAGTGAGCTCCTGCTGTAAGAAGAAGCCTCAGGGCTCAGTGCCTGTGAAGGGCTGGTTCACACCAGGCACCCAAGCTGGTCACATTATGGAGCTTGTTAACTTTAAATCATCTTCATTTAACGTGTGTGTGTGTGTGTGTGTGTGTGTGTGTGTCTGTGTGTCTGTGTGTATCTGTGTGTGTTGTCTGTGTGTGTGCATGTGTGATACTTCTTACAGAAACCCACCCTGGGGAGAGAAGGGCCAGTTGCTTCTTTATTACACTGTAGAAGAGCCACATTAGCGTTCCAGTCTATATATTATGAAATTAAGTGGATACCCTTGGGGTTAATTCCTTGTTGTAATTGTAATGAAAAGAAACAGTTTCTAACCCTCCATTTAAGATCTATAACTATTAAAACCCACTAGCCTTAGTGACTCCTGGGGCCAGTGGAGTGCTTTAGGGTGTGTGAAAAGAGGCACTCCTATGGTGTCCAGTCCCAGTCACTTAAAAAGTAACCACTTCCAAGTGTGAAAATGAACAAGAGAGTTTTCCATCCTGCCCCTCCCTGCTGTTTCCCTCGGCGGGAATCATTCATCAACCATGTGAAATTATATGCATATTAAAATTGTGGCCCTGCCCACATCAGATGGGGTCCTAGAGCTGAAAGGAGAAGTGGACACAGGCTCCCAACCTTAACCCCAAAGCTGTCTCCAACTGATAACAATCTGTCAATAGAAATTTAGTCACCTCTCAAGGAGTCTCGCTAGGAAAACAGGACTATTCTTAAGGGTGAACTGCAAACCCGGAAGTGGATAGCTACGGGGAAACGAACTCAATGGCATCTCCGGAAGCTCGTGTCTCGGGATGTCACGTTGAGGCTCTTGTTTTTGTTGTGGTTTTATCTTTTATTTACTGTAATTCTATTTTATTTATATTTTTACTCTTGTTTATCCTGCAAGTCCTCTGCATGTGTATTATGGCTTCCAGTTGCGTGTTTTTATGGGATTCTGGAGTGCGCACATGACTGGGTCTCTATTTCGTGTGAATGTCTCCCAGGCTCTTTTCCCGGTTTGTTGTGTCCAATTCCAGCATACTGGATTTTGTTTTAACTTCTTTTTATCATTATACTGTAGAAGCCTGTTTGTTTTCTAACGAGGGTGGATCTGGATGGGAGGGGCAGTGGGGAGGAGCTGGGAGCAGTAGATGGAGCGAAAACCATAATCAGGATATATTATCTAAGGGGAAAAAAACCTTTTTTCTTTTCAATAAATAAAAAAATTAAAATGTAGTCATAGCTTCTAGGATTTGGCACAGCCAGAGGTAGATGTGTGAGGTTTTTGAGGGCGAAGTTTAGAGTAAGTCATTCCAAAGGGTGAGCCTGAAAGACTGAGAAAATGCATTGTGCCTATGGAGGGGTGTGGCCTCAGAGAAACGCACAGCCTATTCCTTGGACATCTTGGTAGCCTCTTGTTTATCTCAGAGTTGTCTCTACAGCCACTTTTAATGCCCAGTGGATGTAGAACTCGCCTGTCTAGAACTCTGTAGCCTGCTATAATTCAGTTTGTTGTTAGCGTCAAAAAGGAATGCATATTCTGCATAAGACTCTCTGGTTTCCTTTCTTTATTACAGCTATTATAGCCATTAAAATATCAAGCTTACTGGTGTGTTATCATCTGACACAGTGGAAATTGCTGGTGCATACACAGGGGACAATGACAATAATTTAAAATAAAAGAGAGCGATTTCCCTTTATAATATCGTGAATGCGTGAGCAATGAAAGAAGAGAGAGAGAAAACAGACTCCATGAAGCCTGAGGTTTGGGTTGGGAGTTCCAGTTCATAAAAGTGTTTGTCCGATCTTGGTTCCAGGATCACAGCGTTTTCCTTTCCTTCTTTCACTCGCTATAATATGAACTGCCTCAGAGGGAAAACAAAGCAGCCGCCCTCGTGTTTGACAGGAAAAGAGCAAACTAGAAAGTAATTGTTGTATTCAGAAGTTTTCACTCCGGTGCCTCAGGAAATGTGCTGTAAAGGTCTGCTTAGAGGAGCCCCTCCTTAGATAGTGCTGTACATTGTCACAACTTATTAAGAAAAAGGTTTTTTTTTTTTTTTGGGGGGGGTGGTGATTAGTCCTGTTAATTCATACAGAAGAGCTCCTGGTGACTTTGTGTGTATGTAGGCTGAGTGATATGTGTGCATACTCACATGTGTGAGCCTGTGTTGTGTGTGTGCGCGCGCGCGCGCGTGTGTGTTGTAAAGAGTTTCAGAATGCTCCTGGAAAATCACCTCTTCTCTGTTGTTCTCCCGCCACTTGCAGCTTTCTGCGTTTCCAAATGTGTCCCCTCTGCAGTCATTTCGGCATGCCAGCAGAGGGCTGGTAATAGCCCATCATGTTTAGGTCACTGGCTTGTATCTGAAGCAGGCAGGTGGTCTGAGTGAAATTAGCGGGCCTGTATCAGTTCAGTGCCCAGCTTCCCCCACTCCACTCAATCAGAACTGTGTGCCAGCCTCATGCCTGGGCTTCCCTCTTGTCTCTAATTGGCCACTTTGGAGAGAAAATTTTCAGACACTCAGACATGTCTGTGACAATATAAGTGAGAACAGCTCAATAGAGACCTACCTGGAAGCCTCTAGCTCTAGACATGATGGTTTTAAAGATATTTTCCCTTCCTTCCTCCTCCCCTCCCTTCTTTCCTTCTTCCTGACTCCTTTCCTCCTCCTCCTCCAGCTCCTCCTCTTCCTTCTCCTTTTCCTCCTCCTCCACTTCCTTCTCCTCCTCCACCTCCTCTTCCTTCTTCCTTTGAGAGAGTTTTATGCTGTGGTTCAGGCTGCTCTGCAACTCACTACATAACCCCAGACCAGTCTTGAACTCAAAGAAATCCCCTTGCCTCAGCCTTCCTACTCCTCTGACTGCTCTGGTGCAATTACAGAAAGTGCGGTTTGTTTTTAAACAGTCCTAGTTGTAAAAGGTCATGTGCACAAACTGTGTCAACAGCTCACTCCATCCCACTTCCCCTGATATCTTACATTACTCCTGGACCAGAAGCAAGCACTGAGACTTTACATGGCTGTCAGAATATAGCAGGAGAATGAAGCCCTGTGAGGAGACTTCTGAGTGGTTGTGAGAATATTCCAAGAAAATAAGAGTCTTGTTGCCTGAGTTCTTTTTTTTCTTTTTTTTTTAAACAGAATTGTTCTTGGAATGTGTATTCCTGCTCCTCCAAGATGTAGTGGGTAGGAGTGAGTTTACTTCAGGTTATTCATTATAATTGGCAATAGTCATTTGTTTATACAGCTCTATGGGAAAACACGTTTTTTACCACACGAGGCTTGCCTGCCACATGCGACTTGCCCTTGTGATTGGGCACGTTACTCATGAGTTCTTACTCCCAAACTATGTACTGTCTGATGAGTTGAATAAAGCTGGTATAGCATGAGACTTTAGTTCATTTCATTTATGGGCTTTATTTTCCCAAATGGTACTGACTCTAGAATGGTAAACTCATTGTGCTTGTGAGGTTTTCTCAATTTATTACTGGGGAGAAGGAACCTGAAGTGAAGGACTTCCTCCATTAAACTGGCCTGTAGGTAGGACTGCCAGGCATTTTCTTCATTAGTGATTGATGTGGCAGGGCCTAGCCCATGGTCGATGGTGTCTGTGCTGGGCAAGTGGTCCTGGGATGTATAAGAAATAAATCTATACAAGACAGGAGAGTACGTCTGTAAACATTACTCCTCCACAGACTCTACTCCAGTTCCTGCCTCCAGGAAATCCTGCTTCAATTCCCACCCTGACTTCACTTGATGACAGATTATAACCTGTAAGTTAAAATGAAGCCTTTTCTCCCCAGTTGGTTTTGATCACTATTTTAACACACTAACATAAAATCAATCTAGGATGAAAGTTAAGTGAATTGTAGTTCCTACAAATTATTTTAAGTTCATTAATATTCAAACACAAAGTGTTCTTTTCATGTCTTATTTGTTTTGTGTTCCAAGATCTCATTCTGTAATCTTGGTTATCTGTTCTTATTTCCTCTGACTCTATTCCTCTCAAAAGTGGATATTCACTTCTTAGTCTCTCATTGCAAAACTATTGTTTATTCACCAGATATAATTGTTGTATAGGAGGCCTATTGCTGAGTAAGTTCTTTCTAGTTCCTTCTGAACTCTGGCAAGCTAGTTCAAGTCAGCTTTTCTGGCTCAAACTCCTCTCCAAGCTGACTGAGTCAATCTGGCTTCTCTTGGCTTCTCACTGAATTGCTCTGTGTGGCCTCAACCTAACTCAGCAATCTGTTCTAATCTGGCTCCTTTTTATTCTCTGGCTTCAACTGCCTTTGCTAACCTGCACTGAACTGCACAAACTGCACAGGACTCATGAACAAACTCAACTGAACTCAGAGGCATTGCCTGGATTCGACTAAACTGAACTCCCTCAACTGCCCCCCCCCACCCCACCCCCCGTGCTGCTGTCTCATGTGAGTTGGCATATCCTGTCTCTGACTCGTTCTGTCAGATCTTTCTCTGAGTGGTCACTTTGTTTGCTCCTCAATTAAATGTTACTTTCAAACATGGCTGCTTCTCTCTACAGACTAGCTTTACCTTCATTGTTAGGGATTAAGGTGTGTACTAAGGGCATGTCTGTATTCCAGATGGATCGTACCGTTTAATCCAGGGTATATGTGCATTCCAATGGAATCACACAGACCTAGATGGTCTTTGAATGTGATCCCTTGCTGGAGCAGCCATGTTACTGGATTAAAATTCCTCTACATTTCACAACCTTTGTCATTGTTCTGAAATGAAGGTTAGGAGACGCCTCAATGTCTTAGAAACATTTGTATGTTTTGTTTTTTTTTCTTTTGGTGTTTAGTTTTCATCACTAGATTAAGGCAAATTGGTAAGAATTTCACTGATGTGATATCCCCTCCTGTGTACCACACAGAATTATCCTATGTAGTTATCTGAGGACAGTGGCTGTGGCCAGGGTCTGCTGGTTCCCTACTGGATAGTCGTATTTTTCTTGATAGAGCTACTTTAACATTCAGAGACGCTAAGCCCTGACAAAAGTGTGTTCTGACTTGTGAGTATGTTTCAGGATGAAAACTAGAAATGTTGCCAGTTTCCTGTGAGTTTCACATTTCACATTCAGTAAGTCTGATTTTATCTTACAAATAATCTTTGTCTATTTATATTTTTGAAGCATCTTCTTGTATGTGTGATTAAGGGTACACAAATGTGTACAGGTGTTCACATGCCTGTGGAGGTCAGAAATCAACCTTGGGTGTGGGATGTCCTCATGTCTTTGAGACCAGGCCTCTTCATTGGCCGGGCATTTGCCAAGTAAAATGTGCCATCTGATCAGCAAGCCCCAGGTATCTCCTGTCTCGGATTAATACATACAATCAAGTGTGATAGCATTAGGAGAAGGACACTGAGGAGATTGTTAGGGCCTGGGGGTGGAGTACTCGTGAACAGTATTCATGTTCTTACAAAGGGACCTCAAAAGAATGATCTTATCCTGTCAGCCACATAAAAAGCAATGAAAAGCTGACATCTACGTTCAAGGGAAGAAAACTGTCAGAACTTGATTTTGTGGGTTCCTTGATATTAGATTTCCATCTCCAATACCCCAAGGAACACATTCTTTTAAAATGTTATTAAATTTCATTGATTAACAAGTTGTGTGTGTGTTGTGTGTGTGTGTGTGTGTGTGTATGTGGGGTAAGTGTGCCTTCTTGTGCATGTCAAAGCATACACATGGAGTTCAGAAGACAAGAGTTGGTTCTCTCATGGCTTCATAGGCCCCCAGAATGAAACATAGTCATCAGGCTTAGGGGAAAGAGCTTCTGTGTGCTTAGACGTTTTGCCAGACCAAGAAATAAATTTATTTATAAACCACCGAGTTCATGGTATTTGTTACAGCAACAAAGGCAACTAATCTGTACAATTAGTAAAAATATATTTCGGTCTCCCTCACTGTACAGTGAGCCACAGGAATTAGGAGAACTGTGTGCTATCCCTATTTAGTTTTCTAATATGCAGGAAATGCATTCTGTGCTGAGTGATTAATATATATTTATTAAGTAGAAGAATATATGCTCTGAAGGGAGACAGTAGAAATTAGAAGCATCAGCATGTTGCCAAAGAAACTCATGAGTAGAGGAAGACATCATAGGGCTAAGAATCATGTTATATATTAATATGGTGCCTCATGTGAACTTGCTGAAGAATTAAACCATGAGCAGCCTACTCAGAATCCCTAAGACAGCTCTGCAGAACCCATTAGGCAACACTGGCTGTTGCCTCTGCTGTCTTTCTATTGGTGCCATAAATAACCACAAATTTAGCCACTTACAACAATGCACAGTTAATATCTTACAAGGATCTCAGTTTTTTTAGTCAAACTCACTGTCTTGCTGGGTTAAAATGGGTGTTGTTTGGGCTGAGTTCCTTTTGGTGTCTCATTTCAAGTACTTTGTAGGCAGTTAGTAATGGTCCTCCCCTGCTTTGCAGGCTTCCTTCAGGATGCCTTTAGTCCTAGGTTCTTTCAAATTAAAAAAAAAAAAAAGCAATGTTTATTGAGTATGAATCTTTCCTGTATTTGACATTGCCAGTCTCTGGTCTCTCTGATCTATCACTTTGTCTGACACAAATTGGCTACATCAGGCCTACCAGATACTCCAGGATATCCTTTATTAACATCTGTGTAGTAGACAGACTATCTCTCTAAAAGATGTCCATATTTTACTCCTTGAAACTTGTAATCATGTTAAGTTCCATAGCAAAGAAGGATTATGGTGCCAGGTGGAATCAAGCTCTAACTAGCACACTTTAAGCTTATGTGATTAGCCTGGGTTATCTAGGCGATTCGAACCTAACCATTGAGGTCTATGAATTAGTAAGGCAGTGCCATGGCATGAGATATGAGAAACTCATCTACTGTGGTCAGCTTAGAAGGTGAAAAGGGCAGTAGGCCAGAGACTATAAGCAGCCTCTGGAATGTGAAGAAAACAAGCAGAGGAACTCTCCAAGAAGCAGCCAGAAAGTCAGTCACCTGTTAGCACCCAGTGAGAACCCATTTTGCACTTCAGACTCTGAGACCTATATAACAATTTTGAAATTTTTGGAGACTCCCTCTAGGTAGCCCATGCTAATCCTGGATTCAATACTTAGCCCATGCTGACCTCAATGCATAACCCTCCTGTGTCAGCCTGCCTAGGGCTAGAGTTACTAGCTTGAGAAGCTATACTGAACCTTTTTGATTACTGAACAGCTGTAACAGAATCCCACCGACTCCACAGCCATGACTGTAGCTTTGAGTTCCCTCTTACCATGCCCAGGGTCATATTTTTTGGTTCAATAAAATGATATGTTGTCTTTGGCTTTCTGTCATTACTGGGGACTGAATGAGATTAACCTGTGTTAGTGAGTGACTAGTATTATCGCAAACAGAGAAAGTGGTAGGAAGCCATGGTCTCCTTCTGTGGACTTCTACGGTGTCATTCTGTGCTTGGTCTTGTACATATAAAACTGTTCCATTATCTCTGTTTTTCTAACATTTTGATTTGAGGGTTAGGTATTTGCATAGTGAATGGATAGTAAGGTTGGAATTTTATTCTTTGATTCTTAAACCTAGTTCCTTATTCCTACCTTAAATTTGCTTGATCTTATGATTACAATGGGGAAGACAAGTAGGAGAATAAAAGTTTCCCCAGGCCCAATCATCTTTCAGTTTTTCTCTTATGTAGTCTGTTATGTGCCTTTATATTAGACACTAGCTTTTGAAGTCTAAGAAAGGGAAGTTATAAGATTCATCCTGGGTGGACCAAATAGGTCGTGAGTCAAGAAAGTAAAAACAAATAAAATAAGGTTATTAAATTTTTAAAGAGTTAATACAAATTTCATCTCTATATAACATGTGTATAATATATAATTAAATGTAATTTATATTACATATAGTTAGAATTAATCTGTTCATTAAGCATTAGCTTCATGTTAGATACAATTAATTAACATGAGATTGCTATTAGTTTATGTAAAATTTCAAATTCCTCAAAAATATGAATGTTTCTCACCTATATGCTACATGTAATATATGTATACCAGTACAAAATCATTTGCATGTAACTGAGTGATAGCGGTTCTCCCAAGATGCGTGGGACTCCATCTCCAACTTCTAGTCTCTTTATCTCCTGTTTTGCCTTGAACTGCCCAAGTGGACTTACTTTTTGTGTTCAGAATTGTCCAATGAATTAATTATAACAATTGTATCTATAGTAAGTGATGCCTGTTTAAAATGAGAAAAATAAATATGAGAATAAAAACTGATTTTGCTTTTAGGGTATGCAGAGCTTCTAGTCTCATTTGCATTTCTAATGACAAAGGTCACCTTGGGATTGGTTTGAATGGAGCTGACTTTGTGAAGAAGATTAACTGTGAGATTGACAATTACTGAGCAAGAGTAGAGAAAAATTCCAAATTCAGACTTATAACCCTTTTAAGAACCTGCTCAAGCTTTTATGGGAACTTAGAAAAGTTATACAGGCTCTTTTGGGACTTGAATTTCTAAGCACAGGACCAGACATGATAATGAAAGTTGTTTGTCTGAGCAGGAAAGGAGTTGTCTTCCTTTTTGATGAGACTATTGAAAAGCTACAAGCTTGCCTTGGTTAATCTGGGTTTGCTCAGTTATATGTTCTTAGTCTTTGAGGCCTCTTAGCATCTTTAGGTCCAGCAACTGGTGAAATCGATGGACTCGCTGAACAAACACCCTTTGGAGAAGTGCTTTCAAATCACAAGTCAGGTCATCCTATCTCTGATATTCTTCAGTCTCATTGTCTGCGACATTTAGATACCTAAAGGGGCCTTCCCATTGTGAGCCCTTCATTCAGTACATGATATTTCTTACACTTGCTCGCTGTTGAAAATTGTCTTCATTTCCAAACAGTGGGCTGTGCAGTACTGTTATATTTATTCTTCTTGTACCTCCATGCTTAAGAAAAAAAAGAGGAGAAACCTTCATATTTCTGCAAATGAAATTTTTGATAAATATACCTGATAAATATTGACACTTAGTCACTAATGCATGTTTTATGTTAGTAACAGCTGCAATATTCAAGTATGCATGTCTGATGTGTCTTGTGTGGTGTTTCACATATTGGACGTGTCTATTATGTGGTTTGGTTTGGTGTGTGTGTGTGTTCAGCTTTGGGTATCTTTTGTACGTTGCACTCTACATAATTATTATCGTTTTGAGACTGAGTTTCTGCCTGAACTTGAGGTTTGCCATTTTGAATAGACTGGAGGGCTGGCAATCTAGTAGGATTCATCTGTCTCTACTCACTTCCCAGCACTGGGGTCATGGGTAGCAATGTCTGGCTTCTTACATGGATACTAGAGATCTGACCTCAGGTTCTCATGCTTAGGTTGCAAGCACTTTACCACTGAACCACCTCTCCAAATCCTATTCTCACTCTCTCTGTCCTCTGTCTCTCTGTCTCTCTCTCTCTCTTTCTTTCTCTCTCTCTCTCTAAGGTTGAGGTTAAGTTCAATATTTCTTGAGCTTGACTACAGTATCTCAGAGAATACATTGCATTCAGTTTATGGACTCTGATCATTGTGAAAAATATCAGGAGTGATGCATAGAAATGCAAGGACAATTATCTCTTCCCATAGTCATAATTGTTTATTTCTTCATCTTTTGGTCATGCACATTTAGAAATACTACTGTCTATGTAACTCTCTGGGGGTTTATAAGAAGCTGAGAAATTAATAATACAAGACAAGTATGAATTGAGAAATTCAGGATTTTCAATTTTCGTTCTAACCTCCACTGAAATTTATAAATTAGAACAAATCCTGGCATTCTTTAAATACAGGTTGTTTGACCTTTAAACTTATTATACCCATTTTATATAGCCAAGCACTTGATGATTGTGTTTTTCTAAATTGACTGGCCCCTCAGTGACATCAGTTTTCTGCATTCTGTGTCCAGCTACTGTTAGCAAACCAAAGAAACTGAAAAAAACCAGCTCTTTTCTCTATGTAAAGTGATTTGCACTAATCGGAGCTCTCTAGAGAGAGAATCAATGTGCTGTTTCTCTCTATACATTTTGTATAAAAATTGGCTTGTGATTATAGATTCTGGCAAGTCTCATACGCTTCAGAGAAACACCAGAATGCTGGAGACCTGGAAGAGAGAGGGGCCACGTTCTAGTCTCTTCTGGAGTCCTGGGAATAGAACAAATAATGTGATTGTAAACTGAAGGGTCAGGCACATGACCCTGGAGGAGCTGATGTTACAGTTTAAGCCCAAAGGCAAGGAAGCGGCCTGTTAGTTGGAAGGCAGGGAGGGTTCCTGCTAATTGGGAGAAGAATCATCCTTGTGTTTTACTCAGGCCCTCTCAATCCTCTACTAATTGTATGGGGCCAGTTAACATTGCAGTGTGCTTTTCTCAGTGTAGTAATGTTCATCTAATCCAAAACCATCTCCCAGAAAAAGCCTTCCTGAACATCTTTTGGTCCAGTCAGGTTGACAGAATTCTCCACCAGGATAAATCAAATGTATACTGTTTAAAACATTTAAACACATCAGTGTCACATACGGAACACAATCCCAATTTGCTGTCCCATGATTTTCTTTTCTTTAAGTATCAGAACATGTGGCAGGGTTCAGGTCATGAAAGGACAATGACCAGCAGCCTTTGCATCCCCCGTCTCATCCGGCCATATCCTGCTGTTATGAATCCTTGAACATCTAGACATCTACTGCCTCCGCTGTAGGACATCCTTGTATTCTTGGTAAGCTATGCTAATTTCTTGCCTCTCTCCATTGTCCATTGCCTTCTGCGTCTAGCTCCCTGAAGTACATTCTCTACAGTGCCTTGTGCAGTCACGAAGCCTAATTTGTCTCTGTCAGCTCAAGGTAGAGAGTCAATGCCATTCACTTAGCATCTGAGACTAGGACACCAAGGCTCTGGACCTAAGTGTTAGAGAAGCAAAGATTAGAAGGAGAGGTGTCAGGCATCATTGTGGAGAACGATTTCCCTGTAAGTAATCAGAAGTGTGTTGTTGAAGATTACAAACCCAGATGCAGCATCAGGACCTGACTATTTAAAGTACAGGAGGCAGTTTTCAAAAGAAGAGATGATCTCAGTGGGAGTCCTAGGTGTTATGTATTCAATTCTAAATGGATTTTTCAGGAGAAGAAAAAATACTATTTGGTTATTTTTAAGAGGTTTAGGGTGCTAAAGAAAATACATTTTGTTGTAAACACTTAAGCTTTTGAATATCTTGTCTACATTTTCTTTCTATTGCCTTGGTTCATCAGTTCATATTCTCCTTTATGTACTTTACTCATAATTATTTTAAGTAATAAAGATAAATCCCATTCCCATAATCATATCGTATAAACACAATTAAGCTTTATAAATCTACATGAAATTTGTTATATGTATATTTCTATATAGATGTATAGCCCATGTCTTTAGAAGTATGGGTTCTTAATCTTTAACCCCCATTGAAAGGCTTTCTTTTTCCTTTGGAAAAATTTTCTGTTCCATTTTAATTTCTTCTCCAACACCAGCCATGCTGACAAGATAGAATTCTTCTGAAAGATAAGAATGTAGTTTCTTTTCCCTTTGTGCCAAGTAAACACATCGATGTCTGTGCTGTGCTGGAGCAAACAGGACAGTGTGGCAGGCTCATTCAAATGAGAGGATTGCCAACATCAGGAAAAAGAAATGTAAGTGTGCACATATATAATACACATAAATACAAATATGCTCCTGTGGAAATTAAGTCAGAGGCTGTAGTCTCTCTTGATTCAGCCTTCACAGTATCAGGCAGGGTTCTTACAGAAATGGAACCGGTGGGGGTGGAATGTGCATACATCATGAAATGGAGTGTTAGCTTGGCTTGCGTAATAGGAGCCGAGTAGTCCAACCACTGTCTTTTCACACTGGAGCTGCCGAGAACTCAGCAACTGCGCAGGCTATGAAACTGGGCTCCTCAGCAGTCCCCTCCTGATGCTGACGGCCAGGAAGATTCCCAGAGAGCCACTGGTCTTCAGTTCATGCTGGAAAGCCTAGGAAGCTGCAGTCTGATATTAGCGGAGGATGGTGGTAATGACAGCAGCAATAGACAACATGGGCCAATGAGAAGCAGATGCTAAAATTAAAATGTATCTCATTTAAAATGCATTTGTCAGTACAGAGACATTAATAGACTCCTTGCTGCTAAGCGTAGAAACACCCGTGGGCTGCTAGCCATTGTCTCAGGAATGGCTGCACCTCAGAAATAGTCTAAAAGACTATTGTAAAATACATACATAAATGATAAAACAAAATAAGAGCTCAGTGCTTTATCTAAAAATTCCCTCTACAATGATTAATTTTGATTGTCAACTGGGCAGGATCTGGACTTAATTAGGAGATATGTCCCTGGACAGGTCTGTGAAGGCAATGTAATATTCCTAAGAAGGATTAGTGGGAGATGGCTCTCCCTAGAGTGGATGCTGGCACTTTCTGGTTGGTGCAGCAATATAAAGAGTTACGAGATGCTGCTACTTGCCCTCTTTCATCTACTCTCTCCCTCTCTGTTTCTTCCTCCCTTCCTCCCCATCATTCCATCATGCATAGTGATGGTGAATAAGTACACATGTGCACATACATGCATGCACACATGGAGGCTAGAGGAGGACCTCAGGGAGGGTCCTGCTCTACCATCCCACATATCTCCCTGAAACAGAATCTCTCACTGAGCCTGGAGCTTGCCCATCTTCTTTCTTAGATGAGCTGCGTGGCTGGTCAGGAAACCTCAGTGACCCTATGGCCTCTTCTATGACCAGCACTAATTTTAGAAGCTTGTGTGTCCATGCCCAGCTTTAACCTGGGATATGGGCATGTGAACGAAGGAGCCAGAGCATTCCCAGCAAGATTGCTTACCTACTGAGCTATCTCTTTAGCCCCACAATTCTGACTACAGAAAGTAATGCCAGAAGACAACATGGACGGTGGGGAGCTATGGCTGCAGAATGTCTGGCTGAAGACTCTAGTCTTAAGATTCTAATGCCCTCTGCTTAATCTGATTCCAGAAGGGGAAATGAGGGACTCCAGAGTGACTTTCCATCCAGCTTGTCAGGGTAGCTTTATACCTGCTTAAAGGACTATTGTCTCTATCTCTACATTTACTTTCTCCTTATGTAAGCTGGTGTGGAAGGAATGAATATCTAACATGTTTACAAGGATCATCCAAATCGCTTTTCCTCTTAAAATAAATGTTATAAAAATGAATCTCCCCATAGCTTTATTGCTGGATGTTTTTAAGATTTTATTACCATTCTCTTTCTTTTAATAGAACCTTTCTTTTTTTTTTTTAAATCTTAGCTACTTTACCAGCTCATCCCCATTATGGAAAGACCAAGTCTAGGACTCAGCACAAAGGGAGGAGGGAGGGGCTCTCTATACCTACAATGCAAGAGAAGTATTTAAAAAGATTTAAGCATTCTAAATTGGCGGCAAGCCTAACATGTCGAAACCCTAGTCCTAACTAATTCAAAATAGTAAATACAATTTAATTTTTCCTTAAATTTTTTTTTGGGGAAATTTAATAGATGAGCTTTTTTTTTCTCTTCCCTCTTCCAGGTATTTCCAGGTCTCCCTAGTTCTCATCAAATCCTGTTCCTATTTTTGCTTTATTTAAAATATCATTTTACAACCATCAATCAATGAAAAACACATGTTCCATAGAGATAGAAGTTCCAGTAGTGATGAATTTTTTTGTTTTTGTTTTGAGAATTTCATTTAAAGAACTGACTGATATCTGTACCCAGGGAATCTTCTCTGATATTCAAGCTGTAATAACGGTCTGTAAGTTTGATTGACTATGTGTATCAAGGACTATGTCTCTCCTAACATGAGGCAATAGGAAATCATGGTAATCCCTAAGGGATGGGGCCATTCAGTTTCTAGGTCAATCGTCTACCCAGTGACACCGTAGTGGGGGAGAGTACTGTGGTGAACAACTGGCAGTGGCTGTTAAGTATCACACTGAAAGCCATGCATACCCCTACTGGTTTAGTTTCATTGGTCAGAGCATGCAATGAGAACCTGCCTACCTTCAAAGGACTTAAGAGAACATGCTAGACTGACTAGTAGCACTGTGGACTGTGGAAGCAGAGCATCTTAGTATAGGTAGGACAAAACCAGGATTCCAGGGAAGTAAGCTGTACGTAATCTCCATGATCTGTAAAGATGAAATATTCAAAAAGTTTAAATTATAGACAAAGCTGATAAGAAGTCCACATTTCAACTAATTTTCCGTAATAGTACATATTATCTGACTATTAATAAATAGATAATTAGACCATGTAAGATAGTTTAGTGGATAAAAGTATATTTTGATTAGGGTTTTTTTTGTTTGTTTGTTTGTTTGATTGATTGGTTTGGTTTTCTTCTGTCAGCTTGACAGAAGCTAGAGTTTTCTGGGAAGAAAGAAATGTAACTGAATGATTTCTTCCACCACACAGTCTATAGCCAAGCCTTAGTGGGTATGCTCTTGATTAATGATTATGTGGCAATATCTAGCCCATGGTGGGTGATGTCACCCTTGTGCAGGTTGCGGGGGAGTCCCAAGAAAATCTCCAGGCAACTCAGGCCAATGCTAAGACAAAGCGTTTCTCCAAAAACCTGACAGCAGGACCCCATGACTGAGGATAACATCCCTACAGTTCATTGAACATGAAGTGGAGCTGGTATCTACATGGAGCTTTCAGCCATATGTACTAGTCTTGTTGGTGCAGGAAGATACTCTGCAGGCTACTGTGAGAGAAATGTAGACACCAACCCAGCTACAAACCTTTGACATACAATCAGTCCTGCCTGCACAATATGCTAGGGAACTGGTGGCACAGGACTTAGGAGAATAGCCAACCAATGTCTGATCTGATAAGGCCCACTCCTTGAGAAGAAACCCATACACAATACTGTTTGGGTAACCAAGAACAAGAAAGTAGACAACCCAGAGACCTAGGAGGAAACCAAATATCAAATGTGACTGGTTAAAACAAACAAATTAAAACAAAAAAACCCAAACAACCCCAAGAAAAATGATTTTTAATAATATTCTGTTATACTCATAGATCAGTACCTTATCCAGTCATCATCAGAGAGGCTTCCTCCAGCAGCAGATGGGAACAGATACCTCAGAGACTCACAGCCAGACATTACAGGAAAGAGAGTCTAAATTGGAGGTCTCCAGCAAATTGCTCCTCTGAAACCTCAGGTAATCTCAAGAAAGAGGAGGAAGAAAAATTGTAAGATTCAGGGTGTGTGTGTGTGTGGCCCTCTGCATCAATTGAGCAAGGTGCATATGAACGCAGAGACTGAAGCAGAAAGCACAGGGCCTTCAGAGGTCTGCACCAGGTCGTCTGTACACATTAGCTATTAACTCAGTATGTTTATGGAACTCCTGACTGTGAGAGCAAATGGGTTTCTGACTCTTTGGCCTGCTCTGAGGACTCTTTTTCTCCTGATGGTTGCCATGTCTGACTCTGATATGAAAGATTTTGTTTAATATCAGTATATTTTGTTTTGTCCTGTTTGGTTGGTATCTCTTAGAAGCCTGTTTTTTTCTAATGAGATTCAGAAAGGGAATGGATCTGGAGAGGAGGGGAGGTGGGGGAAAACTGGGAGAGGTGGAGGAAGGGGAAACTATAATCAGGATGTATTGTATTAAAATGGAACCTATTAAAAAAGAAAAGAGGATGGAAGGAAGATAAATAAATAAAAGGAAGGAAGGAAGGAAGAAGGAAAAAAGAAAGAAAGGAAAGGAAAGGAAAGGAAAGGAAAGGAAAGGAAAGGAAAGGAAAGGAAAGGAAAGGAAAGGAAAGGAAAGGAAAGGAAAGAGACTTGAGCAAGCCATAGAAAGCACACTAGTGAATGATTTCTGCGTCCATGCTTACTGCCTCTGCTACTGCTTCAGCTCTGGGCCCGAGTTTTCTCACTGATAAACTGAGACCCATTCCCCCCGGAAAGCTTTTGGTCACAGTGTCTATCCAACAATCTAAACCAAACAAGGACAAGGAAGGTGCTTGCGGCTGAGTCTGATGACCTGAGTTTGAACCCCAGAACCTACATGGTGGAAGAGGAGAACCAACTCCTGCAAGCTGTCCTCTGGCATCCAAACTTTTGATGCTTTGTGGTCTCCTTCATGCAGGAGCAGCTGTAGGAATGAAAAACTCTCCATTGTATAAAACAGCTCCAGAAAAAACTTAAAGGGAAACAAACTTATATCCCTATATTGAGTGTACTGGTTACATTTCCCATTAAGACACCAAGTGAATTGCTTACATTTCCGTTTGTATCACATCTTTCTTTTAACTTAGTGACTGTGGATGGTGATCATTTGTACAATTCGACGTATTATTTTAAAAGAGCTATGGCACTGTTTATGTTTTTCAAATCACACTGCACTGTTTCGTCACATGAGCTGGGTATGGTCCATCAGTCTCTGTCCAGCTCTCTCTGGTACAAAGAAACTCCTTGATGAAGCTGCCTGTACACAGGAAAACCTCTTTATCAAGCATGTGGTTCAGTGTGACTTGGTTTTGTTGTCATAGCATGGACTGTCCCTGCCAGCCTGGGTCACAAAGCCTTTGGATAACTGGTAGACAGCAATCATCACCAATCTGGGCTAGATGATTTGTCGATTCAGGGCTAGTGAGCTCTGACTTGCTCTCTGTTACCAGCAGATATCTGTGGGCCTGGGATCATCATCACCATTGGAACAACAACAACAAAAGAAAATATTCAAAGTGTGCCAAAGGGGCAGAAGATAAAATGAGCTTTGGTTTTAGCTGGGATAAAGGACATTGAGTAGAAATGGTAAGGAATGGTGGGAAACAGTGGGGTTCACTTCTTGCAGGCAGAACAGCTCAGTACTACTTCACCTTGGAGAGGACTCTTGGAACTGGGAAAGAGCCAAAGCTGAAGAACAGAATCACAGGCCTGCACACAAACATTTCTAGAGGGATTTATCTTCCCATGTATCCAGTGGAAGCTAAGGAACGAATCCGGCACAACATGCACCATCAGTCTCTTCCAGAGCTGAATCCCACCTCATTAACAACCCTGACAATGAAGCAGAATTTAAAATGGTTGTCAAACTGCGCCCATGGCCAAAAGGAAGAACAAAGGTTTTGGGCAAGTGTGTTCTTGGTGGTATATGCTGTCCTTGTGAAAGGTTTGATTTTTTTTCCCTCTACACCAGATAAAAAATCCTCTGAGACCACCTGTGCCTGATGTCGTTACCAGTCCCCTCAGCTTTAGGGCTCTCTAGATACTACAAAAGGCCTCTTTGCTACCCATTGGAATTCAAAAGACTTGAAAGGCCTGGAGGAGGGACTGTGGAGAAGCTGTGGTTGGAATGAACTGCTTTTGAGTGGAGGAGAACCAGTTTCCCACTGGTCTCTGAACCTGGAAATCTTAGCATTTTTCCCCTGGGAGATGAGGTGTTGAAATCAGATTGCTGAAGCTGTGTTGCATGAATGAGAGCTTAAAAAAGATTAAAGAAGTTTAAGGCAAAGTTCAGATATATCTTTCCTATCTTCCCAGCACATTGACACAAAGGATTAAATACAGTTTAACAGGAAAGTGGAAAAATGATTTTAATAGAATATGGTCAGAATTCTGCAACTCAAGGATTGTTATCTATAGTCCCCAAAGTAGAATATTCTCACATAAAAATCGAGAAGTCATTGAAGTTGTAATGACATTCAGAAAAATCTCTATTTATTTTGACCCGAGAAAAGGAGGTAGGGAAAAATAAATCTCTCCTAGGAACCAATATTTTATTTCATTTTCTTCTTGAGTCACAATTGTGCCTGATTTATTGTTAACATCTCCTCCTGGCTGAGGTTGCTGAAGCCCCGAGCTGTGCTGGAAATATCTTTACAGTGTGCACAAACTTCCCATCAAATAAATATTCCTAACAGATATTAGTGCAACTGAGCTAAGAAAACAAAACCTACTGGAAAGTCAACTCCTTGCTACCCTGTGTATGTCTCATCAGGAAGTTAAAGGAGGTCCCTTACCTGGTATTTACATTTCAAAATTAAGTGAAGACAAAGATAATACTTTGAGACATTCTGCTTTTGTCGTCTATAGTGTAGAGCAAAAAAGGTCCCCTGGGTGCTTAGCTTGAAGAGCACCCAAGAGATTCTGAGAAATATACTTTTTGAACACTTCAACTTCCTAGTGTCTTTTCAGTAGTCAATTAACATAATTTGACAATTACAGGTATAAACAATTTATAGGCACTTGGTGGCAAGAGTGTTAAAGAGTGCCGATCTCCATCCGCTGACGCTGGCAACCCTCGCCTCGTTCTGGCAGGGCACTTGGAGCAACGGTGGAATGTGCTCCCTACTATTAATAAAACTCAAAGCATATTTCATCTTGACACCATATCACAAGTTTGACATTGCAGCTCCTCTCGGAGGAATTTTGAGTCATCGAGACATCCCCTAGCTACAACCCTGTCTCAACTAGATGATAATTTGATTCAGACTATTTTAACACATGCCAATATGTATATCTCCCCTGCAAAGTGGAGGTATGCCCACAGAGGGAAGACAGCCGAACTGACAGGACAGCACCACTTCTGTGAAGTTGTACCTCAGTCGTTTAATAATTCCTTAAGTCTCACTCACTTTTACTAGTTCTTCTTCTTCTCTTCTTCTTCTTCTTCTTCTTCTTCTTCTTCTTCTTCTTCTTCTTCTTCTTCTTCTTCTCTTCTTCTTCTTCTTCTTCTTCTTCTTCTCTTCTTCCTCTCCTCTTCCTCTCCTTCTCCCTCTCCCTCTCCTTCTCCTTCTTCTCCTTTTTCTTCTCCTTCTTCTCCTTTTTCTTCTCCTTCTTCTCCTCTCCTCTTCCTCCTCTCCTCCTCCTCCTCTTCTTTTTCTCCTCCTCCTCCTCCCTTTCCTCCTCTTCCTCCTCCTCCTTTTTCTTCTTCTTCCTTCTCCTCTTCAAACGTGCTTTCATGAACAGAATCTTCAAGAAAATGAGATTGAATGAAACTCAAAAATTGTTCACTTTTAACTATCTTGGTAAGATTCAATTTTTAATAAATATATTTTTGGGTCTTAAATAATTAAAGTGGTACATTAAATAGCCACAGAAATATTTTCCAATACAAAAACCATGTCAATTTATTGACATGGTCAACTTTGTAGTTTCTTAAACAGCTGGACCATTTTGTGTGTGTCTAATACTGGAGACTAGCCTCAATAGGCAAAGGGGAAAATAAATCATAGCACAAGGGGCATGGCAGCAAGGAATTCAGATATTAGGACGGAGTAAGAATTGGATGTGTGTGGCAGCTCTGAACCTGTGCTTTCCCTATGGTATACAGTGTTTTTGTGTTTGCCCAGATTGAAGTAGCGTCCTCTTGATTTGGTTCTATGTTTCCTGTTATTTAACAATTTCATTCCTATTAATTCATAAATGAAAAACAAGCCCCATTGTGTCCAAAAATGCTCAGGGCCAATGCAATTAGCCACTTTATAGTAAGCAATCAGTAATACTAGTTTTTAATAGCCACTTCTGATATTTGCACTCATGCTTATGAAACTATAAAGGATGTATTATTTTCTTTCATTCACTTTCAGGTTTTCAACCTAAAAATAATTAAGGAACAGCATGTGCTTGCATGCATGTGTGAGTGCAGGTGCATGCAGGTGGCTGTAGGTGGGTGAACCAGATGACAGTTCTCAAGAGTCTGTTCTCTTTGCCAGTCTGTGAGTCTGGGGATCACAACAGCCTGTCAGGGTTACTGGAAGTACCTCTACTTGCTAAGCCTTGTTGCTGCCCAGGATATATTCTCTTACATTTTCTTTGTTTTAAAAAATTTGAGGGGATCCAAGAATGTTTTCTTACTATCAAATACTTACCATTTAATCTGATGTTAGTACTAAAAGCATGGGGCTGGAGAGCTGTCTCAGCAACAGAGCACTTGCTGCTCTTCCAGAGGACCCAAATTTGGTTCCTAGCACCCATACCAGATGGCTCACAATCTACATCTCTAGGTTCATGTGGTCCAATGCCTCTAGTCTCTGTAGGCATGCCATTCACATGCACCTACCCTCGTGCACACACACGTACATATCTTTTAAATTACAATAAAAATCTAAATAGCAAAAAAAAAAATACCCATTATAATAGAGATTTTTCTCCTATAGAGATTATTTTCCCAGATGTGTATATGTTGTGCATGTGTGTATGCATAGTTTGTGCGTGCGTGTGTGCGTGTGTGTGTGTGTGTGTGTGTGTGTGTGTGTGTGTATGTGTGTGTGGGGGTGTTGGTGTACACATTGGTGGGAAGGCCCAAGGTTGACACTGGGAGCCTTCCTTTGTGGCTTTCTACCATATTCATTGAGGTGGTGCACTCTCACTGTTGGAATTACAGGTGGGCCAACGTGTCACCTGCCATTTATGTGGGTGCTAGGGACTGGGGCTCTGGTCAAGCACTGCATCCACTGAGCTACCCCCCAGCCTTAAGTATTTTAGCTTATAGCAACTAAAAGCAGTAAAGGCGAACTGTGGATGATGTTATTTACCCTTGACTCTATGTCTAGTTTTTGAAGTACTCTACCCTACCATATCAGCTGACAGCCATAACACGTGTGAGAACGGTGAGTTGAGCAAATGTAAATATTTTTACAACTGAAAACTAAAGCACACTTTCGCATCGATGACTCAAATATTGTTGAGTTCTATCAAACATGGGTGCACACTTACTTAAGTGAGTACAGTTATTATTCCTGTTTCCCATATCAAAATCTGAGGCCCAGAGAAGCCGATGATCATAGATCACAAGGTTACACAAGGTTACAAATGCCAGAACTGAAGTACCCCTCTAGTCCCCAACTTTCATGAATTTAATAATACAATGGAAATTATTTCTTCGTACCTACTTTTAAATGCTAGAACTTAAAACTGGAGCCGCTGGCTATATGCACACATTTCCCCCTCTTTAAGCACAGCTGACTTAGCAGGAAGCTGTGCTCAGGGTGCGGCACAGTTGTTGCTGACAGGATGACAGCTGTCAGACAGGTGTCAACAAGTGTGCATGTGTGAGCTTAACTGTGGTTCTCAGTGGCATGACTGGACAAGGGCAAACTCTTGCCTTTCCTCTAAAAGCCATCAGACAGTCTGAGGAAGGACTGCAAGGGAAGAATGGCTATCAGTGGCTTGCAAGAAAATCCTTGGAAGCACTTGAGAAAGACTGGCTCACAACTGCTTTTGATGACAGTTTGTGTCATCCATCTTTTTTTTCTATGACTGTGGGGAAAATGGTAGCTCTGTGTGTGTGTGGGGGGGGGGGAGGTGGATTCTATGGGTTGAAAAGTTTCAACAAGCTTCTCATTTTTTTCCCATGTGTTCTTTTAACTTATAAGTAGAAAAATCCATGTGTAGGTGATAAAAAAATCCCTGTGTAAATCTATCTGGAAAGACTTCCTTTGCTGTTTGAAAGTTCCCACTGCTAAGAAGCATCCACTTGGAAGCTAAGACAATGCTGATGCACTTTATAGTAATGGTAACTTCGTATGTTGAACTATTTCAGTTTGAAACATGTTGGGGGAGTGTGGAGCCATCTTAAATGATACGACTTCGATAAAATGAAACACCAAGTTTAATTTTGTCATGTCCCCATCCAGGATGCACAAGGCCCAGGGCAATAATGGGAACTGTGTCTTTAACGAAAATTAGAAAATGCATGTGATAGATTTTATTTTTAATTCTGAGCATCTGTGTGGCCTTGGGTGACTCTCTGAGCCTCAATTTCCCAACCTGCAAAGGAAAGCTTGCCCTATGTAATGCACAATATACCTTTAAGATCTTGGATTGTAACATTAGGGGAAAATATAACCTATTTTACCTATTATCTATTGTTTGTTTTTGGGTAATGTATCTGATAAGATTTTTTTTTGCACAGAGAATAAATGGAAAAAGTCCTACAATCTAACAACAAAAGGGAAACAAGAACAATACAAAGCAAAACGAAAAAGCAGATACAGCACTGAGATTGGCTTTTCTCCAAAGAAGGTCACCAGGTGTCCCCAGCCACACTTGAAAACACACTCTGCATCGTTAGTCACTTCGGAAGCGCAATTGACATCACAAGGAGCAACAGTATGTCTCAGTCCCTTGGTAAGACAGATGTAAGGTGGTCACAGGACCCAGCAGGTGACAGTGGCTATAGAGACGTATGAGGTAGTCAGGGAGGCAGCCATGTGCCACAAGTGGGCCTGCAGGGTCTCCAGGCAGTTCTCTGCTCAGCGAATTAAGGAACTATCAGAACTTAAAAAATTATTTCAAGCTGTTTACCATATAAAATAATGGACACAATCTTGACCCCGTATCCACGTTAACATAATTGCGCTCTGTTCATATTCTCTCCCTGATCACTGTCTCTTGTTCGTCCCATGTCTGCTCCCCACCCTGGTCTCCTCTATCAGCCCATTATCTCTTCTTTTATCTACTTCATCACTGAGTAATTTTATCTAATGAGAAGCTGATTTACTTGCATTTTAGTTTAAACCCAACCAGTGGTCTGTTTCTGTTCCACTACGGAGAAGAGCTGGTCAACCTTAGTAATTCCACAGACACTTGAAAACCATAATAGATAAATTCCATCCCTCTCTCCTTTCTCAGGAAAATAGGCTTAAATCCCTTAACATATCCTCAAATAGTAAAATTGCAACCCCACAGTGGCTCCTATTATACCAGCTCATTCTTTGGTTTCTCGACTTCCCAGAGGCCTCTTTTAAGAGAGCCCTGACTTTTCTGAACACTGACTTCTCTGCTCTCTGAGGCATCTTGGTGGGCCATAAAACAAGGCTGCTGGACTTCCTTCATTAAACAACAGACGGTTTTCCTGGGGCAGGGGGATTACTTTCCTCTTTGGAGAATTCTTATATAGAGCCAAATGTTGTATCCATGAAGAAGGCATTTGAGGTCCCACTATCCTGTGAGATATCTTGAAGAGACGATTCAAGCAGTTGTTTGGTCATAGGCCCTCATCTGACACTAAGCTGTCTCTAAGGTGAGAACACTGCTGCATTTCCATTATGAATTCTGCAACACGGGTCTTATGAATTGCTTGTTGTAGGCTAATCAAAATCTCAATATTTACAACTAAAGGAACCTAACACACGCAAGATCAGGATTTGTTCTTGCTTGCACTGGCTCTAGCTCACTGCCCACCAGCATCTTGATGACGGATGTGAAGAAGGCAGAGGAGCCACGCAGGACTTGGCATCTCATGGCATGCCACATGAAAAGTCCAACCCTTTTAACTGCTGCCAACTCTTTACAACAGAAACCAGGAATGGCTGCTATCTACTTTTTTTTTTCACTCTGGATTTCCTGAAGCTTCAGTCAATGTGATGGGCTTTGGTTTGGAAATAAATGATATCTCTAAATAGAATTTTGAAAATTTTGTATCTACCTTCTGTCCATATTGTATGTAACTTTCTCACTTCCTTGTACCTGGTACCAACATGTAGAATTAAAAAACAATCTAGGAAGAAAAGGAGTTAGTAGCTGCCTTTATTCTATTGAGTGTTGTTGCATAGGAAAGAGAATAACCCTTTTTTCTTTTACGTTATGCAGACCCCATTTATTACATGTAAAATTTTGCCTAATTTTTCACATGCTTACTATTATTATTTTAGTAACCCACTGTCATTGGTGTTAAAATAATTCCAATACATAATATTACCTGTTTATTTTGAATATTTTAAATGTTATTGTTTATTTTTTATATGAGGCAGCTTTTAGCCTAGGCTGGCCTTAAACTCAATATATAGATGAGGCTAGACTGGAACTTTGGATCGTTCTGCTTCCACATCTCAAGTTTGGGCTGATAGGCATGCACAAAGAGTTTTAGAAGCATCAGCTATTAGCCATGCTGGTGACTGTATCCTGAACCTCCATTGTGTTCTGCCATTCAACTACAACCTCCTCATCATTTAACTAATTAAATGAAAAGCAACACAGAGGTCAGTGAGAAAGAGCTCAACAGGAAGCAACCCGTTGGTACCTGGATCACCTATCTTGGGAACACTGACTCAGTCACACAGTGACATGGTGCTCACATTCACCTTGCTAGTTCCAATCCACTTCATCTTGCTTTTCTCTTCTGCAGCTTCTACTCAGGAGAAGCAGGCTGATGTATATTTTGGGTACTAGTAAACCTTGGCTGCTGACATCACTGTATTTTTCATTTCCTATAAGCATTTCCATCTTGGGCATTTTGTCACAGTATCAGAAAGCTGACTAACACAGTGCTCTAGGAAACAAATAGAAACTGCCATTAGAAACTATCAGGATGTCCCCTTTTAATCTTGTTCCCAGCATCACTTTTCTTGTGTCTACATAATAGATTCACTAATCAAGTAACTTTAAGTGTATTTACCGATGTCTCCTAAGTTAAATTTCTCCAGCTAGAATATGCAGTCTGGAACAGAATGCCTATCTGATTCCGGTCAATCTCCATACAGAAGCATATTAGAACCTTCATATTGATGATTGGACATGACTTTTTTAGTTAATTGATTGGTTCATACTTTGACAATTTCATATTCAGATATAATATGTTTTATCTTATTTACCCACATTATTCTTTTTATTACTTTCCCACTACTGTTGATTCCATTCTTTCAAAGTTCCCCTTCTACTTCTGTCTCTGTGTGTGTCCCACTGAGTGTAATTAGGGTTGCTTGTATGAGCAAGGGTGGAGGGTTGGTTAGGGCTCTTTTTATGTTAAACAGTGGAAAATGTGAATGCATAATGAAGACAGTTTGAAGTGAATCAGAGTGTGGTGCATGGATGATTGTAAAGAAGAGACAGAGCACTGAGAGGTTCTTTGCTGCAGATCTGATGTATTCAAAGGTTCAGAAAGACAGCTGGAAAGTAATCACGGAAAGGAAGGGACAAAGGAAAGGACTGGATAATCAGAGAAGTGTGTGTCAATGAGAAAAGTCACTCGTGCATGACTTGAGAGAATGAAGAATGCAGGAAAAAAGAGAAGATGTAGATAAAAAGAGATGGTGATGTACTAAGTATAGGAAAGACGTTCAGATGAAAAGGTCCAGTCGAGAGGGATGCTGTCCTGGTAAGTCTTGAGAAGGGCTGCATTGAAACCTATGGCAAAGCTGCTGGAGGAGTAAAGAGAAGGTGCCAATGTTTATTTTTGCCTATGAGATGATTACAAATTAGAGGGAACAATGACATCTGAAGACCACTTGACCTTATTGGAAATTGCTTTCTGCCTCGATATAAATTTGATATTTAATCACCTGCAGGGGTGACCTTGAAAAGGAAGTGGGCATGTAAACTATGATGGTCAAGATTAGCTGGATTCACATGCTCCACTCCTCTCTCTCCTCTTCCTCTTTTTTTTTTTTTTCAAAAGAGTTTCACTATGTAGACCAGGAAGGGCTTGAACTCAGAGATCTACATAGCTTCAACTCCTAAGTACTGTGTCAGCCACTGTGTCTAGCTATCCAGTTTCTTCTGAAAACCCTTCTTTAAGTTCTGGATGCTTACAAACTTAGTGAGATTGCCACAAAAGGCATACATACATGAAGTTTAAAAGGCAAGAAAACTCTCTCCTTCTTCAGAGTACTATTCTGCAGATGCCTCCCAGTGTGCACAGATATAACCAAACCGTCAGGCAATATATGCATAGCCCAACATTACAAAGTATTATAGAACACAATAATGTAGAAAGCAAAATCAATTTTAAGAAATATACATTGAATTGTTTTACTGCACTATAATGGAAATCATAGATGTAAAAATACATAACGAGGCATTTTTAATTTGTATATGTACATCAAATATTTTAAATAAAATGCCAGTGTTGATCAGTCCTCTTGACATGGGTTGCAAGCAACGACTCTGATTGTGCTCATGTCACCACTCACTGTAAACACAATCTACTGATTGGCACGCTCAACTAGAAAGACTAATATTTTCAGAGTGTCACTTAAATGTCCATGGTTTATAATTCTAGAGTTGTTCACAATAAGGAGGTTTGCTTACCTAACAGGCATACTTTACTTGACATATATTATAATGCTTTAAAGTGCTTAAATTTAATTTTTCCAAACCTCTTCATGCTTTAATTTTATAGAGCTAAATGGGCTTGGCTTTTTTTTTTTTTTTTTTTTTTAACCTGCTAAACAGCCACCACTTCATAGTGTTCACAATAAAAAATGTTTTTGGGATTTGATATTTTCTTTGATTGGGCATCCAGGACTGGGATACGGTTCTCGGAAGGGAATTCTGAGTGGTGTATGTCAGAATGGACACATAATCGACTTAATGGAATTTAGAAAGAGCTATGAAATGTCTTCTCTCTTTATACTGGCAGAGCCTTCCTCCCCTCAACTCCTTCTGCTATAACCATCTGGCACATTTTGGGAGCTATTTGTGAATGTCAACTCCCATAACAAAGCTTATTGATAAGATGATGTCAAAACCTCAGTCCTGAATTTTGTGTTTAAATCACATATGCCAATCACTAGAAAAGAGTGAACACATTTTCTACTCTTATACAAATTTAGATCTTTATTAAGAAATTAGGAAACAGAAATCCTTAATGGGCTTTTAATATCTGTGGTCTAGATTGTATGGACACAGTGGACAAGGAATGCTGTACTCTCTGAGTTCTCTGTCACTTTCTGTGAGCGTTGTTACAGACTCAGCCTTGCGACACCTTATAATTTAAAAGGAAATTTGATGTGAATCGTTTCTCATAGTTCCTATTAAGAAACTCTTCAGAGGGTTTAGAAATTCTTAATATATGTGTGTTGAAAATATTCATTCACAAAGCCAGTGACAATTACTGTGTGTTTCTATGGACTTTAAGAGCCAGACTCCTAGGTTTTGGGTGATGGGCTCACCAATGCTCTTCAGAGAAACACCAGTTTGAAACAGTCTCACATAGCCTGCATCGGCCTTGAAATAGCACCTATCAGGTAGATGACCTTGCTCTCTGTTCCTGCTGTCTCAGTCTCCCAAGTGAATGACTTAAAGGCTTATACCACCGTGCCTGGCTCTGTGGTGTTGGGGGAGAACCCAGAGCTCCGTGTATGATAGAAAGCACTCTATCAACTGAACTACACATACATCCCAATACAGGAAGTTTTCATGGAAGTTTGCCCCCATGGTCAGGAAGGTCAAGAAGTTCTTTTGTCCCACTGTATACCATTCATAGGCTGGAAAGTCTGGAAGGATGAGGGCAAGGGTACTGTTGCAGTTGGAAAGCTAGAGGGTAGGAGGATATGCACGTGTCTACCTCAAGGATAGCAGACTGTCTCTTCCCTAGTCATTGAAGTTTTTTGTTGTTGTTGTGATTTTTGTTTTTGTTTTTTGTTTTTGCTTGTTTGTTTTTGGTTAGCTAAGTTGGAGCTGCGTTTCAAGAACTGAATACTTAATATCCACTGCAATCTGCAAGGAGAATTTTATTACCTTTCTCATCTTACTGATAACAAAATGAAGACTTGGAAAGTCAGGTATATTTTTTTCTCAAGGTCAAATAACTAAAGCTTATGTATTCTGGAATTCATGCCAGTGCAGCCTGTTCAGGTGCATTTATACAACAGCATAACCCTCTAGCAATCATCATCACTGTGATTATTATTATGACCCAGCACAAACGGCAGCTGTGAAGCCCCCGGTTTCTGCTAGTGCTAAGGTAGCATATTTATTAACTAATCCCATTATCAAACACAAGAAAAACGAGAAACATGTGACAATCATCTTTCATCAGTTGTGTAACGTAATCCATTTCCCTGAATACGGAAGGACTCCCTTCTCCAAAGTGCAGCTCCTTCCTTTAAGTTGTACTATGGTTTTGGTTTTCATCCTTCACTGGCTTTACTCAACAGTGATATGTGATTAAATTGAATATCGCTCAAATAAAGAAATAAGCCCATTTCTTTCCATTAACTTGTCAGCATGTAAAAGGGTTAGGAGAATGATTTACTTCAGGAATCAATGTGGGGGCAATTCTTCCAATTCTGTGTAACTTTTGATTCTTCTAGTCTGTCAAGCCAGTAATCTCTGTTTTGTTTTCCCGGCCTTGAGATTCCACCCCAATCAGCTTGGGTGACATGAACTAGATCTATTTCTATTATGTGATTGTTTTAGCAAAATGTTATTGATGAAAAAGTAGAAGGCACAATGACAAGAAATTGCTTAACTGTCATTAGACTTTGCTCTCTGCAGCATTTAGAAAATTGGGGGAAACCAGCAAAGTCAATAATAAGGTCTCTCAAGGTACATTTGATTGTTGTAAAAGCAATGTAAATATATACATTACAGTGATGCACACGGAGAGATGGGGCAATCAAGAGGAGGCTGAGGAGAGAGCAAGGGAAAGGGAGAAAAAAGGGAGAAGAGAAAGGGCGGGGAGAAATGAGAGAAGAGGGGAGAGGAGGGTCAGGAGAGGGAAGGAGGGACAGAGAGAGAAAAAGGAAAGCAGAAAGAGGGAGGGAATGAATGGAGGGATGAGAAGAGGGAGAGGGAGGAAGAGAGAGGAGGGGGGAAGCAGCAAGGAGGGAGGGGAGGGATGGAGGGATGGGAAGGTGGGAGAGAGGAGAGAGTAGAGAAAGAGAGAGAGAGAAGAGAGAGAGGAGAGGAGAGAGAGAGAGAGAGAGAGAGAGAGAGAACACCAGCTGGACTGTATTTCAGGTACCTGCATTTGTTACAGAGTTTTGTGTTGGGCTATCACAGCCTAGAGCTTTGTGTGTATGATATAAGACCACTTTGGTATTTGATTCAATGTATGAGTTTAAAAACATCCTACCCCTGTGAATGTACTGCAGATGTGGTAAGGCTCCATCAAAAGATGGCTTCTTTTAAATGTGAAAGCATCAAACCACCAATTTACTCATTACTATTAACAAGATCAAATCATAGCAATATCTAACTCAGCAGGCATTTATTTATTGTTGTTATTAAAAATGTCTGGCACTGCAGGAAAAAAAAAGACTTATGAAGAGAGTAATACAAATAAGAGTGACTCACACGGGAACCTACTATGTGACAGAAGTGTACGAACACTGTCCCTCCTAGATATAAGAGCAAGGGGGGAATCACTTTACAGGCAGTGTGACACCAAGCCTTGGAAAACAGAAGCGCCATTTCACTTCCTTTTTAAAAAAGAGATTTATTCAGTTTCATTGTGTGTCTCTTGCCTGCATGGAAGTATGTACACCACACACATTTCTGGTGCCCATAGAGGTCAAAAGAAGGCACTGGGTCTCGCAGAACTGGAATTACACATGTTTGTAGCTGCTGTTAGAGTCCTGGGAACTGAGCCTAGGTCCCTTGAAAGAGTAGGCTCTTAACCACTGAGCCATCTCTCCAGCCCTCTTAGAACCACTTTTTCTTATACCCATAAAGTGAATAAAGCCCGAGTGAAGGACCTTACCAGGCTCTTCTTGTCATGCATTAGCATTACTGCTGTCCCATTACTGCTGTTATAATAAAATTGTATTCGTATATATGCGTATGTAAAAATATACATATCAGATCTGAGGCACACAAAAGCTAATGTACATAAAACCCTATTCCTATCGATACATGGACCTATACACTGATTATGTCCCCTCGCATCTATGCATTTATCTTTGAATTAATAATAGTTGAGCAAGTAGAGTATGCTTTGAATGGAGGAGGGCTGCGATAGGATCAAGAAGGAAAATGCTTCATGTAATCTCAGAGGCTCTCATAAATACATCAACACTATGAGACAGTTTTAGAGACCTAAAGTAGGCAGACAGATGTATGGAGGTCACTGTCTATGTGTCATGCCAGTCAGACTAGCTGAACAGAACTGGGGGATTACCAGCAGGTCTGAAGAGTGCTCAAAGATGAGGTTGCTGGGCAACTTCCAATGGTTTTGTCATTAAGGAATTCTGGAGCCTGGGAATCTGCACTCTGGAGATGAGTTGTAGCTGGTATTTGTTCTGTGACTATCAGAGTTGTGGAACATGCCCTTTAGAGGTCAACTTGAATCCAAGTTTATGGGCATGGTCACTCGTATTTGGGTCAAAATAACTGAGTCCCTTTTGAGTGAGAGCTATGTCATTGATAACCACAGTCATTTGTGTTGGGAGCTCCGTCTTGGTCTTGCTATTTTATATATAACGTTGTCCAAGTGATTATAAAATCGGTTCAGGCCCAGAGCTGGCACAATGTTCCCATGTAACTGGGAATTCCTGAATTATGGAACTCAATCTACCCCAGTACTGGGTTTCTGTGAGACCTCACCTGTGGATCTAGGCGATGTCTGTCCTTAACAGTTTTGTGAACAGAGTATTGTGATTATTTTGAATTATCCTTTGCTAGAGTAACTGTACAGTTCCCTTAAATAGAAAGCTTGCCTTGCATCTGAAAATAAGATTATGGCTTACAAAAAAAAAAAAATGACTCATTCATGAGTTTCCTGAAAGGTGTCTCTCACATTAGCCAGGTCATATTTACAGCTCTGTCGTCTGTTGATGCTTGGATGCCTTTATAAACAAATCATCAGGAAGAATGTGGGACCTAAGCAAATCATTCATTATAATGTAATTTTGCTTTGTCTGCAGCACCTCTCAGGCTATTTTATATCTTTACAAGACAGTGCTTGAAATGTTGGGTGTTTGAATTGAAGCATTTGACTAGATAGACTACTAAAGATTCATAGATCCCCTTCTGCTGAAGGTTCTTTTGCCTTTGTGCATGAAAACATTTGAGGAGCTAAGAGTTATGGACTGAAAATGTGGCTTAGCTTTGGAGAGTGTTCTGTCTATCAGTCTCTGGAGCTGGTACCTCCTACAGCACCTATAGTCCTAACCACGGCTAGCTCTGTGTCTTCTTGAGGTATAGCCTTCACTCTTTTTTTTCCATATTGATACACAATTATCCTTGCCGATCATTTTTTCCTGTTTTTAATTTTGAGCAAGATCAAGATCACCTCAGTGCTCAGTAGGAGAGTGAGAATCGACTTCTCGACCGCTCATAGAACACTTTGAAGATCAAGTCAGAAGCTGAAGCTGACTAACCTGAGTACTACATGCAATCCCAGAAGTCAGACAAGAGCAGAAGACAAGCTATGCTTGGCACCAGTCCTAGGTTCTCTGTGGGACTTTTGCAGGAGTCCTTAGCTGGTCCACACTTCAATGTCATCATCTCTAAAAGAGTCTAACTTCAGTTATTCAAAAATGCTTAGCATGATGTGAAGCTTTTTATAGACATACCTGGGAAAATAGTAATCTACCTTTTAGTAAGGATTTATTTTTTAATAAAAAATGGGAATGGTGTTTTATTAGCTATACATAATCTCTGTTTTAGTAAGTGCTAAAATATATTAATTTAGTAATTTTTCTTTATGAAAATTACCAGAGGAATTAGATCTGTCTTTGAGCACAAATACAAGAGCCAAAAGAACAGTAAATGCAATTTCGGTTTCATTCATCTGCTTTCAAAGACTGAGACAAACTTGGACCTCTTCCAAAATACCAAAGTAAACAGAGAGGAAATGTTGGAAGGTTGACTCAGAGCCAGGGTAAAGTAGGATTTCCAGTGTTTGGGATGGATATTGGAAATGGATCCAAAACATGGTTCAAGGGCATACATTTAGTTCTGGAAATCAGGCCAAGTTGCTTCAATTAGTACTTTTCAGAATTAGGAAATTAATTTGTATCAATATTAATCTGTACAGGACACTACCAAGGATATATAAAGGGGCATTTTGATTAATAATGTATTTCCCCCCTATAGTTGTCATTGACTTAGATCAATTAACTCCATATAATTTTTTGTCATATCAATAAGAATGCTGCATTTGACACAGCTCCATGATCGTTTCTTTTGAGTTTGTCTTTGATTGCAAGTGAAATGTAAAAGTTCTGATTTTAAGAAAATTCTAGAAGATACTATACATGTTGTATCATATATATATATATATATATATATTATATATATTTGTCAAACTAAAGGAAAATAATTTTAAATGGGGTCAACATATCATTAACCCATGTCTTGTTGTGTGATGTTTAATTAGATCGATACAGAAACCAAGAACAAAGCAGAGCGATGCCATTGGCCATGCTGTGACAGAGTTCTGACAGAGCTACCCATTCCAATAATGAAGTCTGACCCTAATTATTCAGGTTAGCGTCATTACTTGTTTCTGCTCAGATTGACTCAGAATCATCCCACATTAAGAAAAACATGTTTTCTGGCTTGTAAAATCTGGCCAAATAGCTAGTGACCATAGTATTCCATAACCAAGAGAAGAGCTAATGAGCTGCCGTCCAGTTCAGACAGCCGCAGCTGAGCTGAACGACAAGCTCAGTGGAGTCTCGGCTGCTTAGTAATGTTCCTTGAAAGAAATTAAACTTTTTGTATTCTTGATTTTTAGAAAAATTACAGAAATTGTTAAGTAGTTATTCAGCCAGATTTTACAAGCCAGAAAACGTGCTTTTCTTAATGTGGAATGATTCGGGTCAATCTGAGCAGAAACAAATAATGATGCTAACCTGAACAGTTAAGGTCAGACTTCATTTTTTTGAAATGTGGTCAGCTCTTGGCACTCCAAGGCTGAAAGAGACACTGTAGGATTTGAACTCTGGGCTTGGTAAAAGGTACTCTAGCTACTTGCAAATGGGACTACTATTTAGCCAGAAAAATGTTCATCAGACACCCAACATGGTTGAAGTTTATTTTAGGACAGTAAGTTGTTAGTTTTAAGATTTTATCATTGGATTTATTTATTTATGTTTTTATTGATCTATTTGGTAATTTGTTTATTTATTTGTTTGTTTTGACTGCAAATAGCCATGTGCATCACGTCTGTACCTGGTGCTTGCAGAATTGAGAAGAGGTGGGCGGACCCGCAGTCATAAGTTATGGATTGTTGTGAGCTGCCATGTGGGGGGTGGGGACTGAGCTGAGGTCCTCTAGAAGAGCTGCCAGTGCTCCTAAGCACAGAGTGTCCCCAGCCCCAAAGTTGTCATTTTTAAAATGCTAATATTTGCAGGTTTTAACTAGCTATTTCTTTATACTAATTATAGCATAGTTCATAGTAATGTTGCCATTTAGTGGAAGACAGCCTGATGTGTAAATGCCAGCCTCATTCATTTCTTCAATAAATATTCAGAGTGTACCTCCTGCTGTGTGGTCCTGGGTTGGCTTTCTATTCTTTCTAATCCTGCTTTTTGTTAAGTATAAATTTATATTACTCTTCATTACAATTCACTCAGTATGATTCTGATTTTGCTATAGCATTAAAAGAAACATTTTAGTTTATTTGTAAAAGATATCTTTTATGTTATAATTTGCTGTTATTTTATTTCATTTTATTTTATTCATTTATTTTATTTTATTTTATTGAGACAAGGCTGGCCTTGGACTCATTCTGTAGACTAGGCTGGCCTTGGACTCATTCTATAGACAAGGCTGGCCTTGGACTCATTCTGTAGACTAGGCTGGCCTTGGACTTGCAAATATCTTGCCAAGCCCTGCCTCCCAAGTTCTGGGATCAAAGGTGTACACCCCCATGCCTGGCTCAAATTATACAGTTGGCAAGCAGCTATTCCACTGGTTTTGTTTGTGGTCCTCGGATTCTGAGAGACTCTTTTGATCCTTGGGAATGAGTGGGATGGTGTACACAGATACAGAAAAGGGTCACCTTACAAGTCTCTCTGGGAAGTTACTTTATGTTTTCTTACCACAGCCATAGCTGTGTGATGCTCTTTCATTAACCATCGAAAAGTAAATCAAAATGGCAATAGAGCCTAGTTTTCAGAACAACGCCTGATTCGCATTGTTTCCTTCCCATGTTTCTACCCAAACAATTGGACGTGTTGATGCCTTAGATTCGTACACATAGAACCTAAGACTAATAAGGAAGTGAAGTTCACAAACTGGAGTGCCCTGTGGCCACTTGGCACCCACACCTGGTCTCTCGGCAGTCAGAACACTCCTTTAAAGGAGTTTAACTTAACCTTGAGATTGAAACCACCCGTTTGTGTTTGGACCACTGCCATGCGACCTTGGGAAAACCCCTGCTCTAAATAGCAGCAGAAAGGAGACCATCATTTCAACTGTACATAAATGAGGGCTAAATGGACCACTGCACACAAAGTGTTTATCGCAGCTTCTCATCTGCTTCTAGAATCCGATTGACAGGTTCTATTTTGTAGGTATATATTCACAAAACCCTCTACCTTCCATAGTGTCACCCGGCACCGTTCTGCCATGTGTTGTTAGTGTAAAGTTTAACCCTATTTGCTGCGAGAGATATGAGATAAATACATAGCTTTTGTGAAATACATGAGTATCTGAGTGTCACTGAATTCATTAATACATGTAGCTTCTTCTATTTACAAGGACAGAATTTTTCTGTTTTGTATTTTTTTAAGACTTTTCTCGGTAGAGAGCCATGCAAATCTTTATGATATATATATATATATTGGATGAAAGACTACCAAGAGATGAATAGCAGAGCCCTGTGCTACTAGAGTGAGTAGGTTTTCCAGAAGGCTCGGTCATTCGCTAGCTGTGTGACCTTGGGCTATTTACTGTTCTGCGCCTGTGCCTTCATCTGAAAAAGTGGGTGGTGGCATGACATTTTTTTTCCTCAGTATTGTTATGTTGCAAAGTCTAAATACTGAAATGTACATCAAGTTCCTAGAACACACAGTCAATACTCAGTAAATACTGACTATTACAAACATGACTCATTGTGAGTGATTTAAATATAGCTACTTTGTGTATGTATGTGTGTGTGTGTGTGTGCGCGTGCGCGCGCGCGCATGCGTGTCTGTGTCGAGGCTTAGAATTACAAAGTGCTAAATCAGGAAAATAATATTAGCACTCGGCATTCCATACATTTATCTCTCCCAGTTTTAATAATATATCCAATAACTATCTATGTTCAGCAATAGAGTGTTTAGTCATAGGGATAATGGTGTCAGGTATAAATGGCACAATTAAAAACACTACGGGAGCTAACTTAGTCAGAAAGTTGCAGTGCGAATATTCCTTCCTAAGAGCCTCATGGATGCACAGCGAGAAAGAATGAGAGCATCTTATTTTATTCCCTGATGGGAATCTATCCACATCAAATATACAACATAATTCTGCTGGTGGGCAACCTCTGCTGAGACTCCCTGCCTCATCATCTAGGCCTTTTAGAGATGGAGATAGCTGGGCATTGATTTCAATTTTTAAGGAGTCAATACATTATAAGTGTAAGTTAAAAGGGGAAGGATACCATGTGGTTCTTAGAGATATTTTGGGCTATGTCTAGTTTAAGACTGCTAATATTAACACTTATTTGGAGCTAAGCTCGTGTATTATTGTCAAATATTATTTCTACAGCATCTAAATGTTTCAAAATGGAATTTATGCCATTTGTTTCAGGACTATGAAATTAAAGTGTTCATTGGTTCATGAAAAAGCCACCCGATAGGCACCCATGCTATGCTAAGCACTCTCCTAGGCACTGGGTTACAAAGATGAGGACATGTTTCTGACCTTGGGAGCTGACTCTGCTAGGACAGAGGGGAAAAGAAAATACCTTTCAAACAATAGACACAGGGTTAAATTTGTAAGGAAAGATCAAGAAGACAGGAAAGAGGTCTCAAATTACAGCCAAGAGTGGGAGTGTCATGGTTTGTATATGCTTGGCCAAGGCGGTGGCACTATTTGGAGGTATGGCCTTGTTGGAGTAGATATGTCACTGTGGGCTTTAAGACCCTCATCTTAACTGCCTGGAAGCGTGTTCTGCTAGCAGTCTTCAGATGAAGATGTAGAACTCTCGCCTCTGCTTTACACCATGCCTGCCTGGATGCTGTCATGCTCCCACCTTGATGATAATGGGTTGAACCTCTGAACCATAAAACAGCCACAATTAAATGTTGTCCTTTCTAAGACTTGCCTTGGTCATGGTGTTTGTTCACAGCAGTCAAACTCTAAGTCAGGGAGTCACTAAAATCTTTCAAGAACTGAAACTCAGAGCAGTAGGCTGATTAAGCTAATATAGGCTTCTGTTGGCCAATGGACTTTGGGCCAGTTGGGGAGAGCAGGGGTACCAGGGCTAAAGGGATAATGATGTGGGTAGGGAATGGCTGAACTGCTTGTGGAGCAGTAAGTATTTCTCATGAAAGGAATGTAGGATTCACTTCAGTTTCTAGAGGTGATTCTGAAGTGGCAGAGTACCGTTTAAACATCTGTAAGACCCTAGGGTTAAATCCCAGTACCACACAACCTGAGAAAATTCCATGCTCCTCTCAGGCTTGGAGAAGCTCAGTTGCTTGCTGAGGGCACAGTGAAGCATTAGAAGAACCTTTGACTTGAGTAGGGTGAGAGCATCCTCTACTGTGAGCTACCTTGGGCAGCAAAAACAGTCTGCTTAGAAGACTTTTCTCTGTAGAGAGCAAGATAGTGAACCAAACAGATCCGCTGTCCCAGCAAGCAGCCATGTCTAGTTCCTGGCAGGGAGGCTTTGCACAGTAGATGTTTATTAGACCCTGGAAGCCTCTTGAATGGGTGAGAAGGGAGCTGTTAAGGGCAGTGAGCTGGCTCAGGCACAGGGTCTCTAACTAAACTGATGAGTTTGAACTGTGTCCCCAAAGCTTCGGGGAGTCATCATGGGTTTTAAGCAGGGCAATGGCACCATTAGGCTTGAATTTTAAAAGCTCTTGTTGGCTGCTCTAATCTAGCTGGACCACAACTTTGTGTGCCTGAAGGGACTGACATGAGCTTGCAGTGTTTCTAAGACTGGTGGTCACTCAGGCTACTGAAGGGATTGATGTGACCACAGACATAGGGAGGCCTGAATGGTGGCTGGAGGAATGTTGCTGGTTGAAGGAGAAGGAGACAAAAGCAGAGCCAATGGAGAATCCCCTGAACCTGCCTAGGAACCCTGTGAGCAGTGAAGGGGTCAGAGCAGGTACAGGGGAAGAGAAAGGCTGATTTCCGGAACACTGCACTTGATTTGGGGAGCTTTGCTATAAACATAAGTGGAGACATTTTGAAACCTGTTGAAAAGAAGTCTATAATGTAAAATGAAGATCTTCATTATCACACTTGGCACCAGCTGTCAACTTGAGACAAATGTAGAGCCTCCAGGGAAAGGGGGTCCTTAGTTGAAGAACTGCTTCCATGAGACTGGCCCGCAGGACATTTTTCTTATTTTCTAATTGATATTGGAGGACCTAGCCACTGGGAGCAGTACTAAACATATGCATATGGACCTGGGCTGTATAAGAAAGCTATTTGAACAAGCCAGTGGGGGAAAGCCCTAAGCCCTATCCTTCTGTGGTTCTTGCTGAGTCCCTGGCCTTGGTTCCCTTGATGATGCACCCATAAAATGGATTAAACCTTTTCCTTCCCCATGTTGTTTTTGGCCATGGTATTTATCACAGCACCAATAAAGCAAACCAGATCATGAAGCTAGGTATGAAGATTTATTGTTTCTTCTTTCATGTCATACAGTAGTATCTGAACCACAGGGAGGTGCTGACACAGGTTCTGAAAGACATGAAAGTTCCCATTTGCCATGATTTTGCTCTTAATGGTGTCAGATGTCCATGGTCAATACAGATCTGAAAATGCTACAAGGAAAATTCAAGAAATGAACAGTTCATATGTTTTAAGTAGCTTTCATTGTAATGTATTGTTGTGATTATTCTGTTTTATTATTAATTATTATGGTTAATCTCTTCTTGTGACTATTTTGGAAATTAACCCTTATTGTAGTTTAGGTGTGTGCAGAAAGAAACTGTGTGTAGAATTTTGGACTATATTCTTAGAGAGCTGGGAAGGTTTGCTGGGCAAGTAGGGGATTTTTTTTATTCAAAACCTGACTCCAAATTTCAGACATACCACAGCTGGGTTTGCTAAAGTACACATCTGGAAACTGAAATGTAAACAGTAAGGGGGTAGAGAGATGGCTCTATGGTCAAGAGCACTGGCTGCTCTTGCAGAGGACCTAGGCTAAATTCTCAGCACCCATAAAGTAGTACACAAACATATAGCAAACATCACTCATATGTATAAGATAAAATTAAAATAATATCTTAAAAAGTAAAATTCAGTTGCAATGAGACAAAGAATGTAAAAAGTTAGAAAGAACATTCAGTGAATAAGAAGATCTCTAAAGAAATTTTCCTGAGGCTGTGTGTGTGTGTGTGTGTGTGTGTGTGTATCTGTGTGTGTGTAATAGAAACATTAAAGAAGTATAGGTATGGTAGAGAAGATACATTTCTTCTTACCTAGAAAGATTTGCAATGTTGTAGTGAGTTAATGGAAGGGAAACCTGTGAGTAATGACTAATGGAGTAGTATATAATTAGGAAAGGTTACATAGATACAGGCATTAACTTTGGGCAGACACTTGTCAAGTATCCACACAAGGCATTTCTCGGTTCTGTGTAGCTCCTAGAGACACAGATATATAATGTTTGGTAATCATCAAACAACTGAATGTTGGTTTTGAAGCAGCCATTTATAAAACCCTATTGTATACTGTTAAGACACAGGCTATTTACGGGCTGACTTTGAGGGAATGAGATACAGAGTGTAGACTGTGGATAGAATGATGATCTTCTACCACCTTAGGCCAGGCCTCTGGGCTACAACTCTACGGGCCTTTTTAGGTTTCTGATAGGGCAAGTTCAAATTCCCGTTAGTGGGAGGGATACACATACCTGGTCCCTTCCCTTCCGCAGGCTCAGTTGTAATGCTGTTTCTGACCTACTGAGCCAGCTCTTTGTCCTCTTGTGGCTTTTTTCTTTAAACAATTTATAATGATCTTCTTTGCCTGTGCATTCCTTCTCTAGCTGGAAGCTCCATGAGAGTAATTACTACCTGCTCCACGACCGCCTTTCTGGTCCATAGGCAATGTCTGGCACAAAGGCAATAGGCAATTTGCCTTTGATCCAACACAGACAGTTTAAGTAGCAGTCAATAGGTTAACTGTGTTTAGGCCATGCTGTGAAATAAATAAGGCACGGTGAGGACAAGGGTGAAGGAACAGGGAGAGAGAGAGAGAGAGAGAGAGAGAGAGAGAGAGAGAGAGAGAGAGAGAGCACAAAATGGTACATTAAACCATAGAAGGAAAGGCTTTCCATTGACAAGATTGTCTGGATAAGAAACAGTTCATTGAAATACTGAATTCTATGGAAAAGAAATACTTAAAAATCTGTTGTGGATGAATTTAGCTGTCATTACTTAGGCGTAAATTTTGAGTAATCAAGAAAATCTTCTGTTTATTGAATTTTGTCATGATGAAATCATGGTGATTCACTACAAACTTGTAACCCAAGTGGTTCATAAGAAATCTGATTTCTATGAAAAACTGAGGAATCTTGTTTGGTCTGTATCAGCGATTTTTCTGTAAGCATGGTAGTAATTCAGTAGCCAGGGTCATATCCAAGTGGCTCTATCACTTTGTCATTGCAAGAGACATCAACTCTCATTAACCATTTGGACTTCAGGGGCTCCCAGGATCCTGCACACCATATCAATCTAATCAACACTCCAACATGGAAGTTGTGGAGGCATTATGTGTCCCTACTGCTAGCTGTGGGGCTGTTGACAACTGAAGGCTCTGGGAGAATATTCAGTTTTCTTCCAGTGTGGCCCAGAATAGGTCCACCAATCTCCAATGCATGGATCCCCACTCATGGGAGTATGACCAGCACAAATTAGATTCTATAGGTTACTGAGTAGGGGACAGGTATTAAATTATGTTGTGTGGAGGTGGGAGCTTTATGCTGGATCTTGGAAGAGTAGAGATTAATATGATTAACATGCATTGGTTGAGTGTGTAAAATTCTCAATGAAAACAAAAATATTGTATCAAAAACAGAAGTCGGGTTGATCTTTGTAGGTAGGGTAATGGAAACCCACAACCTTTAACCAAGGATCAAGCCATCTGATTAAATGTTAGCCATAATAATAACCTCATTTTTTGACAAAAAAATAAAATGGTAAATGGTAGGTCTACAGCACAGAACGCAAGCGAGAGACATTCACCGAGCAAACGGGACTTTGTTTCTTATTAATTACTAGATTAAGGAAATGACATTTACTGAGGAAAATAAGAGATCATTTCATAGAATTGCCAAAGGTCTTTTGAGCCTCCAGAGGAGCAAAGAAATGAGCTTAATGATCAAAACTAATGTTGGGAGCCAGGACTGTAATACTTCCTAATATTTTTGCTAATTTGACAAGGCATATGAGTTTCTAAACAACATAATGAGAGCAAAGAAGGAGCTGCAGTGGGGAAATGCTATGTTCCTCTCACTGTTTTATGCTTTAATCACCTGAGGGCATCTCCCTGAGGTGATGGAATTGTCTTAATGAGAGCTTTGTTGGAATGGGTATCACTAGGTATGTGTGAGGAGACAATTTTAATTTATCCCTTGAATTTAGATACCTGAGCAGAATACTGTATCATTTTATAGAGTATAACATTACAGCTTGCATAATTACTTCTTCACACGAAGTGGATAAATACCTTCTTTTCAACAGTGTAACATGTTCAATAGATACATGTGCTGTGATGCGTCTTGGATGTCAACTCTGTGGGAACTAGAAGCCCCATGGAAGCACGTGTCTGTGAGGGAGTATCTTGATCTGGTTAATGGAGGTAGGACGACAGCCTAATTAGAGGCAGTATCATCCAGTAGTCTGAGATCCCAGACAGAATAGAAAGGAGAAAGTGAGCTGTGAACCATCGGTCATTGCCTTCTGTTTCCTGAGCATGAGTTAATACTGAATCATGCTGTTTCTGAAATGCACATTGAGTATAACTATTTGTACTGCTGGGGAACAACAGCGGTTTAAAATCCTAAGTCAACTGGTGACCTTGAGACGGTTCTTGTTTCACTCTGGAAGCTGCAGGCATCTTCTGTGTCTCTTTGCTTCCTGAGCACCACTGCGGAAGCTACAACACAGACTGCTGAGGGCTTCTTAGTTCATAATAAAATTCAAAGACACTTCCGATGGGTGTGGCCCCTTCAAGAAACTTGAAGGCAATGCTCCCTGGAAAAATGTGATTTTTCGGCTTCTGTTTCTGGGAGAATTCTACCTCCCTCGTAGGGTCATCAACTGTGACTCACAGGCTAACTCTGCTCTGCTGCATTTCTATCAACAGTGACTCAGATTCCATCATATCCCTTTCTTAAGGCTACTCTGTTTAGATGATTTGCACACAAGGTTAAATAGTTGCTAGTGACCGTGTGACCTGCCGAATCAGAAGTGTTTACTCTTCGGCCTTTACAGAAAAAAGTTGGTAACCCTGCTGTACTGCAAAGTTCTCCTAAATATTCCCATATGAAGAGAGTTAAAGGGATTATAAAAGATGGGATTAGTCAAAGGTCATATAGTTAGGGAAACATTTGTGTAAACAATTGTAATTTTTTCCTTATTGAGAGATTTTTCGAAATGATTACTACACTAATACGCATATTTTGACCCCCTTGGCAGGAATTTGCTTGATCGTCATCTGTCCTGGAGGCTGTGCCTGGGATTTGGGATCTGTGAAATACACTTTTAGAAAAGCTCAAAAATTTGTCTTTCAGGGTTTTCTGTTTCTTAATTCACCACTACTACTGGTGAATACTGTCAATTTCTCCTTTAGACATTGCAAGTCGTTTAAGTCCATCTAATGTGCTCTCTGTGCCCACTATTTCCACATGATCCAAGTATGAATTATTTCATATCTGACCTTATCTTTTTTTTAAAAGGAATCTTTCTGGTGTTTTTGTTGCTTTCTTTTGTTTGTTTTATTTCATTCTTTTGAACCAACTTAAACTTAACCTAAATGTCACGTCTTCTTCTCGGCCGGCAAGTAAGACACTACGCTTTTTTTCTTCACAGCTCTTTTATTTTGAAGAATCTTCTTCTACTCACCCCCAGCAGCTGAACTGCAGTTGTTATAAACCCTTCCAAGGGGGCGGACCTGGCGGCCTGTTCTCTCAGGATTGGTTAGGGCCAATACCTCATTTTCATAAGCCCCAGGATTGGTTAGGGCTCGAGCCTCATTTGCATAAGCCCTCTCGGGAGGGGCTTGAGCCTGACGCATGCGCTGTAGGCGGCCCGGCCATGTTGGAAACCGGCGCCGTCTCTTTGGCCGCCTACACCTAAACATAGTGCAGTCTGAGCGATGACATAACTTCATGGTTTCTTTTCTTCCACACTGAAGTTAGAAGTGATTTGAAAGTCAATTGTATAAATGTTCTGTCCTGGAAATACTGATGTGTTAGCTGGGGAAATGCTCAATCAGTAAAGTGCTCACTGCACTGACCCGTGGCCTCCATGTGGAAACCTGCATGTGATGTCATGCTTGTACAACCATTGTGCTAGGGAGATGAGAACAGATCTCTGGGGCTTGTTGTCCAGCAAGGCTAGTCAAGTCACTGGATTTCAGTTTCAGTGAGAGCTCTGTCTCAAATAGTAAGGTGGTGAGAGATGGAGGAAGACACCCAGTGTTGGCTATGTGTCTCCATGTGACTCCACATGACAGACTCACACATATAAATATGTTCAACATCCCATTGCCCCAAATTAAAGGTATACCTAGCATTTTATCAAAGAGTGCATTGTTTGCCACCAAATTATCTTCCCTCATGTGCAAGAAAGGTATCAGAAAAGAAAAAAAAGTCACATGGGAAATACACTCTGCAAGTGGATATGATTTCAGTGTCCCTTAAGTGTTAAGAGTTAACTGAACTTGAAGAAAAGTGATTTGTTCATTGTGCTAAGCTGCTGAAGATTTAGTATTTATAAGAGCTGAAGGTCTAGTGCAGGGTGAGGACTAGCCTTCAGTCCCCACAAGTATAGAGATCGACTGAGACAGGAGAACTGGGTAGACTTACCAACATTCACAAATGAAAGAAACCAGTAGTGGAGGAAGACTGAAAACGCCACTACTGTGGGATGTGTGTCATATAACCAGAGAGTGTGTAAAGAAGGCCTGTGATGTCCAAATGCTGGAGAACGGTGAGCATCAGGTAAGTGACCTGTGTAGGGTGAGGACTTTGGTGGCTGAGGGCATTTGAAACTCATACCTGAAGTAGAAACTTCTAGTTCTTTGGAAAGTTAGTTCTATCAAATGATGTTTCGGTGGGACAAACATGTGAAGGGATGTCTTGCTAAAGCAAACAGGAGAAAGACTGTGTCCTAAAGCAGACACAGATGAAAGGATGTTTTCATATAGCAAACATGTGAAAGGAACCATGATGGAATATAAATATGACCCCACAGACAGTGAGGGGAGGAACAGAGAGCATTGGTTTGGTTTGCTCGCCTCACCTCAGACTGGATGGCGAGCCTAGCAGTTTCTTCAGGATTGAACTACAGCTACCTGGTGTCTGCTTGCTGAATGGACTGGACTGTAACTGCTGCTTTGTGACTGGTGCCTGGGGTCTGCCTGCCTAGAGGACTGTCTGCAGCTGCTAAATCATATTTGCTGTTTGCTACTGAACTGAACTGCTGCCAAAGAAGATCAAGCTCACGTCCAAAGAACTATTGCTGAACAGGTCCACTTTCCTCAAATCCTAATAATTTTTCTCTTCCACTACCTCTGCTGGGTGGTGGGCTAGAGGAGAGGTTGAACCCTTATTAAAAGTATGTTGTAAAATATGTATCCCTACACATACCTTCCTAAACTCTCGGGTCCCTTCTGTTCCTGGCAGTGCCTTTCTCTTTCCTGTTTATTTTTCTGTATTTCTGTTCATGTATGTTTCTGCTCCAAAGAACTCGAAAAACTCAGGGTGCATCTGTAGCATAATGCCTATAGCAGGATGACCATAAAGAAGAGTCCTGGGTTTAGATTATATAGATAATGCCATCAAATAGACCGGGTCCTTACAATGCTAAAGTCTTGTCAGTAACCATTGATATAACAGGTGGACAAATTTGGGCCTTTTCTGTATGAGAAGTTGTATAGGGTTTAAGAGTGTGTTTCAGTCAAACTGACCTGAAGGTGGGAGCTGTTATTACATGTAAATGTAGAAATAAGTCTTAGCATGGAAAGTGGGAATTCACTTGTGCTTGTGGAAAGCTATGTCCTCTCTTTGTGGTGGCTTGACACCCCCTTTCGTTTTTGAAAGATGTATTATTTTTCTATTGATCTTGAAAAAGATGTCACAAATTTAGTGGCTTAAGGCAATATGAACCTATGGTTCTGATGTCCCTATTTTGCAGTCTATTTCATTGAGCTAAGATCAACACATCCTTTTTATGTTCTTTTGGAGGCCTTAAGGGGAAAAAGTTACATGGTCTTTTGCTTTCTTCCCACCCTCCCCCTGTTACCAAAGTTCCTGAACTAAGCAGCCATGTCGCCTGAAGTACATTCCCTCACATGCTTCCTACCACAACAAACTAAACGTGTTCCTCACTGGGCTCCTGACTTTTGACCTTTCCTGTGAAGATGAGAATGTCTGTCACTCTACAAGAGGCATAGACAATAGAACAAAGAAACAAGTCCGCCTAGTCCAAATTGGAGAGCTGGTGAGTTTACTGGACTCCCTTGCAGCATCAGAACATGGGTGAGAGGCTACATAATAGAGGCACAGGTGACTCAAAAACAATTGTGCCAACAAAAAGTCCCACTCAGCATGGGTGACTCCTAAATGCTATATGGATGGAGTCTAGACTTTAGTCCTTATCCTGTACATACTCTATAAGCTTCGAAGACCTAATCATCTGAGAGGCATAGGTAGAATTAAAGGTAGGTAGGGACTGGTAGTCACTCCTCCCTTCCTTATATTTTGGGGTGCTAACAGCTCTGTTCTATCCATAATGTGTTGCTTGGTTTATTGGTATGACTCTAGAGTCAAACATTCTGTAGGTTACCACTGCAGTCTCTTCTCCATGATGGCTGATGGTTATCTGAGGCATGAAGGGAATAGCTCACTACAGAAGTACCTGGAGGAAAGCTTCATGCATGCTCTCATAGTAGAACAGATCTTGAGCTCTTTCTGCCCATTCCCAGCCAACACTCACTGTGTACTCTCTCATACACTGATGATTCAGTCATGTACTACTTTATGTTGGAATATATAGATTATTGTAATATCTCATTCATAAATTCGTATAAGAACTAAATAAGAGAATATAGTATTTAATGAATACAGCAGAATTCTCTAATAGTACCTATGAATTAGGTTACTTCTGTATGAGTAGTGCTTAGCACAAATAAAGTGCTTAATGATGGCTAATTTGCCAGGCTCTTATATGCAGAAAGCTCATTTTATCTGAGAGCACTGAGAAGGGTTGCGTCTCTGTGTTTTAGCAGTCTGCAGAGTCTCAGGGCATCTAATATGAAAACCTTGTTGAAGTCAATCAAATGCAAGGTCAAGCTCTTAAAGTATGGGGTAGACATGTGCACTTGTTTATTGACTAATTCCAGCCCCTTCATTACCTTCGACATACCAGCCTAAAAGTTTATAATTTAATTAGCTTGGTGTTACTGGATCATTTAATTGAGAAATAAAAGGTTTAAATTGAGAATTAAGGTATATTGGAAAACAGTTTGATTTAATATTTGAATTAAGCTAGACATCGAAATTTATGGGTATTATCAATTTATTATGTAAATTAATGGTTAGCATGTGTGGGTACATGTGTGTGCGTGAGTGTGTGAAGGTCAGAGGCTGATATCAGGTTTCTGCTATAATCTCTCCAAGTCTTTATTTTCCTTGTCAGGGTCTTTTGCTTGTTCATCCTGCCTATGCAGTTAGCTTGCCCCAGGAGTGCGCTGTCTATGCCTCCTTCAGCTCTAGGATTCTCTAGGATTACAAGTGTGCCAACTTGTCTTGGGCTTTTATGTGAGAAGTTGGGATCTAAACTCCCATCCTCAGGCTCTCAGGCAAATGCCTTCACCACTGAGAAATTACACAGCTTTGTCTTCTGCTTTTCAAGGATTCAAGATACATGTTCATATACATAGTTCAGATTCAACTTAACTATAAATTATATTTAGATTATTTACTAAGAAATTATAATTTTATACTTGCAAGATAAGCAGTTTTAAAAACCAAATCTACTTATAAGAACATAAATCAGTATCACCCCACACACATGCAACATGTACATAGATGTTAACAGACATAAACAGATGTACACACACATACATGTTCATACACACATACTGCTTAATCACAAATTTAGTAATTCTTCTGTCAAAGTTCTGTGGTCCTCCTTTCAGTTACATGCCATTGAAATGACATCAGTGTCTATAGATAAGATTTGTGTGTGTGTGTGTGTGTGTGTGTGTGTGTGTGTGTATGTGTGTGTGTGTGTGTAAAATGCAAACTTTCTTTCAGAGTTCTGGAGGCAAATTCTTTTGTCAATAGATTTTGTGATTCATCTGTCATTTTTTTTCTGAACTGGTCACTTGTTCCATTCATTCACCTCTTCTCTGTCTCATTCTCAAGCTCTTGGTCAGTAAGCAATAAAATTGGAAAATAAATACTAAAAGTATTAATGAATTTTGCCTTTCTCACAGGATATGGTATTTAAATTTTAAAAATTGCAAACATAGTGGGAAGCTACCTGCTCTTCTTCTTTATGTGTGCTTGTGCTGGTTCCTGTGCCCTGGATCTTGTGCATGCTAAGTCTATACTCTACCATTGTCTCCATCCCAGACTTGAAGATACACTAAAGCTTGTCTGTTTCACTCATGGGCTTGATCTGAACGTGGCTATAATGATGGAGATGGAGAAATTTATAGCCCTATTTTTCCCTTGTAATTACTGTGCCAATACCAGTAAGTGCTGATCTGAATGGATAAGTGGAAAAGCCTCTTCCTTAATTCTAGTTGTTAAAAGCAACATTGTGTGCCGTTGGAACTATGTTAAAAATCTTTTTTGGCAAAGGACTTCGTTGAATACAATATAGTCATTTTTCCCTCTTTGGAATCAACAGACACATGTAAATTCTAGTCAAATTTGTTATAACCTTGCTTGATACGATTTCTTACTTATAAGTATCTTGAGTAACTGCTGCACTATTCCCCCAATAGCAGTTAAAGAGACTTCAGCTGCTTCTCACAAGATTTCCTGACTTCAGTGATTTCAAGCTTATTCAAAGGAGTCTTAGTTCTCAGCACATAGCAGTTTCCGGTAGGACTACTGTGGAGTTTCCACTGGATCTTTCCGCAAGATGACAAGGAACCTCTGAATCCTGACTGTCCCTTTAAGTAAGAAGACCCATATTGGCAGCTGTACCAGTTGCCTCTGCCTCTCTCCTGTAACATAGAACTTGGAATATGTAACTAGCTGTAAGTGTCTCTGCCTAGCTTAAATTTACCATATTGTTAATGAAGGAATGAATGTACATAGATGACTAGTAATCTTCATTACAGAAAAGTGCTGCCAGTTTTTAAATATACTATTTTTCATACGGCTACCATCTATCAACTCTTCATAGGTCCTCAGCTTGGGCTCCCCACCCCTCCATGCTTGAATGCTAAGTATATTGATCTTGTGTAGGCAACCATAGTTGCTGCGACTTCATGCATGTAACAGCATCATCATGGCCAGAAGTCATTGTTTCATTCTGCTCTTAAAATCTTTCTTTCCCTTTTCTCCAGTGGTGTGAGCATTGGCGGAATGGGATATGATCTACATATCTATTTGTGTGTGTGTGTGTGTATGAGCCACAGATACTTACTCTCTGTACATTGATCAGTAGAGAGGTTCTATGTCAACTGCCATTCCCCAATAAAGAAACTTCTTTGAAGTTTGAATGCTGCATTAGTCTGTAGGTATAGAAAGATAAATTTAGAAGGCAGTTTGGTACTACGTCTATTTAAAAAATGATAGCAGTAAGTTTACTGTTGGGGTTTATTTAGATCCCCACCAATGAGTTATTTTGCAGATTTATAGGGGACATAGGCTCTGGACATGTGTTTCCTCCTGTGGAATGAAGCTTAGATCTAATCAGAAAGTGGTTGGTTACTCCTGTAACATTTATGCCACTGTTACACTCATTACCATATTCTACATGGTTCTGACTATAGCTCACCATGTCCACAGCGAGATAACACTGTTGCTGACCAGCCCCCCCCCACTCAGCATGGCACCTTCAGGTACTGTGAAACCCAGCCAGCACAGAAGAAATTTCCAGGGCATTACTGACTTGATTTTCCATGTCCGCTGACCAGAAAAGGTAGTGTCTTCAACATCAGGAACTTATCATCAAGGTTTGGTGCCTGCTCAGTGCAACAGCAGTAGCCTGTATTGTTTGGTGGGGTGGGGGGAGGGAGTTCTCTGGGATAGGCATGATTAAAAACTGAAGAGGTTTTATTCCACATCTGGCATTGGGCTGTCATTGGCAGTTTATGGCTTCTGCAATGAATATTACCCCTAAGTGTGGTAATTTCAATTAAATTCATTTAAATTACATGGATATATATACACATATCTGTCTCATATATTTATATATGTGAATATAAATATATGAATATATTCACATATATGGAACTTATAAAAATAATAGGTTTCCATATGGCTTTTTCAAACACCCATAATTAACTATTTCTACACCCTATACCCTACACCTTACCCCTTTTTCATCCAACCTTCCTATCCTTCTGATCACTTAAAGTTTCTTCACCATTATTCTCCGTTTCCCTTTTATATTGACTGTTTTTGTTTGTTTGTTTTAAATTTTGTGGCACTGATGACTAAACCCAGGGCTCCACTCAGACTCTATTATCTCTCTATTTTTATCAATCCATATAAATGGACATAAACAGTACAGCTTCCTTTAGGAAACTACAATCTCTTTAGGAATAAATTGGCTTAGCTTGTTTTATAGTACTAATAGTATAATATTATACCTGTATTTTATATAAATATATAATGTATATATTGTATATGTATCATATGTTTATATGTATATGTATTTTTATACACAATCAATCCCATAGTTATACCCCTGTAATATTATACACAAGCCACTGGATAATCTTAAGCATTTTTATAACCCATTAAGTCTATTTCGTGACCACGCCCCCTTTTAAAGACTGCTTTACATATTTTGTCTGTATATAGAGTTGAGAGCATACTTGTGAGACTTGGCTCTCACCTTTAATTCGTTGGTCCTGGGACTGATCTCGGGTCATCAGGCTTGGTGTTCGCACCTTTACCTGAGGAGTGACTCCCAGTATTTAATTTGCACCATGTCTCAGGAAAGCAGTCTGAGTAGATCGTGTCCTATAGTAGAAACTGTCTGTGACTTCAGAGCAGCTCCCAGGGAGCCTGCATATGTTAGAAGACATTAGGGGATTCTAGTGTATTCTGCTGTAAAAAGAGAGAGGGTAGTTAGGAAACTGCAACGCTGGGCTTGGAGAGATGCTTCCGTATTTAGGAGAAAGTTCTGCCATCCCGAGAACTATTGGGGTTTGATCCCCAACATCTTACTACAGTCTGTAACTCCAGTTCCAGGTGACCCAGCTCTCTCTTCTGTCCTCTTCTTGTACCTACCTCTGCACAGATATAGACATATGGATAATTTAAACTAAATCTGCAAAACAAGAAATTTGCAAAGCTATAAATCTTAAAAATTCCCTGTAAACATTATAACATCTTTATTAATCCTCCTTTGCTAAATATTTGGTAACTGAATTCATCTCTCTCTCTACCCTAAAACTTATTTCCATGCGACGGCTTAATTCTATTTTCAAAAGTCTTTCAAAAGTGACTTGCTGTCCACTTAGCTAAACCGCGTTTTGGGTGCCGTGTATCCAGTTTTTAAGGATAGACTCAGTGAGCAAAACTCATTAGCTGTAACGTTTTAAGTGATCTGAGTGGGCTGTTCTCCCCCTTCCCTCCCTCCCGCTTCCCCCCCCCCTGTGGATGAGCAGTTCCTCCAGGAAGAGCCCTAACATTATCTGCTGAAGTTTTAAACCGACTTATTAAGAGAACAAGCTTGAGTGAGGAAAATCATACAATTACAAAGCCACCCTTCCCACTTACTGTTAAGCTAACAATGCAAGCATAATATTTAACTTTATTAACAATGCCCTCAAGTCAAAGGTTTGGGTTTAAATGAAAGCAACAAAAAGACTGTCTTATTGAAAACATTATTTGATATTTTTAAAGAAGAATGCAAATCAAAGACCAGAATTAAAGCCCAAGAGAAGACTTTATTTTAGCATATTTGAATTTCTTTTGAGCTCCTCTTAACCCTGAGGTTTTTTTTTTTTTCCCCTTCTCTTTCTTTCTTCCTGATAAACTTTTGTCCCCCAGCCTGCTGGGAAGAGAACAATAAGCTGCCACCAAGGGGCCCCTGAACTGTGTAAGTGACTCTCACTGAGTCATTATCCCTCAGCTTTTAGAAGTAGCATGAAAAGTCTCCTTTCTCCATCTCCCACTGGGAATCTCGAGCCAAGCAAGGCTCCATGGCTATAGAGCAGAAATCGAAGGTTGGGAACCATCTGCCCACATCTCACTCGTTGAATGGAAAAACATTAACACCGCTAATAAATTAACAGTGACCTTTCATCTAGCCCATGCTTTCTTATACCTTGTGAGCCAAAGATCTGAGATGTCATGAAGCAACTGCCCTCAGGCTGGCCTCCTTACCATTCAAGGAGAGTGGGGAGCTGAAAACACCAGCGACTTCCTTAGGCCACAGATCTGCCTATGGACTGGGGAAAACCTTTGTTTTAGTTGTTCTCATTTTCCTTAATAATGAAGACTGAGAAAAGAAATGATTCAAATCAGCACTTTAAACCAAGGGTTGGATATTTAGTAATAGTATGCCACTTGCCTCTGCTCTCTTTTCTTTCTTCTCTCTTTTTTCTTCTCTCTTTTCTCTTCCCTCCTCCTCGTCCTCATTGTCATCCTCCTTCTCCCCTCTTTCCTTCCTGCCTCCTGCTCTCCCCTCCATCTCCCCCTCTCTCTGTCTAGTCAGGAAGCTCAGCTCTCAGCTTCGCATGTAGCTTTTGTGTATATTTGCTGACTTTTTAGCTAGTGAATCCAAAGTAGGAATCAGGCTTCTGGTCCCAGGAATATCACTAATTCTGGGAGGATAGCCCCATTTTACCAATCCCGTGGACTCTCAACGTGCCTGCCCTGTCCCTCTCTGTAGAAATCCAAGGTTTTCCCCACATTCTCCCTGCATTATTTCATAGCATGTGGAGTATTATTTATTCAAGGTATGGATTCAAAACAGAAACTGGTGGGGAATATATACGTAACCCACCCGCAGGCAAGATGCATGCTTTACGACCGAAGAATGGGAAACACACTGAGGATGCTCTCCCACTTAGCCCGGCTTCCTTCTACCTGTTTGCCTCCTGCTTAGCAGCCCGGTGCCCATTGCAGTTGTCAACCTGTTCACTTCTGATTCTTTACCTATTTTTTTTTTGACTTTTAACTACTTTTTTTTTATATTAAAAAACCTTTATTTCTGTTTCAATATACAAAATTCTCTACCAATGTAACAAAATATAACCTTAATTTTGCATAAAATATAAAGATCTTTACCAATGTAAGATTGTATATATATATATATTTGGCTTAAGAGGAGATTCAATAATCTATTTGTCTAATGTCTTATAATATTTTATACCCCTCCTTTTCTTTTCAACCTCCTATTTTTTATCTAAGAAAGAAAGGATAGAGAAAAGGAAAAGAACGATGATAGAATCCCTGAATGTGAGCTCTTTATTTCCTCCCTATCCAAGACCATAATTATTTAAATATTCCCCTAAAATCACAGTGTATCTATAACTCATAAAATGACCAAAACCATCCACCCCAATTTATGGGATTGGGATGGCAGTCCTCTTATAGTTGTTTTCTGATGAATTGGGATGAAGAATTTCTGTGTGTAGGCCCCCCCAAAATTGGAAAAATGGTGAAGTAGAAGGAAAGCTAGCTGGCCTCATTTGTTGTCCATTCTCTATGTGTTGGCTAAGTTCAGGGCTTAACTGAAGTCTTGACTGGAACAGTCTGAAAGGCTGCATGAACCGAGGTCATCTGGGATTAACAGTCCTTTCTGAAGTTGTTCTAGAAGCAAGTTTCTGGAAACGTTATCAGTTTGAGGCAGAATTGAAAAGGGAGCTAGAATAGCCATTCTTAGCATCTCAGCATTCTCTAGGGTGAATTCTGTCAAGGCTGCCCTCCTGATCTTCCATTCTGCAAAATACAAAACTTACAAACATTACTACATAGGTCTATAAAGACATTTATATGGAAGATGCAGGGTACACAGATCAATTAAGGATGACTTCCTGCTCTTTGTTCGAGCAGGGGAAAGACAACTGTTGTTCTTTTTTTTTTTCCTTTTTTTAAAATTGGATATTTATTTTAACCACTTTTTAACCTCTTCATTAATGCTGGATCTTTTTGATGAAAAAAATTATTTACCACATTATAGAGATGGTTTGCCTTATGAATCATCAGAGAGTGACTGGCTCTATTTCCCTGGGTGATGATCGAATTGGTTCTCACTTTCACATCACATGATGTTGCTTTATGGCAGCTTATTATTTATGGAGGCTCATGTCACGTATTTCTGTAGATAGTATGGGTCCTCTCTGTAGTAACATATCATTGGTCTTCTGTATTTCTTTTCCCTCTTTCCTGACAGAAATGAAAAATAAAATGTCACTTTGAATAAATCTATTCAGTGGTGGGCTTTTCGGCTGACACTCTCTTTCTTTCAAGAGCCTCTATTCTGCTTTAACAGGAGCCAAGCTAAACGCTGATTTACTGAAAATCAACTGTAATTCATATGGCTCAGAAACGACCAAGTCCATCAGAGATAATTATTTAGGGGCAGAACTTGCAGTGATGTCACTTAATTAACAAATGTAGTATAGGCTTTGCTTTCAGATGCTAATGTTTCTACCAGCTGAAGATTCCTGGGTGTCAGGGAGTGTTCCTAAGTATGCCTCATGGATTCTATTCTCAGTGTTGCCCTACTATGAACATATGCCACATCATTGGTACACAAATGATGTTTTCCCTGATACTAAATCACATGGTGGTATCCAAGCACAGTTAACAGGAAGGAAAGTGGAAAGAGGTCTTCGTACATCAAACACTGTAGGTGCCAAGTAGAACAAATGCATAGTTTGGTAGTCTTGTGGTCCACATTGCTATTAAAGCCAAGCTCCTAAGTCAAATATTGAAGTTTGATGACAAATGCTAGTTTCCCTGGTAAGTCCACCAAAGGTGTGTAGGTTTAAAATACATCTCTTATGAAACTCTTTTTTTTTTTAAATTGGAAAATCAAATCTATAGTAATCTATCTTATTCTTGTATGTAATCGTTTGTGTTAGTGTGCGCATGTGCACTTGTGTGCTTTTGTCCCACTATGCATGTAAGTACTCGTTTGGATGTGTGTGCTTGGCATGCTTTTGGAAGACAGAAGTAGACTTCAGATGTATTCTCAGGAGCCTTCCTACCTCTCTGTTAGCCAGGCCTCACGCCTGGCTGGCCTGGAACTCACTATATAGACCATGACCACTTAGAGCTCACCACAGCCCTGCCTCCCAAGGTTTGGAATTAAAAGTTAATCATTTTTTTTTAACAAGCTTTGTCAGCTGAAAGCACAAACAATTGTGAGTAATGAAAAAGCATTAAAAAGATACCTATGGCTAGTTTTGCTATCTTTATTAAGGCAGGTTGCACGTGTTTGCAAAGACTCCCCTCCACCCTGATCAAGTGGGTGATATGGCTGAGTTTTGGTTAGCTCTGTTATGCTCCACAAATAATAAATGATTGCATAAATGATGAAGTATCCTCTCTCTCTCCCTCTCCCTCTCTCTCTCTTACACACACACACACACACACACACACACACACACACACACACACATACTGTATATGCATCAAGCACGCCATCTCCTTCTTTAAGAATACGCAATCCTATTCTCATTGACAAATGATTGTGGCCAATATTTTGTGAAATAATTAAACGACAATCACTCTCTAGGCACTGCAGTTACATTTCATTATTCTCTGTTAATAACCCAATACATCCTCTTCAGGCCAGACACTTTGTATTGATATAATTGTGTAGCATCTTTCCACTGTTGAGAATGAAGATTCACATTTATGAAGGGCTTCTGAGGCAGTGAATCCAAAACCAGAAATCACTCCCTGTTGTGACACTCAATTTCAAAATCAGGGAATCTGAGCTAGGGCTCTGCCTTTGTCATGACTTCCAAACAGTGACAGGCAAGTTCCCCTCAGATTTCTCTCCCAGACCTGCTGTGAAGAGCATGCATCTTGCAAATTGTAAAGGGGCTCCTTGAAAGTGCATGAGTCCAAGTGTCTCATTTGAACATCTGAAAGACTGATAGCATTTATAAAGAAAGTATTTTTTTTTTTCTTGCATAAGGGTGTGGTGAGAAGTCTGTGGCTGTGCCTATTCTGTAAAGAGAGCTTGGATTGCGTGAGCCAAGATTTCTTTCCAAGAGGATGACAAACATGAAAGTATCAACAGGCAAGATAAGGAAAATGCCAGGGGATAAACATTCTTAATGCTTACAGAATATAATTTTCTTGGAAAATAGATTGACTTTTTTTTTTGTCTATATACAGCTCTCTAACAGTACTTACAACTGCTAAATTATGAACTGCTTGACAGCTTACAGAAGCAAAAAGTTGGAGCGATTCTAAGGCAGCAGTGTATCAGACCTGTGGAAGAGGTTCTGGATTCTTCATTGTGTAGGAAAGGTAAAAGAATTGTGAATGCGTAATAGACTAAGGATGAGAACATATGTTTCTGTATCAAAAAATTCAAGGACTGCTTAACTATAGGATAACAAATTAAATAGAACAGAAGAATTCCTGCTGGAGGATATGAATAAAAAGTGTGACACACTGCACTTTTTTAAATGTTTTCTATAAATTGGACATGGTAGTGTGACCACTGTTTGTGTCAAGATCAATAATTTTAATACAGTTATTTCCTTGCTCCATTTGAATGTGCTACTCTGGAAAATAAGGAATATCAAATTGTGAATCTCTACTATTGTATAAAAAGGTAAGAATTTTCTCATGTGCACCAGTTTACTTATGGTACAACAATATGTTCTTTTCTTGAAAGGTCTAGAATAAGACATCTTGAAATACCTAAAAAAAACTCTACTTTTTGTTCTTATGTTTAATTGGCAGTGGAAGGATTTCTAGTGTAGCCATAAGATGTTGTATCTTGCTCTTGGATGCTGGTGAACATGAGTTCCACTGGGGAAAATAGGTGAAGTCTTGTCCATGAGAGCCAGTTCTGCCAGTTTTTTTTTTAAAGAGTCTATTTCACGTGCATTCCACACACCTGCCTCAGCCAATGCAGAGGCATGAATGTAGGGTCAGATCCTGATTCATGGAACGGTCACTTGCTACTAGAGACATCAGCTCAGTCCTTTGCACACGTGAAAAATAATGCTATTTAAATGGAATCCTCCTCCTCCCTTCTGCCTCATTGCAATTTTCTTTAATCTTTTGGGTTTTTTTTTTTTTTTTTTTTGTTGGTTTTCTGAGGAATCCCATGGCCAGGCCCATTTTTTATATTTTAATTTCTCAGATCTGAATCAGAGTTTTGTTTTATGTTTTCTTCTCCTTGTTCTTCCATAAATTGTGAGGGATGTGAGACAGTGTTCCCACTTTTGGAGGAGACTTTTCTAGATAGGATGAGTTGTTTCTGAATGAGTTGATTGACTTTTTTTTTCTTATAGAATGAGGTTATTGGCTGTTGAGGCCATACAAAATTGGGCTATGACTTGGTTCTTTATTGTAAAGAATCTTATTATAACAAGATTCACATTAGGCAAATTCATCAAACACACACTCTTTGCATCCATGTGCCAAGGTACGTAGTATATGTTAAGTGAGTTATATCACACAGCCTTTAAAACTGTAAAGGGTGACCTCATTCCAAGGTGGCTTAAGAGTATAAATAAATTCGTTAACAGCACATACCTAGTCAGCAACAGAACCAGAACTCCAAAATGGGTCTAATAAAAAACTTGAAGTGTCTGAAGCTTGGTCCTGCTGCAGGTTTTTGGTTGTTGGGAGAAACTTGAGATTGCTAGGCTAGAAATCTAAAACTGTTATAGCCATCAAAGAAGCCGTTGCAAAGGACTTTATTGGACTTGATTTACTCTTTTACAATAGAAAAGACTGCGTACAGCTCTTGACAGTGTACAACTCTTAAAGAAGAATGTTGCCCTTACATAGACAAGACAGGGATGGTTAAAGAGAGCATGAGAAAGGTCAGAGAAGGCCTGGAGAAAAGACAAAGAGAGAAAGAGAAAGATGAGAGCTGGTACAAGGATTGGTTTTCAACCTCTCCATGGTTGTCAACCCCACTTCCTCCCATCTTGGGACCATTAATTGGGTCATTTTTGCTTATTTCTTTTGGTCCCGGACCTTAAATAGGCTGACTAACTTCGTGATACAACAGATAGATAACTTGGTAGCAAAACCTATTCAGATACATTATCATAAGTTAGCTGTGGAGGACCACGAGACTCAAGATGACGTTGTTACTCTATCCAGGGTGCTCCCAAAACCCATCTCCACCCAATCTAAAATAGGGGACTTCCACCCCTAGATCAAGCAGAGAGGGGCCACCCAGAACTCCCTCTGACTGGCGATCTGAATTCTTGCTTAGGCTGTGAGGCTAAGCACTGCAAGGGAATATAAGTAAAAGTTAAAAATATCTCTTTGGGTTCCCTGAGAGACAAGCCTGACTGCATAGGGGTTGATGTCAAAAGTATCCCCTCTCCAGAAAAAAGACAATGACAGGAGGACTGGAGCCATTACAAGGTCCCTTCAATTATTGGAGGTCAGGCCTCTATCTCTGCCTTCGCAAGATTAGAATTGCCAAGGCCCTTCTATACTTAGAGAAGGGCGGAGATGTCAGGGCAGTCCTCCATATACAATGAAGGCCTAAAATCAGCAATAGGTCTGACATATATACATGCTAACACAAAGTCTTGGGTCTCTGTGGAAAAACACTGAAACAGCAGGCTATAAGCTATTGTAAACAGGCAGTTTCTGTGGAAATTTACCAGTCTGAGTAGTCATAGACCTTGTAAATAGGTAGCCTCAGTGGACAGTACCAACTTAGATAAGGACAAGTGAATCATAGGCAGAGCCATAGTGACCTGTCCCCTGAACCTACACCCAGCTGATACCCTGTTCTGAAAGGTATCAGTACTCCCCTGAACACCTATGCTCCAGGCCATTCCCTTCCCCACATCCTGCCTTTTCGAGTTTATAACCCCTGTGTGAATAAGTAAATTACGATGTGATTTAAATAATTAAATAAATTACAAAAAAAGAAGCCATTGTCTCCTGAATGTTGATTCTTGCTTTTGGTATGAAGATTGTATGTCCCCTGAGCACACAGTGAGCATCACTATGTCCCCTGAGCACACAGTGAGCATCACATGTCACCTGGGCACACAGTGAGCATCACATGTCACCTGAGCACACAGAGAGTATAACATGTCACCTGAGCACACAGTGAGCATCACATGTCACCTGAGCACACAGTATCACATGTCACCTGAGCACACAGTGAGCATCACATGTCACCTGAGCACACAGAGAGTATCACATGTCACCTGAGCACACAGTGAGCATCACATGTCACCTGAGCACAGTGAGCATCACATGACATATGGGCACACATCAGTCTATAGAAAAAACCAGACTCTTGTAACATTCAATATGAAGTCGACTTTCTTGGTCAGAATGTGACTTTCCCATCACTGTGACAGAACCTGAAAGAAACAGTTTTATCAGGAGGGATTTGTTTTGTTTCTCGCTTTCAGTCGATGCTGGCTGGCTCCATGGTGTCTGGATGCATGGTGAGGCAGAGCATCTTGGTGGAAAGGGGCGGGAGAAAACAACTGTACTTCAGTGCATGGCAGCCAAGAAGCAAAGAGAAAGAGCAAGCCTGTGCCAGCTGGCTTGCTGCTTCTTCTGTGTTTGTTCTTCTTAGACCCGGGTCTGTGAGATGGTACTCACCAGGCTCAGGGCAGGTTGTCGTCGTCTTTGTCATCATCATCAACAGCAGCAACAACAAAACACACACACACACACCAATTGTCTCTGCTGGCAATGCCCTCACAAATTCACCTAGATGTGTGCTTTACAAATCTAGTCTCACTTTTAAAAACTGATTCTCTGTCTGTCTCTATGTATGTATGTATGTATGTATGTATGTATGTATGTATGTGTACATGAGTTCCTTGGAATCAAGAGTCTCCTGAAGCTGGAGTCACAGTTGGTTGTGAACTGCCCAGCATGGTTGCTGGGAACTGAACGTTGGTCCTTTGTAAGAGCACTGTGTGCTTTTAACTATAGACCCGGTCTCTCCATCTGTGTGCCTCAGAATCAATTCCATGTGACTCACAATTTATCATCATGTCTTCCAAGGTTGTTTGCTACTTAAACACCCTTGCCTCTATAGTTCAGAAGCGAGTCGGTACCCGAGAGAATTGTCTCCTCATGTGTTTGCCTGTGAGGCTCCTATCATCAGCCACCATGTCACACTGACTCGGGGGTGGGGGAGCTGCAGCCGGTAGGAAAAGGTGATGCTGAAAGGGAGCTTTTCCCATAATATAAATTCTTACCATTGAAATGTCATCAGCAGTCAGTCCGCCGCCTCCTAAGTGAAGTGCACATGGGACCACAGATGTATAATTGAGGCTACTTTTGAAAACTTCTCCTATCTCCAGGCATTTCTCTCCCTGCCTGAGAAACTCACTTGAAGGAATGACAGAACAGCAAAGACATTCTAAGCACAGCTTGAAGGGGTACAGGGTCTCTAGGCTCTACAGTCACAGAGTGCCAGTCTTAACAGGTGCTTGCTAATGTCACCTGGGTCTGTCTGTTCAAAACATGAAAAGAAACACTAGCTACCAAGTCTAAAGAGCAGGCCCTTTAACATTTTATCTCCTGAGTATGAACAAATTTCACTTCCACGAGGGTGTCTCTGCATTAGTTGTGGCTCTGTGCCTGGGGCCGGGTTGCTTGCTCTAAAGGCAAGGGTGAAACTCATAGCTAGCAAATAGAAGCTATCAGTTGTCATCAGTGACTATTTCAGTTAAAAGCAGGGCTGTGGCATGGTAAAAGGTGATACAAAAAGACAACCCCGATACCTGGGAAGCTGACGGGAATACCACACGGAACTAAAACTGAGTTTGAGATGGTGTTTGGCGTTGGCAAGGTGAACTCATTATTTACGTGCAAAGTGGCAATAGTATTTGGGAAGGTAGCAGTGAGTGTTAAAAACTCAAGGCCTTCATGTCTGCATCCCGAAAACAAGGAAGATAACTCCCTACCCTCTTGGACATCCCTCTCCAAGACCTTCTTACAGTGCCTTCCATTCAAACAACAGCTTCTCATTAAGGGGAATCATGATGACCCACTGGCACCCTCGCTTCCCTTCCCCGGGAGAATCTGCATGGCTTCCACTCGGGTTAAGCACAAATGTGACAGCAAGGTTCTGCACTCATCCTTTCCTTATTTATTAGCTTTAAAAAATGTTCCCTACGTATTATTTCCTCATCATTTTCACATTGTTTTAAAGCATTAGATTCCTTAAAATACTAATATTTCTTTCACCTGGCAATTGTCTCGGCCCTGTCTACAACAGTCTCTGTGGCAGAATGCCTGTTGGTAATCTGGGATGGTTTATAATGACTGCTCGCCTTCACTTAGGGCAGGCCTAGGAATTAGCTTTCCTGGTAGCCGAATCCCCTCTCTCCCACAGAGAATGTGATTACACCAGGTAAGGTTCAGGGGGCTCGCTGAGGAGCGCAGCCATGTGAGGCGACTGTCTGCTGTGATTGCAGCACCCGGCTTACGGTCTGGGGCTTGAAGATAAATTAAAAATTTCCCCCTCTCTCAGCTTTGAGCAGTGTCCATCTTCAATGCTTCTTAAATACAATAGCCACACGCTGTAGTTTTCTCTCCATGTCTTGAAGCAGTTTTCTGAGTGTTGCTGTGAGACACATTCCAGCACCCTGTTTATGGAAGGGGGTGAGGTGAAGGCAAGGGGCTCCAGGCAAAGGGCACCAGACACAGCTCAGCAGTGCGGCATCGGAGTAGCAGCGGCAGACACGCTCCGTGAGGACCCCTGTCTTGATAAACTGATGATAATTACTTTGGTTCCCCCCCCATCATAAAAAAAAACAAAGGTAATAGATCTAACTAATAAAACCAAACTAATAAAATCATTTGATCATTTTGATTCACTGCATATCCCGGTAGAAAGCCTCCCCGTGGCCTCACAAATTGTTGCTGTCAAAGCTTCTTACATTTGTTTCTTTTTTGGATATGATTTAATGTCTCCTCCCACTCTGTCACTGTCTTGTCATTTCACTTCTTTCCAGGGAGCAGGGGAATGATCAATAACCAGGACCCAAAACAAGCTATCCAGCAGACCCATTGATGGCTGTATTTTTTCCTTAAGGGCAATGTATATATGTATTTCGTGGTACACTTTGATAATGCATTTGAGACAGGGCTGTGTCGTGATCCATCATGGGAGGGTCAGAGGAGCGCATTTCTAACTCAGTTGAACTGGTCTACTCTTGTTTCCAGGCTAGACTCGTTTGTTGTATTTAATGCCCGGCTTGTGTATGGTGGGTGGAAAGAGGGATAAAGTCAGACTGCCTGGTTCCTAATAACAACAGGGCTAACTAGTCTACCCCAGTTTTAGCACCTTGTGATATATGTTCCCAATATATTTTCCATAATATCTTCTTCTTGTCAACTTCATGAAATTTGATATATAGTCAAGCTTGCTTGCTTCCTTCCTTCTTTCCTTCTTTCCTTCCTTCCTTCTTTCCTTTCTTCCTTCCTTCCTTCCTTCCTTCCTTCCTTCCTTCCTTCCTTCCTTCCTTCCTTCCTACATTTATTTTATGCTGAATCCCCCGCCCATACTGTAAGTTAAACAGTTTCTTCTAAGATAACTTTTTCTTCTGTGCAGCCCCTCTTCTGCTTTGGGACAGTTGGTTCCTTTTCAGTGTGGCAGAGGGCTCATGTATAGATGAATCCAGCCAGAAGCTCTATAAGCTCCTGGGTGCACCTCAGATGTTTTGTTCACTGGATATGCTCAATGTACAGAATCTACACCTAAACCCTTAAGTTCCGCATTTTTAAGAATGTGCAGCAAAAACTCAGCACTCTTCTTTTGGCCACTGATGCTGTGTGTCTAGCCTCAATACTGTGTGTCCTGTGTACCTACCAACTCCTCTGTTAAACCCCCATATGGGTGCTCATTTTTCTTAAAAGTCACATCTTTCAGTCACTTGGTGCTTCTTCAGATACACACACCCTTGACAGACTGGGCAGATTCATGGGTGTTCTCAAAGTGAACACGAAGATTTGAACCTCTTGATTTGTATGATTTTTAAAAAGATTTCCTGGGTCAAGAGAGTAGCAAAGCATGTTTACAGGTCATCTCAGGCTGCTTACAGCAAGAGGGTCTTTCATCCTTTTCTTCCTTCCTTTCTCTCTCCCTCCCTCCTTCCCTCCCTCCCTCCCTCCCTCCCTCCCTCCCTCCCTCTCTCCCTCCCTCCCTTTCTTCCTGTTTTTCTTTTGTTCCAGGCTAGCCTGTAAACTTACAATCCACCTGCCTCCACGTCCCAAGATCTGCGATTGTAAGTGTAAGATTCCATACCTGGCAATGTTGCTCATAACTGCACATAGACTGCTGGGCAAGATACCTCATCCTGTACCACCGCCAGGCAGGTAACGTTAATTTGAGTGGTTACTATTTTGCCAAATGTCATGCAAAATCTGCATGCATGCTATTTCATTAAGTTTCCACAACTGTGCTTGTCAGTAGTTGTTGCTACATTGTGCTTGCAGAAGAGGAAGTAGAAAATTAAAGATGGGAATCCAAACTTTGCAGAATAAAAGAGTGTGGAGATTTGGTATCTTGGCATAATGAGGAAGATGGCTGAGGATTCTAGGTATCAGCGGCCATGAATCAAGAGTCAGTGTGGCCACGCTCAGGCAGCCTCAAATGTATTACCATCACAGCCCATATTTGGGATGCTGGTTTGCACACACACCACTTTTTATGATAAAAAATTTTCCACTCATTTTAGGGTAGGAGGTAATATTTGTATGTCTTCCAAGAATCACCAGTTTCTAAACCTGACATTTTTTTAACCTTTGAAGAGACTTTAACTCTACTGATTTGGAATCCATCTTGGGGTATAGAAAGTTGGCCAAGACCCTGGCAATGTTCATTGTCATGTACTCTCCTTTACTGTGAAGAGACACTGTGACCATGGCAACTCTTATAAAGGCAAACTTTTAATTGGGGCTGGATTGCAGTTTCAGAGGTTTAGTCCATTATCAGCATGAAGGGAAGCAGGGCAGCACACAGGCAGACATGGTGCTGGAGAGGGAGCAGGGAGCTCTACATCTGGATCCACAGGCAGCAGGGAGACAGAGACTGGACTTGGCTTGAGCTTCTGAAACCCTAAAGCTCACCCCCAATGACATATATAATTCAACTAGACCACTCCTACGCCAACAAGACCACACCCCCTAATTCCTGTCAAGTAATGCCATTCCCTATATCCATGCACTTAAATCGATGAGCCTCTGGGGTCATTCTTAACCAAACCACAACACCTGACCGCTGTATCCTTCAGTGAGTTGCTCACCCTCCTTTCCCTTAGTTTAATGAGGATTATAATATAACTCCCTACAGAGAGTTATAAAACTGACCCTGGAAATAGCATCTTTGGAACAAAACACTCATAAACACTATTTTAGCATAGATCTAAGAATCTTTTGATATATGTTGCTGATGTATTTTTTCTATCTCCTTCTTGTCAACTTTGTGAAATTTGACATCTGTAAAAGTTTCATACATCAGTGGCTGTATGGCACACTCACCGAAAGTAAAAGTCTTGGAAATACCCTCTGAAAACGAGTGTGCACAGGGCAGGGTCGAGTTCAGATGTGAAGTACTTCCCTAACATTGGGTTTGATTTCCATGCTAGCTAGCTAAGCAACCCTCACAACAAGTACGCAGTTAACAGGAAATAGGCAGCCAGTCTACTGCACTGTAAGTGTTTATGCATGCAAAGCTCCCATTTGAAGTGGAAACTTAAGGGTTCTTTTGAAAGTCAGTTGGAGGGTGTTTTGCTGGGCCAAACTCATGAAGGAACATTTAGCTGAAGTGGACACAGGTAAAAGGATGTTCTGCTAAAACAAGCCCATGAAAGGACTAGTGATGAAGGATTCTTTGCTATCAACAGACATGTATTGGTTCCTTCTACATTGTGTAGTTGTGCTGCATTTGTTGGGACTTCATAGAGAGAAATGCACCAAAAAACTTCTGGTGGTATGCTGCAGGTTCTTTCCAATTCTGAGGACTGAGGCTGAATGGCAGAGTGCTATCAGCTGAGACTGACACGTGCTGAGGCAAGAGCCGTTTGGAGGGTATCAGTAGTACTGGATGAAGGAGCTAGGCTTGCTTATAGAGCTAGCTGTGCAACATGTGTTGCTCTCAAGTCTTCACTGATCTTCACTTTGCTGAGAGAGGCACAGCCAAGAACTTTCCTGGCATCCCTCCGGGTCTCTCCTGCTGACTAGAGCTAAGGCTGAGGCCTGACTGTCTCTGCTAGGTAGTGCCACTGCTGCTGATTCATGTTTATTACCCTGACTCTACCGAACTGGACTGCTGGTGTATCCAGGAAGTGTTTGTGAGTGGACTGAGCTGCTGTTGCTAACCTGTGAACTACACTGCTGATTTCCAGGCAACACCTACCTACAGGAATTGCTCCAAAGAACCTTTCTAAACAGGTCTACTTCACCATATCCTTTCTCTTCCACTACCTCTGGTGGGTGGTAGGCTAAAGGGGAGTTAAAATGTTTAAGAACCATCATTAAAAATAAGGTTTGAAAAACTTAAGGTTACATCCATTTTCTTCTTACTTAGTATCCCAGTGATTCCTACATTAAGACAGCAAACATCTGTGTCACACCGACCCCTGATGCTTCTGTCTTATTTCCATTGGTGTCTGTCTTTTCACTGTGAAGTAGGAAAGGGATTTTTACCATTAAAGCAGTGCAGAACTGGGATGTCTGACTACGTTGCCATACTGACCAGTGCCACCACTGTTATGGGACTCTGTCATTACTAAAACCCTTACTAACTGTATGAGAACCCTAGAGCAGAGACCTTACAGCAACTGTTTAACCACAATCCAGGCTGCCATCCAGGGGTACTGGACCACTAGATTGAGAGATGGAGTCAGAGGTAAAGAATGATTCTGATGTCAGTGTTAGGTGTATTTTGTGAATGACAGGTAAATACCATTCTTCAGAGAGTTGGCAAGAAAAACGTACTCAGAGGAAGATAGTAAGATTTATCACTCCACTGAAGGAGAAACTGCCACTGCTTTTTCTCTGAAGTAACAACATCTCTCTGATTTATTTAGTTTTCCTTTGAAGAAGAACTACATAATTAAAAACATAGAATTAACAATGTTCCCATTGTTTTATCAACCATATATTTGTATATATATAGTTTTCTTATTTGAACCCTTTAGTATACAAATAAGCATACCTTCTTCCTAGGAAATTTAACCAGGCTAAGATAAAAACCAAAACCACCACTACCACCACCTCCAAAAACAATAACAAAACCAACAAGAAAATGCCCTTGGGAAACACCCACAAGAAAAACAGGGGAAAAAAAAGAGAAAAAGAAATTGTTCTCTAAAAGCACAGGCATTTCAGTTCTCTGACAGGAGTGACTGTACTGACTTGTACATTGGGACTAATCTCTGGGAACTAAAACTAGTTTCTACTACCCTGTTATCCACTGAGGTTCTCATAGTCTGTATCATTAATTCTGTGGTTGCCAGTGAAGAAACTTACACAGGTGGAAAATGTGCATGCCCATAGAGAACACTATGACATTGGGCCATATTTCTAATATGCTCAGGATAATGGAATGCTGTCAATAAATACAGGACAGATGAGGAGGCTGCAGTCTTTAGTGTAGATGACATAGTCTTCTTTAGTGACTCTGGTATCCACTGATCAAACTCCAGGCAAAAGACTCACATGGATCTGCCAATCAAGAGTTAGTAAAGATTCTTCCTTTTAACAGTCTTTCTGGGACCAGCGTAGAAAGCTAGTCAGATGAGTACATGATCATGGATATTGTGTACTCCAAAAGGGAAAGCTTACAACAGCATCAGTTGATCATTAGTTCATCTTGCTCTTGAACTTGTTATTGTGATAACAGGCCTGCTGTTGGACAGACAATTTGGTTGATGATACATTAAAGCACACTCTCTGATATGTCAGCAGTTCAGAGAATGTGGCAGTTGTGGAGATATTCAGTAGTATACCCTTGAGTTGGTATTAATGCTTGGTAGTGTGAACATTTAAATTAAATATAAACAGGCCCCTGACTGCTATAAGCTATATATAAGTGGTGTGTTCATAGAATGAGAGCAGCCACAGAGACAAATGACAGCAACAAACAGCAGAAAAAATAAACCCCAAATCCTCCACCTCGTATAGCTGCTGCAACAATGCTCAGAAGGTAAGCATTGAGGTATGAGCTGGCAAAGGATCTGCTCTTCTGGGATATAATTTCTGCCATTCTCAGGGGGTGTCATCCCCTACAAATCTTTATAATTTTAAAGAGCTCGAGTATTTTGGGGACAGGGAATACTCAATAAACCTTGGGAGATGGAAGGGACCTTTGGCACAAGATCTTCATGCGTGTTTAAGGAGATTCGTAATCTTAGGCAAAGGGAAGTGGGTAAAGGGTCCCAAGAAAATATCTTCATTCAATAACACAAGTAGAGAAACACGAACTATACAAAGTAAACAGAACTTAGAGACAAGCTGAAGAGAAAAAAAACAGTTCATTAATAGATAAAGCTTTCTCATATTTTGATAACAACTTTTATCATGAATAATTGCAACCATTTAAAAATATGAGCAGAGCTGTTTGTCCTCTTTTCAAAGTTAAATTTTTCCCCAACCTTTATTTTCTTTGCTTTGGAATAGTGGAAGCCTTTATGGCTGACCTTGCAGGAATAACCTGGCAAAGTTCAGCTGTCCATCTTGGTGTTACGCCTGTGCAAACACTCAAGGGAAGGAGTCATCATGGGGAGAGCCATTCATTTTCTCTCATCACATTTAATCTTTGTTGTGATGTGTAAAATCTTTGTTCCCCACCAGTAGGCTTCTGTAATGCCTTGGAATGTGGAGAGTGTGCATTCCAGTCACACAGTACTCAAAAGAAAGTGTGGCCAATCAGAATGCCGAGGTTGTCTATTGTGCCCTGTGGATACCATTCATCCCCAACTAGACAATGAGGATCACGGGTGGGCTATGAGCTATGGCAAGTGCATGGTCAGAAAGAAGTGGAAGAAAACAGCATAGACTTGTCAAAGGAGCACACACACATACACACACAACAACAACAACAACAACGACAAACAAAAAACAAAAAACAAAAAAAACCCAAAAAACAACCAACCAAAACAAACAAAAAACAAAGAAAGCACACAAACAATGTAGGGGCCAGGCGATTTAATTCCACGTAAATGAACAAAAGGCACACCTCGTTTTGCAAAGGGGGCATTTGGTTCAGGTGCTTACCATCTGATTGTGTGCTTCTTATCAAGCTAGGTTAGCACGCTTCTGAGAGGAGCAAAGAGCAGCGTTGGTTTAATGAGAATGAACTGGACGAGCAGGACCTCATGGACCTTAAGAAAGTTCTACTCTTGGAGTCAGCCTCAAGATTCATATCTAGCTTTTCTTTCCTCTCCCTCCCTCTTTCTAGCTGTGTGATCTTCAGAGAGTTAGTTTAACCACCGGGCTCTCATCATTTTCTGTAAAATGGGAAGGATGGCGTACATCCAACAAAACCAATACAAAGATTTGTTGCTACAAAATTGTCTACTACTACCCTTTGTAGATTTAATAAATGTATCATCGCCATCATCATCGTGTGTGTGTGTGTGTGTGTGTGTGTGTGTGTGTGTGTGTATCCTTGTACCAAGGGGGCAACATACCTCAGAAATTGAACTCAGGTCCTTAAGCATGGTAGGAATCACCTTTACCCACCGAGCCATCTTGACAACTCCCACCTACCAAAATTGCCAGAAAAATATTAGTTTCTCTTCTAACAAAGAAAGGAAATTAGGTATTTAAAAGAAGCCACTTTGGAGAAAGACAGTCAATTAACATTTCCATACATTTTTATAGTTTTCAGTGATGTGTGATGCTATGTAGCCAGATTATATAACAAGAGTCTTGTACAAATTTATATCTGCAATGATGTTTTGTGTAGCTTTGTTCTCAGGGAGAAAATTTGAAATTATCTACATGCTCACCATGGGATTGCTTAAATAGATTCTAGCAATTTCATTCAGTGCAAAGCTAAGCAACGGTTCACATCATCTCTGGTCTGGAGGCTGAAAGTGGCGGGTGGGGTTTGGAATGGCTGACTGAAATATTATTTGCCTAGTTAGAGAAGATTCTAGTCTAAGAATTGAAAATTGTACAAGCATTAAAATAATAGAAAAATACATCTACACATAAACACTTTTCCTTTTTATAATGTGTGATTTTATTTTTCTGTGACTTTTAATGTTTTTTATTTTTGTCACAGGCATAATTTAATATTGTCATAATAAAACATATTTAAAATTATTTTTCGTACTTTAAGTAATAATAGGTCCTTAAAGGTACAGTTTATCATACTGCAAAGGTGAAAGTTAAGAAGCAGAGGAATTATATGAAAGTTGTATTTTCAATCTCTTTCTGAGACTGTGTAATATATGATGCTTAATGTAAACATATCTAGATTATTGATGGTGTATGGGAAAATATTTGTAACATATTTTGCAAAAGTCACAATCTTTACTTGTTGGTTTTTCCCAGTAGAACCCAGGCCTCTAGGCTGATGAAGATAGAATGCTTAAGGTAGAAAGGATGGCTCGCTCTTGTTGTTTACAGAGGCAGGATGCTGCTCTTCCCACTTGTGGAAAGCTACAGAGACTGGGGATTTGGCTCATTGATAAAGTGCTTGGTGAGCATGAGAATCTGAGTCTGAATCCCTACCATCCATGTAAACTACCGGAGACAGACTGTGGAGCTCACTGGCTAGCCAGCAAGGCCAAATTGTTGTGCTTCAGATTCCTTGAGATACTATCTCTGGAGAAATATAGTGGGTAGAGATTGCAGAAGACATCTGACATTGTTTTCTGGCTTCCAAATACATGGACACACACACACACAAACATTTACACCCTTCCCATTTACACCATGTATTCCCCCTATGTACATATTAAAATTAAAAAATATACATACAAAGTATTTAGGATGTGGAGTCTATAGAAGCTTAGGCAACATTTGTAGTGTAGTTTGAGACACAACGAACAATGCAGGAGCAGCAATGTTCTCTCTGCTTTTCAGCTTCTTTTTGTACTAATCAAATCACACAACTGAAAAACAAAGAACCGGCTATGCATTTGTTTAAAATTGATTCTGTTAATAGCTTATAATAGGCCTTTGTTGTAAGGAAAACAATCCATTAGCCCCATTAGAATAGCGGGTAATTTGGAGAAACGAGGGAATCAGATTCCATTATGCACTAGGGTTGGGAAATCTGTCTGAGTGTAAAGTGAGCTAATACTTAGCACTCAGATCCCATTATGCACTAACGTTGGGAGATCTGTCTGAAACTAAAGTGAGCTGATACTTAGCACTGTTTGTTGCCATTGCAGGGCTCCAGGGATGCATGTTTTACCCTCTCTTTTTATTTAGTTTGTATTGTATAGTGTTTTCGCCTGCATGCCTGTGTGTGCAATACGTGTGTACTGAAACTCAGGTCCACCTCAAGAGCAGGAAGTACTCTTAACTACTGAGCCAACTCTCCGAGCCAAATCAAATGTCTTAAAATATCTTTGATTTAGATCCTGGCAAGACAGATCAGGGGATAAAGTGCTCGTGGCCCAAGCATGAGAAGCTAAGGTTGGATCTCCAGCCTACACAGCACTTGAGTGCACTGATATCCATTGAAACCCAGAGAAGACAAACAGAGACAGTGCATCCTGGGGCCTCACTGACCAGACTGTTAAGGTGAGACAGCGACCTTCAAGCTCACTGAGGGATACTGTTTAACATAATAATGTGGACAACATCAGAGGAAGATACCAATATCTACCTCTGGCCTCCACATACACAGACAGGAATGTACACCCCTCTACACACACCCTTTTGCACACATGTAACCTATGCGGGTTATTTGTTTTCTCTTTCCCTCCCCCATCTCTCTTGCACTCTCCCGAAAAAGTCTCATAATTTTTTAAATAAAATTTCTTGGAGTGATTTTTTCCGTTCTGTGTATACATATGTGGGGATGGGTCCTGCAAATGAGTGCAGTGCGCACAGAGGCCATAGGACTTCAAAAAATTAATTTCTTTTAGCCATTTGCTCCCGAGAAAGAGTGAAAGCAGATGAAACTCTTGGAATTTAGAATATTGAGGTTCAAAGAGAGAATAAGGGATCTAGTATATTCTTATCAGATTTGATGTAGGTGCAAACACAGTCTCAAGAGTGTCATCGCCGCAGACTCTAGCCAGCTTGAGTTGTCACAGCTATGCTGAGATCAGGTGCTTCCTTGACCATGAATTAAGCCACAACACTTCTTATATTTTATATATACTGTCAATATATTAATATAGACACAAGTTCTTTGTCATAGTTCAAAGTATATTACTTTTTCATTTTTATAAGCAGTAGAGTGATATTTGAGAAAAAAATAAGAAATTCAATATAGTAGAAGAGAAACTTAAAGAGAGTATTCATGGACAGGCAAACTCTACTGACGTTTTGGAATGCTCTCTTCATTAGTAAGAATCTGTCCTTCCATCTTTGTCTCTCACTCTTCATTTACATACAAATAAACGCACACATTTATCAGACTTACTCGATTTTAGACAATTCATACTATCATATAAATCTATGATTCCTGCTGTTTGCTTCTTCCTTAGGTGTGTGCAGGATTGTGTTGTCTGTCTCTGTGTGTGAGTGTCAGAGTACATATGTGGAAGTCAGAGGATAACCCAGACCAAAGTGTCCTTTCTCACCTTCGGTCTTGTCTGAGACAAGGCACCTTATTGTTTGTGGTTGTGTTCCTTAAGCTAGGTGGCCCAGGGACTTGGGGAAATCTGTCTGTCCCTCCCATCTCATCCCAGCAGCACTTGGATTTATAGATGTATGCCCCCATGTCCAGCTTTATGTGCAGTCTATGCATTATGGAGATCTGAACTCAGATCTTCCCACATGCATGGAAAGCACTTTACTCACTGAACCATCTTTGCAGGCACTGTAATTCCTGTTTTATAGCCACAAAGTATTATATCACATAGTCTATGACAATGTACGACACCATCTCATACCCTTGATTACTTAAGCACATAATTTTACTACTGAACATTTTAATTGTGCACAATGTGCCACGTCTAAATAAATTATGTTACCTACCTATTTATTACAGTTTGATGTTTTGCTGAACACTTTACTACCATATCTAATCTTCTAATGAACATATTTAGCCCAGATGGTTGTCTATTTTGTTATTTGTTATTCCAAATTTTTATGTGCATTTTAAGTTTGATTAACCCTCTCTCCTGGCACACACTTTCAGCGAAGTGTGAACAACACGGGAGATGGAAGAACCTCTTTGAAGTATACTTGGAGTAGGATGCTGGCTTCTTTATCCACGTGTGTCTAATGGGGCATTGGCTTATGTTTTGCTGGTCTAGGTGGTAGTGTCGCCTACTTTCTCTGTTCACTGACAGTGATGTGCCACATTGCTCTGCTCAGATTCACCATTACCCTCTGTGCTGCAGACTCCTGGAGTGAACTTTCATATGCTCCCCTGATCCTTCATAGACAGAACATGAGGCATCGCTTCTTCCTCATGCATCTGAGGCACCTTCTTTGTTCCCCTCTCATTTAAATAGTTTACTCTGGTTCTTCCTTTTTTCGACCTTGGACTTATAGATAGGTGCTCATAGCCTAGACAGTCTCATCTATCCACAACTCTAAATTTTATCTATTTTCTGACAAGTGCCAAGTTCATTTCTTCACCCATCTTTTTCTAGTCTTCACTCTTACGGTTCTTACAGACTCTGGGCTTGAACACCTAGTAGACACTTCAAACTTGCCACTTGCAGAGTTGAACGGCTCATCTCACGTTTCTCCTAGCAAAGCTTCAGAAAGTGTTCTCCTCGTTCTATAAAGGGGAACTCCATCCACCCTCCCAGTTCTCTGCTGAGACTCTTGGACACTGCATCAGAGTGAGGTTAGAGTCTAGGCTCTGTGTACAGCTGGGAATGCATCACTGTGGTCCAGGCATGTGTGAGTTACAGTCCAGCTTACATTTTAGAGAACATGATCATTCCATCTGCGAATTCCATTGATTCTGCTTTCCTAATATCTGAACATAGCCACTGTCCATATGCTCTGCTCTTTCCTAGCTAATAAAGCTGGTGCCCTCTTTCTGCAGGATAGGCCTTCTATACTTCTTTTTTCGTCTTAGCAAGGTTTCTTGTCATCATATCCACCAGTGTGAATCTTTTACCTGGTCAAATTCCAGTGTAGGGGAATGCCACAGCAGTGAGGTGGGAGTGGGTTGGGTGGGTGGGAGAGCACCCTCATAGAAGCAGGGGGAGAGGGATGGGATGGGGGAACCTGGGAAAGGGGATAACATTTGAAATGTAAATACGTAAAATATCCAATAAATATCCCAAAACAAAATGCAAAGTCCTTACTATAAACCTCATGCTTCATAAAAAACACAACCAGAATGAAGGGTCAACGGGAATATGAGTTTATACCTTAGAGGCCTGTGTCCAGAACCCAAATAAAGATCTCACATCAAAGTCAAGCTCATCTGTCATGGCGAAGGTAGACTGCTCACTTGATAGTCTGAACAGTTGATTGACACACAGACAGTCTGGTAATAGTCATGAACACCTAGGAAGAGCAAAAAATCCCAGGTTGCACCGTAAGACATTGATTTTGTAGAAAATTTCACTTTTAGCTTTGCAAATTAATAAATTAATGGTTTAAATGTGTGTGTGTGTGTGTGTGTGTGTGTGTGTGTGTGTGTGTGGTATGTATGAATTTCAAAGAGCAATCCCAGGTGTTTATCCTCCCTTTAACATTGTCTGTGGCAGGGGCTTTTGCTGTTCAAGGTTGTGTGCTACAAACCAACTGATCCCCAGCTTCTGGGCTTCCAGTCTATGGAGTCCCCTGCTCCTGCCTCCCTTCTGTGTGCATGCGTGCTGGGACTACAGATGTGTAGCAGTTCATTTAGCTTTACATGGGCACTGAGGAGTCAAAGTGTGGGCCCCAGGTCGGGGACCCTTATGACAGAGATAGGGGAAGGATTGAAGCAGCTGACTGGGATGGCAACCCCAAAGGAAGACCAATAGCGTCAACTAACCTAGAACCCCTGAGCTCCCAGAGACTAAGCCACCAACTAAAGAGCATCCATGGGCTGTTCCATGGCTCCTGGCACATATGTAGCCGAGGACTGCCTCATCTAGCCTCAGTGGGAGTGGATATGCCTAATCCTGTAGAGACTTGATGCCCCAGGGAATGGGGAAAAGAAAGAAAAGTGTGGGCCCATGCTTATGTGACCAGCACTTGATCCACTGAGTCATTGGTCCTGCATTATTTCTTCCCACCCCCTTTTAGGCACCATGGGGACACTATGAATCCAATGCTTACAGCGTGGTTCAGTGCATGCATCGATGATACATGAACTATTCACTATTCACGGCATATGTATGTGCTACCCAATTGTTGGGCACCCTGGTCCTTCTGTATCCATCTCATCTGTTATCCTTAACTGAAATCAGTTGACCAAGCTTGACAAGCTACCCAGACTTTAATCTGTAGCAAGAAACAAGGTGGGGGGCCACAATCAATTCTTTTTGGTTTATACGTGTGAAATTAAAGTTTCTCTACTATTTTTAAAAATAGAAACATTCATTACTACTTTCCTGTATGCTAGTCGACCAGTAGCAACTTTCAGCCGATAGTATCCAATATTGGTTTAGTAGCTCGCACAGTGGCTGGGTTTAACTAGGGGCCAAGTACTACTCAGTTTCTTTTAAAAAATGGGAGTAATTATTGGAGCTTATGAGGGCAATGGGAGCACCATCCACTAAAAATAGAAAATATTTGGACTTAGCCACAGGCACATGACAGCAGGTACGAGTCCATGAGCGTCGCCTCAGCCTGGCCTGCTGCTGACCCGCTTCTGAAGGGGACAGGCGATTTACTGGAATAGATGACATATTGGGAGACCACTTCAGTACTTCTGTTCCAGGTCTCTTAAGCTCAAAGTGCCAACTAGGGGAAAGTTTGATGCTGTTTTGGTTCTGGAGACAAACCTATTAGAACAGGGCTGAGAGTAGAAAATGCATTATGTTGGGCCTCTTGTTAAATCTGAGCCATAACCTTTGGACAGGGTAGAAATTTTGTGGTTTTTAATTCCAGTTACGTGCTTTGAACTTCAAGCCTTCTGTGTGGCAAAGTTACTATCGGCTGATATCTTTACTGGTGAAGAGTTTTCTAAATTAAATAGCGCGATATGTAATTACTACGAAAAATACAGAGATTCATTTCTTCATAAATATCCAACTCAAAATAATCTGATTCATCTTTGGAAAGGAGAAAGAAGAAACACACACACACAAGTACAGACATAAACACACAAATACAGACATACACACACACACACACACAACAACACACACACACACACACACACACACACACACAGCAACCACTGAGAGAAAAGAGAAAAGGCTCTGAGAAAAATCACATTTAGCGATCAAATTCAGTTCTCTTGGCTTCTGTTGCCAAGGCATTTGTGATTATTATCCTTTTTTTTTTTTTTTAAATGAGAGTGAATACATGGAAGCAAAAAAAGCGCTTGCACTTAACCAAGTGAAATATAAGACACACATGTGACTAGGTGTGTAGACAGGGTTCAGAGGGACAGATGTTCTATGAGTTATTAAAATTTCTCTAAATAAAATTCCATCCTCTGTATCTAATGACTGCTCTGCTCTTCTCACACAGTCACAAGTCAGAGCAGTCAAGATGGTTGAAGAGAATGGAGAAGGGGCATCTAGAAGTCACTTTCACCACACCTAGAACTTTCTCTGCAGGATGTGTCCACCATCAGTGGAGAGGGCTAGCCTGGATGCTACCAAGTGGCTCTTTAAAAAGGATAGAAAAAAAAGTCCCTTGGCAGCGTAATTTCTAGAATTCTTTCTCTGGAAACCCCTGTGGAATTACAGAGCTTAAAATAAGTACTTTCTGATTTGGTTGTCTTTGCACTAGCTTAAAACTCAGGCTCTAGTCTCTTTTTTTTTTTTTTTTTTTGTCTCTCTCTCTCTTTTTCCTCTTCTCCAGTGCCCATCATCTGAGCAAGTTTTTTTTTTGTTTTCCCTACACAAGAAATGAAGCTTTCTGTACCCACAGATTGGGAGCTAAATGCTTCATATTTATTATCTTTAAGGTGCTGTGTTAATGAAAGAATTTTAATCATTGACATTGCTCTGTGAATTATGTATTACAAAAACCCCTGCTGGTGAGTTAGACAGAATTAACCTACTATAAGGGGCATTAAAAAAAAAATCACAGCTAATTAGTAAGCCAACAGGAACAAAGAAGAGAAGATAAAGATGTGGAGAACAACACATGCAGGAAGTTGCTGCTCCCTCCAGCAATGACTTTCTCTGCATCGAGCTGGGCGGCGTGCAGGAATGTCTGCATCCCAGCTCCGGCTTCCAATCAGCTGAATTCTATTAGACTCCAGCATTTTTATGCTTTGCTATTAGTTCTTGAAGCTGCAGTCTCATAGCTCTTTCAAACCATAGAAACCCAACAGCTCGTAATATAACATGGGAGATATTTTAAATGCTTTAAAATTATTTCCCAGGCGATCTATATTAGAGATGCAGAGCAATGTGAGGGGATTATGACGGGAAATGATTTCCCACACTTTCCCACCCTCCGCTCACTCTTTCTGATCATTAGACATCCCCTATGTGTTCCTGTATTTTAAAGAAGGAAAGCTTTGTCCTGGCTCCCTTCCGAAGGCAGTTCCACATGGAGCAGATAAAGCCAGGTGTAGGTTTAATCCCCTGGTGATACCCAGGGTTGTTGTGTTTCTCTTCATCCCTCTGGTGGCACCCAAGCTGAGTTGAGAGAAGCGACTCTCACCAGCCAAAGGGTCAATGGACACTCGCCAGGCAGGGAATCAATTGAGCCTCACTGCCAAGGGCTGACACTGAGACTCATTGTTTATCATTGTTCTTTCTAAGTCAGAAATGGAAAAAGAAGAAACGAAAATTGGACAAGCAGAGTTAAGGCAGTCATTATAATGCGTATTTCTATATGTCCTTGATCAACAGAGGCCCCACATAGTAAAAGAATAAGGCAGCCCTCGACCTTTCCATCTTGCCTGGAATATTTCTTTTCATGCTCATCATGGTGAATTTCCTCCCTCACCTAGCCTCATCCAAGACCACTGTCATCCAGATGAAACAGTGCTCTGGCTTGTTTTTCTTTAGAGAGAGTGTCCTATCCTTAATCTCTCCCTCCTCCCTTACTCCTGGTAGACTGTGGGACTGGCTGCCAACAGTTGGATGATTTAAAACCAAAGCGAGTTGAATTCTCGTGCAAGATTCTTGCCTTTTTTGGCAAAAGGCAATTGGTCAAGAGATCCATGGGGAGAGGAGGTTCCTATTTTGAAAAGTAGAAGGGAACAGGCTGTCAGCAGCAGGGTGTGAAGTGGTATTTTTTTGTGGAATTTTGGCTCCTGCTATGCATGGCTTTGGGTAGTAGGCATCTCTTTCATGTTCTTGTCTTGGCTTTTCTGGAGGTTTCAGAACTGAGAAAACAGTTCCAGATTTCAATCCTGTGAGTTTTTCTTGTTATTAACTGCAGCGAATATGTTTTTGGAATGCGGTAACAAATTGGAATGCTCTTGAGTGGAAGAGTTCTGAGCTACTTTCTATTCCCATCTTTCTGGGAAGAAGAGACCCACCCCTCCTTCTTAGTCCTCTTTGCTTAAACCCATGTCACTTTTATTCTTGTTTATATCAACTTCCCCAGGCCCTGTATAAATTCCTGGGGAGTGGGGCCTCAAGGCTCAATTCTGTTTTCTACCACACTGTACTCCTGGCCCAAAGATTACCTTTAAGTCCTGATTCATTTTTCTCATTCTATAACTCAATAGCACAGACTGAGTCATTTATAAAGAACAAAAGATTTACCCAGTGTACTGGCTAGTTTTATATCAACTTGACACAAGCTAGTGTCATCAGGAGGAGGGAGCCTCACTTTAGAAAATGGCTATCCATAAGATCAGGCTGTAGGACGGCATGTAGAGCATCTTCTTATCTAGCGCAGGAGAGCCTAGTCTACTGTGGATGGTGCTAGCCCTGGGATGGTAGTCCTAGGTTCTGTAGAAAAAAGGCTCAGTAAGCCATGGAGAAGCAAGCTAGTAAGCAGCAGCCTTCCATGATCTCTGCAGCAGCTCCTGCCTCCAGGTTGCTGCCTGTTTGAGTTCCTGTCCTGATTTTCTTTGATAATAAAAATTGATATGAAAGTGTAAGCCAACTTCCTCGATGTGTTGCTTTGGTCCTGGTGTCCATGATAGCAATAGTGATTAACTAAGGCACCTAGATCTGTCTTGGACTGAAACGTTCAAGACTGGGCTGCTGTATCTACTCTGGTCTCTTCTTACTGGCAGGGTCTGCAAAGACTCAAGGTGGCATAGGCGTTTGAATGGTGACATGGATTGTCCTACCTCTAGCCTCTTTTTTCTTTTCAAATACATGAACATATAAAGAAACAATACAAATGAATAACTCAGCCCCAGAAGATTTTAGCATCACATCATGGGCCATTTAATCTCAATTACCTTCCCCAAAGTTCTGCTTCCAAAGGTCATACTTAGATTATGTCCATCTTTTAAAGTCTTGTCAACGTGCGTTATACTTCAGCATGAACACCGGGCATATGAATCTTTGCATCATAGCAAACTCCTTCACTAGACTCCTGGTCCATTTTAAGCAAAATATTCCATAGTCTTAACTTTATTTCTGAATGTTCCTATGATGAGTTCCCTTTCAATGGATATTTGTGTCCCCTCCAAGGGTTACTTTCTTTATGCCCCTCCTAAGTGGTAAATCTTGTTGTATCCCACAGATGCTTGCAGCCTCCCTCACAGGTTCCACAGGGATTTTCCATAGCCTCCCTCAGAAATCCCTACCCACAATCCTCCTCATCCTTCCACACAGTCTCCACCGCCTCCTACATAGATTCCATCTACTGCTTCTCCTACGCTCTACAATCTCTCTCACAGATTCCCCAAGGCACCTCCCCAGATTCAGCACAGCCACCCACACCCTCTGCATAGCTGCTATTGCCCCCTGCACAGATCCCCCACAGCCTCCACAGCCTCTCCACAGCCGCCCACATGGATTTTCCACACCCTTCCCACGGCTTCCCACAGATCCCCACAGACTCTCCATAATCTCTACAACCTCATATATAGATTCCCAGACACTCACAGCCTCCTACACAGCTCTCCCAGAGACCCCAAACTCCCTCACAGTTCCCCCACAGTCCCTCCATCTTTCAGTCACCCCATTGTCTTTCACTGCCAGGAGGTAGGACAGAGTCTCATTCCTCTTGTGTAGACCAGATCAACCTTTCTCCTTTTGCTCTGAAACACGCTTGACACCAGTTTGCCAATGGCTCCTGCACTACTGCTGACAGAACGCTGACCTCTCCACAGTTCTCTCCTTTGCTCATTGACTCTCATGTCACCTGACCCTAACCGAAGAATGGCTGCGGGCTCTGAGATTTCCTTCCCGTAGATTTACTTAAGTACAGAATTGATCCACGGGACCTTTGGCTCCTCAAGTTCTGTGAGTTTTCTGCTCTAAGCCTCCTCAGTCTCACCCTACCTTCTGTCTTCCCTCCTGAGATCCTGTGCTCGCAGGCTCCACCTGCTAATTCTCCTTCACAACTCCTCCCCAGAAGCTTCATTCCTGCCTCATGGTCTGCAAACACTACCTCCTTTCTTGCCTGATCCTACCCTGTCTTTCCTATTCTTAGAGGGTCTCTTAAGACAAAGGTGACTTCTAATCTCTCAAGGTGACTACTCCGGGCAACTTGTGCCCACCCTGGGGCTTCTGTGACTTTTTAAATACAGTTTGAATTCTCCTGTCAATCAGTTGCTGCTATCATACTTTTCTATGATACACCATTTTACTTTGCCAGGCTGGTTTGTTGAGTTTATCTGAGAAAAGTCACAACCTGATATTCCCCTTACCCTTTTCCCCATTCAGCTGTAGAATTTGAAATATACAAACAAAAAAAAAAAACAAAAACAAAAACAAAAAAAAACAGAAAAAAAAAAAAAAACCCTCCTAGAATTCTTTCACTGTGCTGTTCCCAAGTACTATGAATTCGTGAATTCATGTGCCCAGGACACTCACTGCACAGTGCTGTGGGCCAGACACACTTGGATTTCCTCCTGTCTTGTTTAGTTTTACCCACAATACACTCAACCATCACAGACTCTTGGATGTTTGTAAGCACCCTACACGTGTTTAGGCTTCCTTAGATTTCTAGTACCTGAGTACTGTGTAGGTCTGAATGTGAGCACAATGTACTACGTCTCTGCCTTCAACGCTTGACTCCGTCACTGGACTTGGGTAAAAAGTAATAGAATGCATCTTCATGAAGTCCTGAGTGTATTACCTGAGTAGGGTTGAAAAACGATGGCTCACTGAATTACTTTTCTGGTTCTGTGGTGAGTTACCAGAGGCAAACATCTTCAAGGGACATGGGATGTGGGAATCTCACAGCTTCAGAGGTTGGGGGGCACAGGTGCCTGCACATGTTGTTTCAGGAGTAAGGCAGTTCGAGTCATCTTGGTGCAAGCATTGAGCAGAGAGTCCTGTTTACCTTTAAATACTGGGTAAGCAACAAGATAGAGGAAGACCATCCCCTCTGGTGGCTTTATATCATGCTCTTCTTTCTGGATATTCTAGCATAGGTCCTCAGGCTGCTGGTCAAGCTGCTAGCACGATAGTATTGGGGGTTCATTTCCACATCATGGCCGTCATTTTACTACTACATCCATTTTTGTCTTCAGGCTGTGCACCATCGTCCTTTCTATGATTCTGCAAATGATTACTTTAAATGAAGAATGAAATTACCTTTCTGATTAACTCCTTGTGCCTTCTGTACTCCCACACCACTCCGTGCAGGCTGTTCTTTGTTGGTGTGGGTTAGTGGGCGTAAAAACCAAATATCAAGTTTTAACCATTTCACACACTGAAACATACATAAGTCATTACCTCTTCATAATCCTCCTTTACATTTCCCCGTTCTTGCCACATCTTTTTTTTTTCTCTTCTGTACTTTTTGTCATGTTCATAGGTTCACAGGTGCTGTGGGCCCATGACTGCAACAGCAGGCCCTGTCCCACGATGGAATCTCACTGCATTTCTCTGTTATCCTTTCTGACCTATGATGCCCCTGGACCATGGAGTGGGTAATGCAGATGCCCCATTTAGAGTTAAGCACTCAGCAATCATTTAATCTTAACTCTTCAATCAGCTATGTGTTTCTGTATTAGGAACTATTGTCCACTGCAAAAAGAAATGTCTCTGATCAAGGCTGAGAACAATATTAATCCTCTCATCTGTGGATATAAAAGTAACATTTAGAAGGCAATTTAACTGTATGTCCACATAGCAAAGCAATACTAGTAGGTCCTTCTTGCCCCGGGTCTTCATTTGTAGCTCATGCTGGCCTCAGACTCACGATTTTCCTGTGTTGATGGCCTGGGTACTGTCATGTTGGCCTCTCACATCTTTTGCAGTAGTCATTCTAATGCCTTTTAGTTATTTATTTTTTCTCTGGCTTCCTCTCTTGCAAAAGTATCTTTCTTGACAACATCTCACTTGGATGTTCTAACTTAGAGACTGGCAAAAAGATCCCAAGGGGATAAAAGCGATAGTTAACATTTTTTGTTAAAAATATCCTCCTCTGTGTTTCCATATATTGTCTAAAATTACCTTCAAATAACAAGTTACTTTGTGTAGAGAATTCCTGGCAAACAAATATAATAAATAAGAATTTTGTATACCATCCACATAACAATTCCATCTGGTCAGTTCTGATAACTGAATGAGATTATCAGAAGAGCAGGTTAGCCTATTTTCAGAACTGAACTCAGTCTCTCAGGACTCTAGTGACACCACCCTGCTCCATGTTGTAAATGGCCATGTCCCAGGATAGTGTGTGTCAGAGAAACGTTTTCCGGGGCTTACTCTTCTACAAACGCGATGGACCATGGCCTACATGCCTCCAGATGGAGAAATAGCTTCAATTCTCCCTATAAAAGCATCTGTTCTGTGATCTTTTTTCTTGAAAAAGTTCTTCTCAAAGTTGTCCGGGATCACAGTGGGGAGATAGCTCAGCTGGTAAAGTGCTTATAGGGAGAAATTTAATCCCCAGAACCCATGTGAGAAAAGCTGGCACCGTGGAACATGTTTGTAATTCCATTGCTGGTGATGGTGGACACAGGCAGATTCCTGAGTGTTACTGGACAGCCAGCTTGCCTACTTGGATGGGCTCCAGGCCAGAGACAGAGTCTGTCCCTAACAGCAGAGATTAAACTCTTGCCTCTACATACATTTGCATACTTTCACAATATACAGACGAACATAGACACATATATATGCATACACACCACACACACACACAACACACACACACAAAGAGAGAGAGAGAGAGAGAGAGAGAGAGAGAGAGAGAGAGAGAGAGAGAGAGAGAGAGACAGGTATACACAAAAGAAATTTGAAGATTTGATTTAATATTGCCTGAGCAAGTACTGGCCAGCTGCTCTTCTGATGGGCATATTTGTCCTATAGTTTTCCACATCATCTCTCTGGGAAGATGTCTCGGTGGAAGTCTTTTTAACATGTCATGTATGCATGCAGCTGCTTAAACTTGAAAAAAGAGCGGTCTGTTTGCACTCATGTAAAAGTCTCTCTCCTTCTAGTTGGGGAAGAGTTGTTCTACGCCCTAATGTACCTTTACCCTCGTGAGTTTCCATCACTGGGGAACTCGGCTCATGAAAGAGTGATCTATTATTCCAGCTTATGTCTGGACATAGCATGTTATGAAGAGGGAATGAGAGAACCATGAGGTAGCTGTCGCAGACATCACCACTTCTAAACACTCTTGCTAAAGGCATCTGAGGTGTGATCTGCCAGGTGGAAGAAGATCTATTGGTTAGGTTCCTAGCCGTGGATGAGTGCCAATTGGCCAACTGAACCTCACCCATGCTAAACAGTAATAGGTTTGACATAGTTAGCACAGTCCTTATCCTGCCCATAGTTAGTGCATTCCTTATAGCTTTTAGAGAGGAAAGTCCCACAGGGCCTTCCCTGTCCCTTTTTAACCCAGCCTGCTGGATCAAAAACTATCTTAGGGTACTTTCTAAATCATTAAACGAAAAAATATTATACATGTGACAATGCTAGCAGGGAATCTTCTAGATACCCGTGTTCCTTTTGGACTTTAATCATAGAGCGAAGGTGGCTTCATGAGCCTACAAACACCTTTTGATGCTTGTCTTTATGACTGATCGGCTAATCTGCCATCCAGCAGCGAGGAGGTAAAGTACAAGCAGGTGTTCAACAGGTAGCCCTTTGTTACCTGTAAACTGCTGTCTTATCCCATAAAACCAAAGCTTTAGGATGGCCAAAGTCTGTTGACAATGGGCAGCAGAAACCCAGGGTGATGTTGTACAAACTTCAGGCCGGGCATCCCAAGCATAATGCTGAAAAATATGTTTTAAACTGTCATTATTTACCAGCTGGAGCCCAAGGACCAGCTCCTGTGTAAACACTTAAAAACATGCATTTATCTCATGTAATGCTTGGTGAGGCTGTTCTCTTGTTACAATTTCCAGAAGTGGAAACTGAAACTCACACAGGTCAAGTCAGTCACTGAGTTTGGTTGGACAGTGAGGACGAATAAGCCTTGGTCCACAGCCTATATTTGTAGCATTTTCTGTATTTCTACCTCTTGTATTTACAGCTCATAAGCCTGTTCTCTTTGTATTTTTCTTCTTCAGACAGGGTTTCATTTATCTAGCCCTAACTGGCCTGGAAAGTGACATGTAGACAAGGCTAGCCTTGAACTCTCAAAGCCCAAACTTTCTCTGCCTTTTGAGTGTTCAGATTAGAAGTAGGCTCCAGCATGCCCCGCTACAAATCAGTTCAGTGAAGGTTAGTTGTGCTGACTGGCCAGTGATTCAGCTGAAAAGGCAAACAGCAGGGACACTCACAGAGGTGCTGACTTGGACAGTAAGCACACACTTGACCATAACAAACTATCATCCCATGCCCGATAACATACAGAACTGTGCATGGAAGTGTGTGCTTCAGGTTGAAGAAGTGGGGACACTTCTGGGTCTCCGTCTTCTGCCAGATGGCAAAGAATTCAGCCTCTTTCCCACCTCACCCAACCTGTTTTTCTCTCCCCAAAGGTAGCAGGGAAACCTGGCTAGAATTGGTTTACAGCCGCCTTCCCCGCAACCGTACCTACTAGCGCTTACAAAACTATCCCAGTTTGTCCCAGTCACGTGATTATCTTAAGTTTTGCATATTAGTATAGGGAAATGGGAACATCAAATGGGCTGGACAATGCTTACTTTTCCCTATTATTTTTTACTACTTTGAAAGGAACTTAAGACAATGTGGGGAAATGCCAGCATTTTAATGGATCATAGAGGCACAGGGCAGTCTACAGCTCATGGTCTGTTCCTGTCCCCACATCTGCCTCCCTTCCTGGCTAATTCCCTTCTCTGGTGAATGTGGGCACTGCAAAATTTTGCATAACTGCTGGCCGTCCAAACTCTGTTAGGGAGAGTGACTTCTTAATGAGGTGGGATTTCTTGATTATATGAAGCTCAGAGTCTTGGTTTGGAGAAGGCTTATGCCAACTCCATTTCTGAATGGGGACTCTGGACGCATCAGTGCTTAGAAGCAAACAAGCAAGCAGCTAGACATTCTATTCTCTCCCACACAGCAGCTGACACCACAGCTGGCTGCTGGGAACTCTCGCTGTGCCTCCACCTCTTGTGCTGGGCAGTGGTGTCATATGGAAACAGTTGAGGGGGGCTTTCTGGATCCCTTACTTCTGGGCATCCTCTCTGAACCTTACCCCTATGCCTCCATAAAAGTCTGGAGGAGCTCAACCCAGGCCACCAACCTAATTCTCAACTCTGGGAATTTCATATATAAATGCTGCTGAATGAATTAAAACTTTAATTTAGTTTATGAAATTCCAAAATAGTGCTGGCGTTGCCAAAATGCCAACTTTATTGGAGGCTTAGGTTGAAATGTCAGGATTCTATTTGCAGTCTGGGTGAATATTTTGAACTGGGACTAAGTCACCTCTGTGACTGTTTTTAATGTGTTTTCGTAAAGCCTGGCAGAATTATATAAATAAAATGTCTTCAGATTTTCATCTTGGCTTGACTGTGCAGCAAAAGGTGTAATCGGACTCCATCACAAGCGCTATGGAAAAACACCACCCAGCTGACAAATTAGTGGTATTCGGTGCTAATATTACTAATTCAACATTTGGAAGGGTTACTCACTGGGGAAAAATAACACATTCTCTAAGTCACAGGGGAAACTAGGAGATAGTTAATGGGTGTCAGCTTCCAGGCACAAATGGCTCACAATACTCTTCAAACCGCTGCTGAATCCCTGCCAATAGACGTGGAAGTAATTGTCAGCAAGATTTACTGTTACTTTCACATTTACACAGTGAGAGAGGAAAGGTTGTGCGAGTTCTCCGAAGTTGAGTCCTGACTTCGCTTGACTATACAACGGACCCTGATTATCTCTAATGCATGTTGTAGAAAGACTTCTGCCTTATTTGACTCTTAGACTCTTCCTTCTTGGCAGGAATGAATTCCCACTTAGCCCCTACCCCCACCCCCACCCCAGTCATTTCTCCTTGGATCAATGAGCTGAGCATCAGTTTGATTTGCCCACCACTACCCATGGCAATTGTTTTCCTCACGCAGTGAAGTAGCACATCAGTGGTAGGATTAGGAGTTGGATTTAGATAGACAGCAACTAAGTCCAGCCTGGGGACCAAGAAAAACTTCAGTAGAGAAAGAGGAGGGAGACTTAAGTTTTGAAAGGGAAAGTTGCTTGCCAACTTAGATGTCAGTGAGGTAACTTCCTTGGTGATAGAATGTTCCAGAACTTACATAGTGAAATGCTTTTTCACTTCGTTTTGTGCTTTCCATTTTGGTTTTACTCTTGGAATGCCTAGTTTGTGAGATCTTATAAAGCTGCTTCTCTTTCTGGCTCAACAGGAATAAAATAGAGATGACAAAATTTGTAATTTCCTTGGATTCGGATGCATTTTTCTAAGAGCAAAGGGCAAATAAGTGGGTGTCAAGAAACCATGCAGCAGCCTGCAAACTTCTTAGATCACACATACAATTAAATGAATCACCACCACACACAGAAGATCTCTGCCTTGAATTTCAGGATGTTATTTCCAGGCATAAGAAGCACCTGTCCAGAGAATTTCTCCCTGCAATGAAGGCCATCTGGCCAGAAGACAGAAGTATGGGCCGAGGATGATGGGAAGTGCTCAGAGGGCTCCTTGTAGAAGTGAGGCAGCAACTGCTCTTAGGACGACTGACAACTGGAGCACAAACATCCCACACAAGGAGCCGTTTGTATACACAGTGTTTACTGGGACAGGAGGCATCTGAAAAGGAATGGATTTGGATTATAAAACTTTTCTTCCCTTATGTAAAAAAAAAAAAAAAAATAGGCATGCTATGGGTAATCTGAAACCTGGCACTTGCACTGTCATTTGGACATTTACCATGGTGCTTGTTTACATACCATCAAGCGCTTATCCCTTGATTGCTTTCAGAGAGGGAGGAGAAGAGCTACAAAAGGACCTATCATTTTAAACTACTCATCAACATTTAGATGGAGGTGGAGCAGGATTGGTATGGACAAGCCGCACCGGGGATGGTAGATGTTGGGGGAGAACACAGTACTCTCTGTGTGAGCTAGCGAAGTGAACCCTTAGGCTTTGTGTTTTTGTCACAGAGTGCCAAAATCAAGTATTTCCTAGGAGATCATGGTGCGTTTATGTGATAGGCACCTGGTTGTGTGGTGGGGAGGAACGATGTGAGAATGATTCAATACGAATTCATGGACTATTATGTCCTGGGTATGATCTTTTTGCTTTCAGAGTGCCATAGTTTTGCCAGAATCCATATAACAAATGCAGAATTAAATTCTGACTCTGTGCCAAACACATTGCTCTGGAAACTAGAGCTTTAGCACTGTTGAGAAGAGAAAGAAATCTCTACCTCTCAACTTATCCTCGAAAGGCAAGATCATCCCATCCACAAAATAAGGCAATTAATATTAAGTGATATGTGGAAAGAAGCATCTGAGGTATAGGAAAAATGACTGATTGTAGGCATGAACTGGCTGTTCAGAAATGATTTTGTATAGAGAGGGTAAATGCCTAAAGACATCAGAGCAGAAGCCTTGTTGCACATGGAAGAATGTCTAAGGTTGACGGTAAGAGAGATGCAAAGATCCTGGCAAAGGAGCAGGCTTGGTGCAAGGAACTAAAGGTGGTCAAGTAGGAGTGGATGGTGGGTGCAGATAAGTGAAGCCTGACTGTGTACCATCTTGTTGGACACCTTCAGGATGTTGGCATTTGTTGTCTGAGCAAATCAGATAGTCATTGGAAGGTCTTCAGAAGAGATGGCTTATTAAAGTCAATGCACTTGCTGTGTTAAGACAACTCTGCATGAAGGCAAGATTGGGAAGAGAGCCAAAACAGGTTTCTGTGGAAAGGTGCAGGTACAGAGGTAATGGTGACCTAGATTAGGACCTTAGCAACTGAAGGAATAAATAATGCTGAGTTTTAAGATTAGTTGTAAAGCTAATGGACTTACTGACTTACTGGATATAGAATGTATATATGGATATATGTGCTAAATTCGTTTTCAATCTTTTCCCAGCTTCTACAGTGCATGCTTTTGATCTTTTAGTGAATCCCAGTTACTTTTCCAATGTCTTTGCCCAACTACCTGACACAAATGGAGTTGAGGCAAGACAGATTCTTTTGTTTCCCAGTTTGATACTCTCCATCCTAGCTAGGGAAGGCATGACCATGTGATGGAGAGAGCCTGTGTCTAGGATTCTCACATTTTCAAATCTCCATGGAATAAGAAGCAGAGCCTTGGGCTGAGAACAGAATGGAGGTGTTATCCTCAGTGTTTGCATTCCAATACCTCACGTCCTCTATCTAAGCCCCACTCCCTAAACATTAGAGTCTCCTCAAACAGCACCACCAGTTAGGGACCAAACACATGAGCCTGTGGGGAACATCTAACACTGTAACAGAAACATTAACTTTACCATAGTCACAGTTCTTTTGAGTTTATCAATTTTGACTGTATTTTTCCAACAAGGCCCTTCTAGACAGAAGGCCTTGAGTACTGTTGTTATACAGCAATCCTTTATCCTTAAGGAAGCCCTGTTTTCTGATTCCCTCCAAGTTCCTGATGACTCATAGTGTAGTGTTTCAAGTAAGCTATGTCATATCTGAAGATGCAAACCAATACACTAATCTAGACAAAGTTTACTTTTTACTGCTCTATCTTCTACTTCTTCTCCTTTCTTAGGATGGCATTTAATAAAATACTGATTATTTAATCTGACTACATATTCACTTTCTTTACTTACTGTGACATGTGACCCTATCTGGTCAGCAGATTCTCTCCAGTAATTCTAGTAATAGCAACAATTCTAGTGATAGCAATAGTTTTAAAGCCTATTTCATAATGTAGAGTAACTCTAGATAGTAAGGATCTGTTGGGAGCATCTCACACTTATTTGCTCATTTAATTCCACTGCCGTTGGCTGAGGTAGGCGCTAAGGACGGAGCTGGGCTTCCGTGTGCCTTGGTGAAGGGTCCTACAGTGGTGAGTTTCTGCTTTGAAATCTGTACTCGGCTGTCCGTCTTCCTCTCCATTATCTTTGCTATGATGGCTAATTGTATGTGTCACCTGAGGGTGGTTCTAGGAGATGAATATTTTCATGGGGATTAAGCAGATCACTTTCTATAATGTAAATGAAAGTCTCTGACCAAATATGTCAAGGTCCAGACAGAGGGAAAAGGAAGCCTCCAATGAGAGAGCATTCTCCAGAGTGCTGCCTTTGAGTTTCCCTTGTACATTTGCCTCTTCTGGATTTCTACAAGCTTTTCCACATTGCACAGGTCAGACTTACCAGTCTCTGTAACAAACACGAGCTAATTCCTTATACTGTCTTATGTTTTCAACACACACATACACACACACACACAAACATACTGTGCACACATACATACATGTACATGCACAAACATGCATCCATAGACACTGTGCACACATATACACATGTACATTCACAATCACACACAGAGACACTGTACACATACATACACATACACACATAGACATTGTAGACACATAGACACACCCACATGTACAAATACACACAGAGACACAGTGTACATGTATACACACATGTACATGCACAAACACACATGCCCAGACACTAGTACACAGGTACATACACATATAGACACAGACACTGTACATACACACATACATATACATAGAGACATTGTATATACATACATACACACAAAGACACTGTAAACACACACACCACACACACACACACACACACACACACATACACACGTATCTGATTGGTCCTGCTTTATGTAGAATCTCAACAAATGTACCTGGAATTTTTCTAATTTTAATGTGAGAGGAAGACTAAGCTTCCCCCACCCACTTTAGGTACTGGAGACTCCATACAGGACCTCCAGCATGCTGAACATGTATTCTGCCTGAAGTCATAATTGCTGGTCCAAGACATACCCCTGAAGTGTAATTTTCAACAGAACTTGCTTCACAAATATATCAGAATATCTATTTGTGGCTCCCCAAGGCTTTCTGTCCACATCAGGATGGTAGCTGTCACATCCCACTACTGTTGTCCCCATGTTAATTGGATCCAAAGGATCAAGCTCTCATAGAAGATGTTGCTTCACTTCTATCTTTTCTAACGATAACTACCCCATATATCACTATTACGTTAATGAAAAGCAACTCTTCTCATTCACCTTTTCAGTTTAACCCATGTTAACCCATGTTGTAGTTTGCCTCACATCGCCCTCCAAAGTCCCATGTGTAAACATGTCTTCCGATTGCTTATACTCATAAGGAGGTGGTTGAAACTTAAAGAGATGGGGACTTAATGGGATGTCCTGTGGCCATTTGAGGTGTGCCTGCCCAGAGTGGGTGTGGAACCATGCCCTCTCTGCTCAGCACTTCTGCCATGAAGTACAGCTTCAGTCAACCCCCAAAACAACAGGGCCAACTAAACATGGGCCAAATCTATCTCAACCGTGAGCCAAGGAAACCTTCCCTCTTTTGAACTCGATTATTTCAGGCACATTGATGTGGTAACAGAATACTGACTAGGACGATAAACTCTACTATGCACATCTTTTTCTTGCTGGGTTGGTAGAACACACATGCACGTTGAAGAGAACAGAAGCATGCCTACTGCATGCTTCTCAAAGTAGAAGAATGCTCTATTTTTGAACATTCAAGGGATGTTTTCTAATTAGTGCTGGACACAAAACTGAGACTTTTTCTCTTCAAAAAATTTTGATTAAAAAATAAGAAATCAAACCATAAGCCTGTTAAAGGAATTGTAGCCCCTCCTGAGAGATGAATCCAGAGTAAATTTCTTGGATAGATAGATATAGATATAGATATAGATATAGATATAGATATAGATATAGATATAGATATAGAATGATAAGATGATATAGATATAGATATAGATATAGATATGATAGATATAATAGATAAGATATAGATATATATTGCATCTCACTTATGAATTGAAATTATAAAAGTAAATTTCATTTGAAATTGTTCCGGAAAATGGTCCTCAGAGTTGACCAATGTGGCCTGTTTGGATATTCTTAGTAGAGAGTAGTGACAAGAATTAAAATAAGCAAAGTCCATGGAGCTCAAGAAAATTGGTCAGATGCATGTTGTCCTTAAAAGACACTGTTACAATTACCATCTCTATTTGCAAAATTATATAGACTAAAAAGTCTTTCCCCTTAGATTCCATGTTAGTTCATTTAAAGAGGCATTGGACGAGTCTGTCGCGTTGACAAGTAAATTTAATATAACTTCTGGGATATATAATGAACAAATATAATTTACAACAACAAATAATTCAAGCAAATGTCATACTCTTGAGGTTAATGATATACAACACTGTAACTTCCGAAGTCAGAGTGTCATGAGAGAGTCACCGTATAAACATACCAGTTGGATTTTAATTTCATAATGACAAGACACAGATTAAGCATAAAACTGACGAGAAAGGGCTCCGAACCCAATCTCGCGGTTAATTATATGCTTATGTCTTGAGGTGTCAGACTGCCATGCCTTCCCAGGCTTCCTCTTTATTCCTGTAACAAGATGTCGAAGGCCAGCTAGGCATTCTGTGTTTTCAAAGTATTTTAGTCAATCCAGCCTTTCATTCTCTCAAAGTTACTGTTATTGGAACTAATTATCTCCAGCTTCAACTCAATTAAATGAAAAATATTTGGACCTTACTTTTAATTAGCACATGAGTCCTGGCCTTATGTCGCAGACAGAGAAGATACAGAAACAACGATGTGCTACTTGTAGTCAGCATCTTGCTGTTTCTTTGCTTTGTAACTTCTATACAACCCTCTATTTGATCAGTCCTTGTCCACTTAACTTGTTTGGGCTTGATCTGCCCCCCTCCCCAAATATAAGACTCCTGGTATAACCCAATATGATTATCTATGTTGGATTAAAGTGACATTTAAGTGGTAATGGTGCAAGACTGTAAAGTGAGCATTGTCAGAATCCAGAGGTCAGCGACGTATAGTCCTGGAGTCAACTTTGGTCCTCTACCTGTTTGTAAATGAAATTTTCTTGAAACTCAGCCACATCCTTCATTCTGGTATTGTCTGTGGTCATTCTTAACACTGGAGATGCACACATGAGGAACTGTGACACGGATGATTGTCCTGTGAAGCACAGAGTCTGCCCTCTCGTAGAAAACAGCAGCTAAAACCAATAGAAAGATCACAATTAAGCTAATAATTGGCATTTCTTTTCTGAGTCTTTTAAAGATTTTATAAAGTTGGAAATAAAGCTTGATACTTGAGGGAAAGTCTGATCCCACTTCTATTAAAAAAAAAAAACTGAAGGGAAATAAAGATGAAATCATAACAACCAATAACAGACTGAGAGCCCTGACCCCACTGATGCAGCAGTTTAGAAGCCATGTTGCTGCAGGTGAAGAGAGGGAAATTCCAGGAAGTCGGACGCTTGCTCTTACATTTGGCATCACTGATTGATGGTCAAGTGCTTCAAAATGCAACAAAATGCCTTTCTCCATAAAGATGCGTGGTATCTTTGCTTGAACAGCATGGTGAGCAGTTAAGGTGATTTTCTGCACAAACAAGTTCTTCAGGAGGAAATAGTTTCACACTAGCTTTAGGAGAGAGAGAGAGAGAGAGAGAGAGAGAGAGAGAGAGAGAGAGAGAGAGAGAAGAGAGAGGAGGAACAAATAAGCATATTGATGGGTCAGTGGCCCATCATTCTGTTCTTGTCTTATCTTGTATCTCTGACTCCAGATATCCCATTCTTTTCACCTTTAATTCACAATAGCATTGGGATGGAGACATGTGCTGTTAGGTCACAGGTTTTGGCAACCAGCAAGCTTGTTTCCAGTCTTTTCTCTGCTGCACTTACTGCTGGGTGACCTTGGGAAGTCATTTAACCTCTCTCAAGCCCAGCTCTCTCATTTGTGCAACAAGAATAAGAGAGACCCATCCCTTGTCCGAGTTCCTTGAAGGGTTTGCATGAATTAATACAGAGGAAGCCTTTTCCCTGGCTTCGGCACATAAGAAGCACCAAGATGCCATCCATTCACTATTTTTCTTATTCCTGTCTTCTTCTCAGCCTCTTAGTGGAGAGTTACTCTGGTGCTTGAGACATTTTAGCTGTGTTCTTGGCTAAGACATTGCTGGAACTTTTTGAAAGAGAGGAATTTGATTTCTGTCAATCCATCTGATGGTTTCTGATCACACATGTGTATATGGGATATTATTAAGCAGATACTCTAGTAGGTGGATGATAATTAATGAAACAACACTATTCCTACTACCAGGTAATTGACAGAGCAGAAGAAAGGAACAGCTCACAGGAATGGAACAATGAGAAACCAGTTCAAAGATGACATCATGCTCATTACCTCATTGGCCGGCTTCTACTTATGTATCTCTGGTTGCCAGATTTTACATTTGCTGTGTACACCCATTACTTTAGTGAATTCTTACACATGACTTCTGGGATGAGACATTATGAGGTGCTGGGTATGGAACCCAGATCCTTATGAATGCTAGACTTATCAGTATGCAATTCACGAACTCCACCGTGAACCACCAAAACACCACCAACACTTGCAACCTGGTTTTAGCAGATGAAGAACTTGTCACTCAGAGAAGTTGCATAACTTGTATAACAAAATCTACAGGATAGTATTCTTTCTATTGTACACTCAGTAAAAGGTAATTAGGTATTTTTCACTGTTTCAGTGTGTCTCAATGTTTTGGAGTTAATATTAGTCTTAGTTAGGCATGGTGAGATACATATATGTATTATGGCCAGCCTGGGCTACATAGTGAATTCCTTGCCAACTTTAGCTACCTAGCTAGCTAGATTCAGTCTCAAGGAAAAAAAAAAGAAATTTTGTTTTAAAGATGACTTCTGTTCATTTGAATGCATGAGGGGACTATTAGAAAATGTCAATGACTTAGAGTCTGTCTCTTCAAACAGGCTTATTAAACTCAATACAGTCAGATCCAAAACACATGATAGCAACTAATAACAAGCAGTCTGCTTTGCAATTTAAACAGAAGGACATGGAGGTGTAGGAAAGGCTGGGTAGACTTTGAAGGTTTCAATGGTGATTCTATGATCATTTTAATTCAGCACCACTGCATTCAGTGAGTTCAGAATCTGCTCTTGAAGAGACTGTGAAGGTTACTCTGGGCCTAGCGAGACAGCTCGACAGTTAAGAGCACATGCTGCTTTTGCAGACGGCCTAAGTTGTAATTCCTATATTGGACAGATCACAGCTGCTTGTAACTCTATCTCCAGGGATGATGTCCAAGACTTTTCAGCTCTTCCAGCACCTGGACACACATGTTCTCTCTCCCTCTCTCTCTCTCTCTCTCACACACACACACACACACATACACACACACACACACACACACACACACACACACACACGTGCACACACACACCGTTCTGTTAGCCTGTGAGGATATATTTAGACATATACAAGAAATCAAATTTCTAAAATAAATGAACCAATCTCTTGGCACATGATGATTACTTCATAAACTCTGTCTAGAATAAAGAGGGCGTGGATATATTTGTATTTTTATATTGAATTCACACTGTTTCCAGAGACGCAATATTTCTGATGCCTTTTTAACTGGTTATGTTCTTGCCACTTTTACTTTAACTATGTCTGTTCCAATAGATTCCATAGCAGGTAACATCAAGTGAATATACAACTTAATATATGGATACCTGCTAACCAAGGGTATCCTTTGAAAAAAGAAACAAACTTGCCTGTAAAAGAAAATTGAAACTTGATTCGTATAATACCAATCTTAAATTGGTTTTGCATATGTTTAAATTATTTTTTTCTAGGATCCTAAGGGGAGAGAGCATATCCTTAGAATGGAGAATATATAGAAAGGCATATCTGTGTGATTTTCCCTGGGGCACTTTTATTTATTTGGCTGTAAAAGACATATGTAAATGGATGTGAGAATTTGAGAGATCTGCAGTCATTTTTGTTATTTGTTGAGGATTTGCTGTACGGTGGGAGCAAACACTATCAACTGTTGATTTAGTTTCTTATTCCACAGGAGCTTTACTGCACACCTGTTTAGGATCCCACGACATCTATTAAGCTGCTTCTTACCAGGCGTCATCCCAGTTTGTGGAATCAAGCAAATCTGGGGTTAGGCCTCAAACAAAGCATATTTTAACCGAAGTCCTAGGATATTTCAGTATTAAGAAAAACGTACCATCGATTCAGTTTTAAAGAAGGCAAATATTAGCCTCTCTACATTTTCTGAGATACTTGAATTATATATTTATACATACAAAAATCTATAAGTATGTGTATCAGTACTATGAGAAGTATTAATAAAAAGGCATATATTGGAAATCGGGGAGATGACTCTTGGTGGATCAATCTGAGAAGCAGCTTTCAGGTTGTCAGAACCCTTGTGAAAGCAAAGTGGGTGTGGTAGCTTGCTTGTTGAACCAACTCTCAGGACATAGAGCAGAGATCCCTAAAGTGAACTCAAGGCTCAGGGAATAGATGGAGAGTGATTGCAGAAGGTAATGGATGTCAACTTCAGCCTGCATCTCTCTCTGTAACAGACACATGTGAACCTGCACATATGTAAACATGCACACACACACCACACACACACACACACTTGCACACCATATACACATATACATGTAAACAAGATCATATATCAAATACATATTCAGTAAAGACTGAATACTCTCATTGCGATGAGATGGACATGAACATGTATCTCAGAAATTAAAATATTGCCAAATTTAGTATTTTTTTACCTTTATCAATCTCTCCTCTACCCCTACATCATCTCTGTCTCCTTCTTCCTTCCTTCCTTGCTTTCTTGCTTTCTTTCTGTCTGTCTGCCTTCTCTCCCTCCTCTCTCTCTCTCCCTCCCTTTTTCCCTCCCTCCCTTTTTCCTCCCTCCCTCCTCCCTCCCTCCCTCCCTCCCTCCCTCCCTCCCCCCTCCCTCCTCTTCCCTCCCTCCTTCCCTCTCTCCCCGCTCTGTGTGTGTGTGTATGTAAGTAAGGGGTGGGAACTTTAATTTTGTTAAGTGATAAGATTTACAGTCTAACTGCTCTAAAAGATGATACTTTTGGGCAGAAAATTTTTCATTTACAAAACATCTCGTGTATTTGGCTTCTCCTCATTTTCTTTCTTGATACTACAGGATCTTTAAAGAGAAGCAAGAACCATTGCAGCACAGCAGTGGCAGCAGGATTGGTGGTCAGCATGCAGCCTCCTCTTCCTCATAGGTCCCACCTTTGGTGACTCAGGGCTTTTTACTGGTATTTACTTTTTGCCATCTACAATCGCAGGGAGACTGACAGACACTGATGCTGTGGTGCTCTGGTGTTAGCATCTGTAAGTTCTCATGCTCAAGTGTATGCTCTGTGCTTTGTGTTATTTATCCCCCTTTTCCTGTTAGTCCTCAAAATCAGCTCCAGAAAGACCTTATCCTAGGATTTTGCAGATGACAAGATGGCTGTTTATAGACACTAAATAATTCATGCAGTGTCATTTGGCTAGCAGCGTGGCTGTGGGGTGAATGCAGGCACACCTGAGTCCAGACTCTAGAGTCAAGAAGGCATCCAAAGAGTGACTGGCAACCTAGTCATGATTTGTAACATGGGTAATGTTGGGTCATTAATGATCCAATAAATAAATAAATAAATAAATAAATAAATAAATAAATACATCATGCTGATCTTGCTACCTTTGCCTGCTATTTCTAATCCTTCCTTTTAGTGGATTATTAGTTTCATGGTCCAGCCTGAGAAATGAGAACATGAGTTGCATGTTTGGCTTGTAAACTGCTGGGGTTGTGGCTTTGGGAAGCAACTTCAGGGAAGAAGCAAGGTTAAGCCTCTAACTTTCATCAGGCCAATCCCAGTGGACCACAGATGATTTTTATGTTGAGGCTCGATGTGAACTGCACTGCCTCCTGAACTGAGGAAGCCTAAGAATCTCATGGGACCCAGTTCTTGTTTCTGCCCTGGTTCCTATCACAAAGTTGAGAGGAAAAACCACCCAGGAAAGTCACCCTAAAGGGATTCTGTCTGTGACCAAGCAAGGGCTGATCTCTGAAGGAGCGAGATGCCAAGCTGAAGAGGAAAGGTGCAAAGAGCTTAGGAAGAGAAAACTGATCTACGTCCCCTTGCAAACCAAAGAGAGTGGACTCCGGGCCAGGGTCTGTGTAAGTGCGGACGAAATGAGCTCAACTAGATCGCAAGAAGAAGAGTAAGTTCAACAGCACCAAATGGCCGAGCAAATGAAAGCATAGCTCTTTGCTGGTTGGAAGATGACTTAAAATATGCAAATAAAAACACAAAGGAAAATAAACAAAAGGAAGAAAATTTTAAAACCTTGCCACGTTAGAAAATTTGCCATGGTAGAAGCTCCTAATAGCTTATGATACAGTAGTTTAACATTAATAAAAACTAATTTTATAACCACTAAATTCAATGCATGAATGCATAATTTTTTTTTTATTTTTGAGATAATACAATTGCCTCATTTCTCCCTCTAGACCCTTCCATATATAACTCCTTGCTTTCTTTCCAATTCATGCCCTCTTCTTTTAGTAATTGTTGTTACATGCATATATAAATATATATATATTTCTAAATATAACACACTTTATCTGTATAATAAGATAAGATTTTCTAAGAATAATTTGCTTCAATTAAAATCACAAAGTTCTCATGCTAAAACTGAAACAGGCCCGTGCTTTAGAAGATCATGCAAGGTTTCACATGGCAGCTGACAGTCCAGGGAGCAGACACTGTTCACCAGCTTTTGGCTGAGAGTTGCTTTGAGGCTCAGGGACCGAGTTTACCAATGGATGGGTCAGATCTTCTGTGGAAGGCGTCAGTGGATTTATATCTCAGGGTAAGCATCAAATAGTAGCCTCCATTCATAGTCTTCTGACCTTTGAGAGGCTTGGCTTGCGTGGTGACTTAACAGTGAGTTTGCTGCAAGGAGGTCGGTTGCTCTGTGTTTTCTCTGTGGGATTCTGCAGCCAAGACTGTTTTCATTCAGATAGGAATTTGCAGGCAAAACCATGCCTGCAAAGTTGGTTATTTATGGAGAAGACAATTTTTCAAAGTAAACATCTGAATCTGATACTATTAATAGGTTTGTATTTCTGGACAGGTTTGCTAACATATATAACATACAAAGATCTATTTCTGTTTATTTTAGGGCTGCATCCATTCTAGGTCTGAGGATTGTATTTGATGCAAGGAAGGAATTATAATGCAAATGGGAGATGAGCGATTTGAAAAGAACCAGGATAATCTAAAAGCCCAGTTCATTTTGTAGAAGGATAATAAACACAAGGGTCAACAGATGATTAGACACACAGTTCTCAAGTTTACTCTTAAAACTCAGTGAAAGGAAGAGACAAAAACAAAACAAAACAGGAGATAAACATTACAGAGACTACAAAATAATAATAAATAAAAGTAGGCCACATAATTTGGGGAATGTTGTACTTTGAATTTGAAATGTCCCTCATGGTATCATGTGTCTGAATTCTTGGTCTCCAGTTGGGAAAATTTTAGAACCTTCTGGAGGTAGAGCTTTGTTGAGTGATGGGAATTAGTCTCTCTCTGTCTCTGTCTCCTTCCCTCCCTCCGTCCCTCCCTCCCTCCTTCCCCTCCCTCCCTCCCTCCTCCCTCCTCCCTCCCTCCCTCCTTCCCTCCCTCCTTCCCTCCCTCCTTTCCTCCTGCCCTCTCTCCCTCTCTCCCTCCTCCTGCCCCCTCTTTCTCTGCTCCCTGCATACAGAAGAGGTGTGACCAGCCAGCTTCCTATTTCTCTCACGGTCCATGTTTTCCCCAGGCTTGAGCCCTCAGGAACTGTAAGCCGACATAGACAGACCTTTTCTCCCCTCAGCTGCTTTTTATCTTCATTTATCTCAGCAACCAAAAAGAAATCAATACAGGGACAGAGAGACTTAGGCTAGATGCTTACAGATGAGGAAGATACACGGGAAGATACAAGGAAGCTTTGTAGCTTCCTTGTGAGACAATGGGATACACAGTGGACCTAGGTATGGAGGACCGGGGATAGACTTCTGACCGAACATTCTGGTGACTCTGACTCTTCCTTCAGGTTAACCCTCTTCACTGTAATGAGCCTCGTTTTATGAGATATTCAACATCTTTTGAAATTAACTAGAAAATGTCTCATTTCATTTACTACAGAGTGAGTCTGTGATTAGACTAGGTTCAGGGGTGAAAGTAGGATAGTGGGTGAGATTGACACCAGCACATAGAGAAGAGCAATTGCCCACCCATTCTTGGTCATTTGGTTTTCTGAGATAGAGAACACTGGGATTGAGTGTGTCCTATAGCCCTAAGCCCAGGTAGAAGCCTAGGGAACATTTGGCTGAAAAACCAGAATAGATTAGAAGATAAACAAAACAACACAACAACAAAATACCCACAATATAACATAGCACAAAACCAAACAACATTGGTTGAGTCTCTCATAATTGCTTTCCTCTGGGTGCAACAGAAACGGCTCAGCAGTTAAGAGCACACATTGCTATTATGGAGGACCCAACTTTGATTCCTTGAACCTATGTTGACTAGTTCACAGATACCTGAAACTCCAACTCCAGGGATTCTTAGGCCGTCTGGATTCTTCAGGTACCTGCATTTACATGTGCTTGTGTGCATGCATACATGGGTGCATACACACATAATTAAAAATAACAGAAATAAATCCTAAAACTAATGATGTCACCTGTCCACAAATGACAATACCCAGCAGAATCTCCCTAGTTTATTTTAAACGCCTCATGACTGCACATGAAAAGGAGCAGTGTGACAAGTTATGAGTGTGCTTGTAAGCGTATATTCTGAGGTTCCATTTTCAGTGTTGGGCATGAAGAACAACATGGTTATTTGATATCTGTCCCAGAAGCTAGATCAGACTGTTTTCCACGGATTAAACTGCTTAGAAGACAATATCCTATTCCTATTTCATAGACAATTACCTGAGAAACTTTCTTTTCCAAGGTGGATTGGAGGTTTATGAAATGCAACCTAAATTTCCCATCACAGGATTTAAGGAACACAGTATTAAAATAAGGAAGGAAGAATTTTGATCCAGGTATGAAACACAGGCCATAAAATGCTAGATTACTAGCCAGAAAATTATTGGTCTGGGTACTGAGAAAAAAAAAAAAAGGATTCTCCCAAAAGATTAAAGACCAGATGTAATGTTGGGATTGTTGATTGAAGCATATTTTCTAACTATGGGGGTCTAGAGAGAACTGAATTTAGCTAATAATTCAGAGCCTGGGCTAAGATTTTAACCATACATGTCAGAATATAGAAAGTCCTATTATAGATTTTTTTCTAATAGTGGAGACAAAGGCACTCGGGGGTTTATAAAAAGTCTACTTTAGTGAAGTTTTTTTTTTTTCTTCTCTCGGTTTCCTTTTGACTAAAAAGCTTCCCATTCAAACCCATTGAGATTTGCTCATCATTTGTTGTTAAGCTACCAATATATTTTGACAATAGAATGTAATAATAATTATTGTATTGTACATGCTCTACGCAGGCTCAAGTCGAGTGTGCAGACACTGGGGGAGAGAAGCAATCATTCTGTGTATTTTATTAACACATTCATTATGTGAAGTGACATTGGTTATATCAAGAATGTATAATAGTCTATTCTAAAGTATGGATTTTTTTCCATAAAACAGCATGAGTGTCTCATGCCAAAGCAATACGAACGTGAAGAATATCCATCATAGATTAATAAAGGAAAGATGCAATCATTTTACCAAATGAGACCCAGAATACATCTGCTCCAATAGCTACCAGTGGCTGCTGGATAAACGTGTTCATCCATACCAGGTTAGGGGCATTCATATTCAGAGTAAACATGGCATGACAGCCTCTCAGGTGGCATGTTACAGACACTGTGCTGGGTGCCAAGAGGAAGCAGTCATCTCTTGCATATATTAGTTCTGCCTGAATCAATGATTGCTTCTTTACTGGACAACTTTGTTTATAGTATCACTTTCCTTACATCTCTTTGCTGAAATGGGGTATTAGCAAAATGAAAGCTTTGGACCAAGTCATTCTGAACATTCAAAAGAGCATAGTGGTTTCATTTGAACTTATGGTGAGGTGGGATTGTACTGCAATTCCGGAGATTGACAGCTTAGGTCGATTCTCTTCCAGAGGGCAGTTGTCTACCTAACAGGAAGCACTGTGAACAATGCTTGCAAAGTAGTGTGTATAGGAAAAATGCTGACTCATGACATCTTTGACGTTCTCTCTGTGTAGATAATGAATGGGTGCTTGAGTCAACTGGCTAACCTTGGCAGTGGTCTACTTTGGGAGGTTATTTAGGAAGCCCTTCAAAGATGAATGAAGCTAGAAGGAGGGGACCTTGTGACCAAGAAAGCCAAGAAAGGTAGAGAGACACACAGCAGAGTTGCGTGTGCATGTTTGCATTTTGCCTACTTATGTACACAAAAGATCACATGTAGGCAGTCCTGTCCCTGGTACCTGTGTGTATTTCTATGCTGACATAAGAATGAGCAATTCAGCTAATTTATGGCTTCCTGGCTTTCCCAGTGTCTCCTAGTGCCTTTCATTTGGATATTCAAGACTGGATGATATTTAGAACTTTTCTGGTGAAGCACAGGTGTACAGAGCAGTTTCTTGTGAAGACAAGGCTGTTGTTCTAGTTGAAGGATTTCTGCAAGTTGACTTGTGAAAGATACTTAAAATATCATCATCTATTTGAGAGCCATGGTTCTGTTTTCTTTCTTCTATACTAGGAGGTGAGAGTCTGAAATTATTAGAATTATATGTTTGAAAACTGTAGCCTAGAATAACAGATCAACTCAGAGAGAATTTTTACAGTGTGGACAATGAACTGACCAGAGACACATTGCAAATGAGGGTATGTGAATAGCTCGGATGGGGCACCTACAGTTACTTTAGAGCCTGGAAGGTTACTAATAATTTGACCTTTGGCTATTAAAGTTTTAGGTCAAAACTGTCTGATTTGGAGACAGAAGATTGCCTTCTGTCTCTTAGTGCTGTGCAAACTGAGTGACCGTATACAATGTGTGCCTGACAACGATTTTAAAACAGATACCAGACAAAGTTTCCTTTCGGTCTCTAAATGTTTACTTACACACAGTAGCTGGTCATGAATCTCACCTTGGGTTCTCACTGTCTGTAGTCATAGGTTTAGGATTTAAAAAAAAAGAGTCATTTGCTATTCATGTTGATTAATTCAAGTAACGAAAGAATTGCTTCCTTACAATTCATCAAGACATTTATATCATAAAAATTTTGGAACAGGACTGTTTGGGATTGAGGGCAGTGTACCCTGTGAAACTGCTGAGAGTCAGGACAACCTGCAGTTGAATGTAGAGTCTTGGTGAGGGCAGAGCAGGGAGGGAGGGGTAATGGGAGTTACTGTAGTCTAGAGTGTAGTGTAGTGTAGTGTAGTGTAGTGTAGTGTAGTGTAGTGTAGTGTAGAGCTATGCAAACACTGTTGACCCCACAGCACTGGCCCCAAATGCCACTCCTTCCTTTCTTCTCCTCCTTCCTTTTCATCTCCTTGCCACTGTTCCTTCTCCCTCCCTCCCTTCCTCCCTCCTTCCCTCTTTCCCTTCCCCTTCTCTCCCCTCCCTTCCATTCTCTGCAGAAGCTGATTTCAATGTGGAAAACTAAGAGCCAAACAGGCTGATGGTGTCTTCTGCTGGGTGGATCTTTGTTGGATGGCTCTGTACTTTGAACAGGGTCTCTGTGAAACCTTAGGCTCATACGAGATATTTCTAGAGATTCACATTTAATTCAATATTTGAAATATAGTTCATTTATTTCACAAGCTGTAACCCAAATGAAACAAAACCAAACCTCCCCAAAGCCAACAAAAGCAAACATAAAATGTGCTATTTGCCAACTTCTGGTCCTTTTGAGACTATGAAGTACTTTCTGTGCACGTGGTTTCCTCGCTTCTATGAAGAATTCCAGTCGCAGCCACTTTTGTTTATTTACACGTACACACAACCTTCCTACAAAAGTGTAATTGATCAGGAAGATGGGGTTTGCTCTGGTCTCTGTTTGACTGCAAGCCTGCACATGTCTGCTCTTGTAAAATTATACAAGTGAGCTCACTAGTTCAATGTATGAGTGCTTAAGCTCAATTAAATGCCAGGCAGGGCTTGGGCACATCTGCTCAGCTCCAGCCCTTATCATGCCTCGTTAGACAATTGTGCAGTAATAAGTGAACTCCACGCATAGCATCATGACCATATTGTGCAAAAAATAGTGTCAGATGTCATTTGCCTAAATTAAATATATGCATAAGTGTAATCTTTAAAATTGAGGCAAAATAATTGCTGCTTAAGCTGGAGATGGATGGTTAATTGAAAGCAGGAAGTTTCAGGAGGAAATAAAATGTCATGGTAGATATTAGAAATCCTATGAAGGTCAGATGACACAAGTGTTGTACCACTCCCAAATGCACAGCAATCGACACAATGTCCCCATTGTGTTTATCAAATTAAGTTCTGCCAAGTTCACTTCTCTGTGAATGCTGACCAATTTTGAAGTTATGAAAGAAAATCTTCACCATAAAATTAAGAGTCTCCGCATCTGTGAATGCAATCTGAGCCATTCAACATTCTTGAAAAAAAAAAGTGTACTTAAAAATGTAAATCTGTCAAGAAAATGAATAGTGTGGTTTAAAAGTATGGTGTTGTGAGCAGAAGGGAGACACGAGATATCAGGAAATGCTCCTTTCCCCCAGTGCTATGAATTTGTGATGGTCTTGGTGGGTGAGCAGGCTTTGAATGCACACTGGCTGCCATTGCTGTAGACACTGTGCAAGTTATTAAAGAGTCACTGTGAATAATTGCTTCTTTCTAAAGATGGAACTATTCGAATTCAACTATTTCCATATCTGAATACTATATATCACAGTAATTTGGGTTTTTTTTTTGTAAGAAATGGCTATATAGATAAACACACATACACACAAACACAAGTACACAGGAACACATAAAAACACACACACATACATACATACACACAGAGAGACACACATAAACAAACACAGATACACACCTACACTCTCACAGGCTCACACAACTACACACACACACACACACACACACACACACACACACACACACACAATTACTGGGTGTTCAGGTATCACCCCTGTTGCTGTGATAAAGCACCCTGAGCAAATACATGTCAGGAAAAGAAGGGTTTATTCTTCTGTTATAGCCCATTATGTTGGGGAAGTCAAACCAGAACTCGAACAGAAAAGCTAGTCACATAGCATCTACAGTCAAGAGGAGAGACAAAAGAACACTCCAGGGAGCCTGCTCATTCACTCTCCGTTTACATGCACCAGTGTCCAGCACATACAACGTGGATGGTGATCCATGATGAACTGGGTACTTCTACTTTGTTTCATAATCAAGACAACTCTCCATATACATGCTTCTCATAATCTAGATAAGAAATAAAAAGGTGTATTTGTTATCATTCAGAGCTTTTTAGTAGCATGGTCAATCTTATTCAGATAGTTCCTTACTTAGACTTTCTTTCCAGGTGATTCTAGGCTGTTTCAAGTTAACAATTAAAATAAACCAGCATGCTAGGGGAAAAAAAACCATTTAAATACATGGAATGAACAAACAAGTGTTTAAGCTTTATGTTAATTTTTCAGAACAAGCCAGCAAACGAGTTTTCCAAAGAAATTAGCATTGAGGACGTAATGGCTGTAAAAATACTCAGGCTTTTGATTCATGTAAGAGCGTTGCCAAAGTAAGTTCAGACAATTGTGGTGTGTTGTATAGACAGCCATTCACTGTAAAGCAGATTAATGAGCATCTTTCAAAACAGTGTTCAGTTTTTATGAGGAGTATTGCCAATTTTAAGGTGTATTCGTTACAATGAAGAATTTTTAGTAGGGTTTGTGGTTTCATATTGGGGATCCAGAATTCCCGTTTTAGTTGAGGTTAGTTGGTTCTGCCAAGACCAAGTTTTGCTACAAATCTCTCAAATGAGATGAGGAAAAAAGTTCCCTCGTGGTAATAGCACCTTTTACAAAATCTCACTGAAAGCGTGGTTGTGCTTATTTTTGTCTCTCGCTGACATTTTTAATAATCTGAAAGAACTCGATATGCAATGCAGGCTTGTGATGTTAATCTCATTTACAACTACATATAAAGCTTTAGCAATAAAACCAAACTTAAGGTTTGAATTCAATATGGAAAGTAAAGTAAATTTGATTCTGATGCAGCTGAGTGACTATGATATGAAGATAGGCATTGAGATGTGTGGGATGCTTCCATGGTATTATTTAATGTCTCATGTTTCAGTCCATGTGTGTCTGACATAATTCTACATGGTCACATACTCAAGAAAGACTCACGGAGAAAATGTTACCAAGGTGTGATTCTGAAATACTGCTAACTGTGAAACTTGCCAACGATAAAAATGTTGTGCTCCTCTGAATGTCTGGGTGTATTTCAAGATGTGTAGGGTTGAAAACTAAAAAGGTTAAAAATGAAACTGTTGTCTGTGCAAACCAGGATTTCTTCTGCTCTTAACAACCCGAACAAACAGAAACATAAATGAGATCATTATGTTGAAATCACATTACTACTGCCAGCAGTAACATGTGGTTTAGGAGTCACATGTATAATTGAATAATCTGTTTTCTCATTGATGTTTGAAGGAGATATTGACATTTAAACTTATGTGTTTTCATTTTCCAAAAACATAAATTAGTATACTTATTTTATTTCTCGATACAGGCTGTCAATATGTAGCCCAGGATGTCCTGTTACTTGTCATCTAGAACAGGCTGGGCTCAAACTTATGGGAATGCTCCCATCTCAGCCTCCAGAGTTTTGATATTGAAGACGTGAACTCTCCCGTGTAGTCATCTATATAGATTGTTATTATCTTTACTGGAATTTCTGTTCAAGATGCATTAGTTTTATTTCATTTTACTTTTCTTTTCACTTTCACAGCTATGTTATCTTTCAAAGACAAAAAAGATCAGGCAACAAAACTAAATAAACGAAGCCATGGTGTCCACTGCTTTCCTGGTTGCTTGCAGAACTCAAAACACGGAATACGTAAAGAATTCTACACATGGACTCCAAGAGATGATTCAATAAATATGTAGTAACTACTAATACGTTCCTAGGAACTCTATATGAAGTAACCAAGAAACATCTTCCATTTAGTCTTTGACCACTGACTTAGAAACAAAACTCTTCATGAGCATAACAAACAGAAACAGACACAGTGTGTAAAGTTGAGAATGGAATCTGAGGGTGGATCAGATGTTCTCTGTGCTATGGATGGTTATGGGAGAGATGGCTATAAATCAACCTGGGATGCTTGAGGACTAAAAAAGAAAGACTTTTAAGTGGTGTGACATCAACTGTAAGTACCATGTAGAGCAATAATGTTGCAGGAAACTTCCATGCTGGTAGAACAATGTTTGGGCTAATTAAATGCTAAAGCTAGACCCAGTGTCCTGACATCCCCAACATGCTTGGTAGCAGAGTAGTAGTCAAGATGGATGCACCCAAGATGTGGAAGTCTGCATGCATTGACGATCGAGACTTTGCTTGTTTCTGTTTTTCTGGAGAGGTAATAAACATTTACTGGGATAATAACCAACGACTAGGATTGCATAGCACAAGGCTTTCCTGTTGCTAAGCTAAGAAGTGTTGATTTCAATTTTCTGAATCTTATGGTACATCTGTTTGTCACTGTTGTCTGCTGAAGCTAGCACCTGTTGAACATGAGCCACATGTTATCTTGGTGGAGTATAAAGGAAATAATTGTTGAGGGCAACCAGCTCTAAGACAAATTATAAAAAAACTGTCTCATTTCCTGGTGGAAATGTTCGTTGTCCTTAGATGTCTAGTGCACATATGCCTGTTTCTACAAAATGCCCAGAGCCCCACACTCTGCTTCAAGGAGCCTTCTTGCTCTTCTCAGTCTGTAGCAGACGCCCTTCTTCTACAGCTTCAGATCACAGCATCTTTACAAAGCGTTGATAACCCATAAGGGTCAATGTGGACAGTATTCCCTTAGATCACATGGTAGACCACTGCTATTAAGATTCACATTCAGCTGATAAAAACTTCCTTGGCTACTGTATTCTGACATCACCCTAGGGAGTGGTAGGAGGGGAGATGGAAGCTAGTTTAGGGAATAGACTCAGCTATCCTAATGAGAGCAGACTGATGTCATTGGGCTGCATGATTTAGTCTCTTTCCACTGTCCCCAAGCAGGGGTGCTCAATAGAAAGTATGTAGTATTGGTAGATTACCATCATGGGGACCACATGATCTTGATCAGACAGATTTCCTCTAACCCATAGAGGAAGGAGGGTAGGAAAGAGAAGACAGGTCCAGAAGTTTCGTTATCATTTCTACCAGCCAACAAAACTTTAGAAGCTTTAACTTTTTATATTTCATATGGCAAATAGTTAATTTTTCACATTCTAATTTAAAAATGTAATGTCTAACACAACTTCAAAAAACCATGGTTTTTTTCCATTGATTCTGATTTTGTTGCTCACATTTGTGAGGTTCTTTAGTGGTTTCTTTGTCTCTCCTTGTTTCTCACCTACTTACCTCACTGTCTCAATGCTTGACAAGTTGAAAATTACTGATTTAATCACATGGCTCTCACTCAAGGACAACTGAGAGTTGCATGGTGGGGGGAATCTTTTATTATTAATAAAAATATTTATGCTTAAAAAGGATCAGTTCTTTTTGAAAATAGTCCCATTTATAGGTTTAATCGAGAGACTCTCCACAACAAAGTGTTAAAGTACCAACCAGAAGTATCTATAATTATGACCAGATTTGTAAAACTTGTCTTTGTAAATGGTCAAGTTGAGAACATTAAAGTAGACCTTAATTTATTATGTCTGGCATCTTTATAAGAAAGGGAAATATTGGGAAATGTTGAAGTGTCGGACAGAGCAAACAGTATCCACAAGTCAAGGAAGTTTGAGACTATCAGAAGTTGAGAGAGAGGCACGGAGCACAATTCCCCTCATGGCTGTCAGTAGGAGCCAACTCTCTGAAAATGTCATTTTGAGAGTTTAGACTCCACTGCTAGAAGACTGTGTATTTCTGTGTATTAAGCTCACCTCACAGTACAGTGATGTGGCAGACATACACATGGCCAATGATTCTCCTCCAACGGCAGGGAGTTTATGAGGCAAATGGTCTGCTGCTCATGCCCAGCTCACCCCAACTCACCTCTGTCATTAGTATAATTCCCTTGCTAATTGCCTTGCACTGATCTATCACTATATATTTCCACCTTCCTCTGGATGAAAATCTGTTTCTAATTGCACCCATGCCCAAGTATAAATGACAATGGAATGTAACGCCATGCCTTTTTAGGGAAAGACTCTGCTATTGTGTGTAGCTTTTCAATCCCAGGATCTAAAGCTCTGAGACTAGACTAACCAAACAAAGGGAGATCCCAACCTTGACATTCTTTCCTTTCTCTTCATCTATTAAATTCCCAGTATTTCTTCCCTGAAGCCATAAGGAGAAAACTGTGTCTTCAGAGCGAGAGAAAAAATGCAGAACAGGTAATTATCCTGTTAATTTTAAGGGTATAATTTTAGGCCCTAAGGTGAATACTTTTTATTGGAATTATCCAGTTTGGCGGCACAGTGAAAGCCAACGACAACACGAGCGAGTCAGACTTTTGCTTGTTTCCAATTCTGTGGCTTTGTCCCTTTCAGACAGTGGCTTGAGCTTGGAGGATGAACTCCTGGCATGTCCGGTATCCCATTAGAGTACAGGGACATCTCTGTGCTGCTCTTCAGCAGGTACATGGTATTGTGTAAGCCATACCAAGGGGAACCCAGTGTGATTAAAGCATTTGTGGCTCATCGCTAACTATAGAAATCACTGTAAGTGGATTAACGTAGGAAATACACTGTGATGCATGAGCTTTCCCCTGAGAACTAGATGCACACGAGAAGCTAAATTTTCAAAAACTACAAAGTTGATGTTCCCTCATAAAAAAAATGTGGATTCATAATTCAGACTCCCTTAATCCCTGGCTCTACTGAAGTCAGTGTGTAACATTTATGTGCTAGTGCTGGGTGAAGGTTTTACTTGAGTCACATCTGTCTTGACTCGAAATCCTGAATGTGAGTATCTGCAAGCAAGCATGGTGCTTCTCTATGAAAATGTGGTCCTATCCCAGTACTGTGTGCACGCCTCTAATCCCAGCACAGGGGAGTTCAGGCCATCCTTGGTAATATAGCAAGTTTGAGAGCAGTCTGCTTGACATGCGAACCTGTCTCAGAGGAAACTGAATGAGTGAATGGGACCTGAACTGTACAAGTGACCTTTGAAAATGCAGCGAGAAGGTCCATCTAGCTACATCAGACTCTACCTCAATGTGACATAAGAAAAATTAGATCTTTCTTCTTTCTTGGGGCCGGAGAAATGACTCAGCAGTTCAGGGCATAAACTGTTCTCGCAAAGGACCGAAGTTCAGTTCTCAGCACCAGCAGCAGACTGCTCCCAACATCCACAATTCCAGTTCTAGGGGATTGACGGCCATTTTCCAGTCTCTCTGGCACCTACTGTCACTTTTCTCTCGTTTCCCTCTGTCTGTCTGTCTGCCTGCCTGCTTGCCTGCCTGCCTTCCTGTCTGTCTGTGTCTCTGTTTCTGTCTCTTTCTTTCTCTCTCTTATACACACACTTCAAAATAAAATATGCCTTCAGAAAAAGAAAGTGGCACCAGAAACAATCTCATGAATTCTTGAAGGATGGAGGTGACTGGTTCAGACGAAAGAATCAAGGTGGAAAGCACTCAGCATAAAACTCTTTCAACATGTCTTTTGTTAGGTAATCTTATCCATGGCATGTCTATCAGTAACATTGTCAGAGGCTGTAATTGAAAGGATGTATTAATTATTATCAGTCACCTGCAGCTCTCCTGCTGTGGGTAGACGGATGTCTTCATAAAAAGATGCCATAGATGTTTTCTACTGTGCAGGAAGCTGCAGGGGTGAATTTTTATTCCTCTGTAGGTTAAGACACATTGGATCCGGTTTCCTTTCTAATGCCAATCTTAAATTCTTGGCTAGGCTAATAAAGGTCCTGGAGATAAAATGTCCAGCATGCTTTGGTCTTGTTCCCCTCGCTCGTTCCAGTCTCTCTCTGGGAAGGGAGCCATGAAGAGCACAACATGCTTAAAAACTCAGTGGCCTGGGCACGGAGGACTGCTGGCAGCTCTGGTTCCACAGCTCCCTTGGTCTTGGGTATTCAGCTGCCACCCACCCGCCGCCCATTCTGCATGCCCTTACAGAGCATGTACTGATGAGTTTCAGCAGCTCTCAGCTTGCCCTTCATTTTTACCATCTCCTCCCTTCTACATTGCAATTTTGTAGAGACAGGTAGTTAGTTGTTACACGAAAGGAGTAGATTGGCCACACATTGGGAAAGACCTCTTAATAGTCAGCTGTTATTTTTTTTTAAATCATAATTGGGGTAAAATGTGCAGCATAAACCTGCTTGTTTTCAATTGCTTTCTTGCCCAGTGATTTGGGATAGTTCCCGGATTGTGATGAACTTTTTCACATCTGCTGTCTTGGGTCCGAGTGCACTTAAATGAAAGTGAGAGTCAAGTCATTGCATAGCAGCCCTAACAGCCTGTCTGTCTTCAGCTATGAACATGGCCCTAGCTGATGGGAAATGATTCCAGCAAGGCAACATGGAAGGCTAAGATTCGCTGCCAGGAGGCGAATCCCTGCAACAGTGCTCCTGGGAAGAGCCTGCTGTTTTTCTTTGCCAGAACCTTTTCGTTTACGTATGTGTTTGGATTCTTCTGGAACTCATTTATGTCATTATCTTCTGATTGCTTCTGACAATTTACAATTATTGAAACTCACAGAAGGAGACTGGGAGATGAGTGTTCATTTTTATCTCATGAAACACCAGCAGGGTTCTCCCATGAGAAACAACTCACAGTGACTAGGTCTTAACGATACGTTCCTGGCCAGGTACTGTCACTTCTCCAAGAATTGCTTGTGTTTGGGTTGGGAAACCTATTTTTATTTCAGTTTCTGGAGCTCCACGGATACAGTGTCTGGTATGGCAGAAAACCCAAGGTTTATCCCCAGTGCTACATAAACTGGACACAATGACACAAACCTAGTCCTAACTCTTGGGAGATAGAGGCAGGAGAGTCAGTTCAAGGTCATGTTCAGCTACAGAGAAAGTCTTAGGTCAGCCTGAGATACATGAGTCCTATCATTCTTTTAAATTCAATTTTATTATTTCTTCCTTAGATTTGTTAGAAATAAGTACAGCAGATGAAACTAACTACCAGGCTTTCTTGACCTCTCATGGTTTATTTACTTATACTTCGATTGGTGAAAATGACATAAAATCAAATCTGTTTGAAAAATGATGGCCTTGCCCTGAATTCTATAGGCCCGAATCTAAAACTGACAGGGTAATGGTTTGCCCGTTTTGGATACCCATATTGTAAACGAAATTACTACGTTATGTATTCAGTCTCTAATGTTCTAGGATCTCGCGATGTATACAAACTCTACCGATAGTGATAGTGTTCTTCTTGTACTGAAGTCTGTATGCAGATTCTTGAGATTTTGACATAACTCAGGAAACTGGCCATGCATCCAGGGACCTGGCCATAGAGGAACCATTCTTCCCACAGCTCTGTCCTGTGTGATCAGGCACTCACAACAGCATCTCACGGCCACTTACAACTCTAATGCTTCCCTCACTTGGTCCAGTAGCAGCAAAATGCTTTTCCTCTTTGTCCCCACCAAGCAAAATATTTTATTACTAAAATTTATCTTTTCCATCAAAGAAAGAAAAGTTTAAAATTTGTTCATGTATTCAGTAGTAGGAAATTTCAGTTTCAGAGGTATTACATTTACTGGTAAGATTTGTTCAATGTCATTAACATTTTTAATCCAAGCTGGTGACAGAGCTCAGGTATGGACTACTTACCTTGCACGACAGTGCCTTGAGTTCAGTCTCCAACACTGGAAAAAAAGAGAAGGAATTCATTTATGACAAGCTTTCAATCTTTCATGTCTAGCAAAGGAATTTAAAAGTAATTTGGTTCTTCAAAACTTTAGAACAGTGGATATTGCAACTTACTTAAATCTTCACTATAAAACTCGAGGAATTGAAAAATTAAGTTGTCTAAGCCATTTTTAAAAATCTCATTTCCGCAAATGAATACTCCTTCTTTCCCATAACACCCTTGCTTACAGAGGACTAATTCCTGCCTTCGAAGTATATGACATAACATCTGGCAAGTTTGCCCCAGTCATAAGAGATGTCACCATCTCTAACAATGCCACAGCCATTTTCTCTCTAGACAGTATTATGTAATTATTATTGCCAAATATGGTTCTCAAGAATCATGCATTAACTATCCAGCTTAACTAGAACACCGACTATTCAGATTACATCATGACTATTCACAGGGGCCCACAGGGAGCATAGGACTTTGGTTAGGAAAACTCATTTTGCACTTTGAGACACCAGCTTTGAAAATACTGTTCTGTTGTTCACTTGAGGTAAATTAATGCCTCTCTTCTTTCCTTTTGCTATCCATAAAATGTAGATAACAGCAATATCCATTGGTATGAGAGGTAAGTCAGATATTATAAAGAAGGTGTGTCATAGACAAGTGCTCCCTGTTTGTCAGACATTAATGTAATGTTGCTTTGTCTCTGAGACCCTGCTGTTTGAGGGGCATATAACTACTTTTTTTGATATCATTTATTATTTTGGAATTACTGTTGACACCAGTTCATAAATAAGTTATTCTTCTGGTGGATGCCATGCAGAAAGAGCTGCAGTGGGCAAGTGAGATTCCTGAAGATGAACCACCATTTTGCTTAGCTGTGGTGGGTGTAACTGGAGAGGCATGGCCCCAGAGACTTTGTCCCAGGATCGATTCTTGCGCTACGGATGTGCCCTCTCATGTTTGGTATTGCTATGTTCCTCATGTGATTGAACATGAGGAGTCCCTCACTGCCTATCGCCTGGTGGGATAACTTCCTGAGTGGTAGCCCGCTTTGTTGGGCAAGTTTTCTGCAGATCAAGATGAAGATGAATGTTCTTGAGTTAATTCTGTTTAGATGAATTAATGATTTTATGGAGTTCATGCTTTGATTTAAGTAGTTTAAAACATTAGTTTAATTTAAATATTTTTGGGAAGCCAGGGTAGTTGATAGAAAGATTGAAGTTAAAGAATGTGCTCCTTCCTTGTAGACTAGCAAGAGCGACATAGGCGAGAGAAGAAGGGTAGTGAGCCTTCATGCATTACAAAGATGTAGTTGTAGTAGCATGAAAAATGGTCTTGGGACACGCTAATGATCAAAGAAAACATGCATTCTAGATTGGGTCTGAGTTCCTAGATCTTGTATCGAGGGATGTGGCCACATGTTTCAGTGTGCAGCATGAAAAGGAAGTTCGTAAACAAAGAGTAAGTAATTTTATTGTGAATGTAAGAATAGAGAACAGTTTAGCTCATCAAGATTTCAAAAATAAGACATAAGATCGATGATGATCCATTTCTTGGTAAATACAAATTGTTGTCAGCTCAACATAGGGAAGAACTTGCAACTATAGACTGGCTTGCTTAAATTTTGTTAATTTATGAGAAAAGAATTATTGATTTGGGTTGATGGGAAATGTTTAGTTAGGTATGAGTTTCAAGAGAAATACGCAAGCAATAATCCTGTTGTAATTTCCTTGTGTGTAGTGATTTTAATCAGTTTCTGAAGAATGTGGTTGTGTGGTGATTGTCTTTAGAGAATATGTAACTTGTTGGTATGAGGTCATCTGTCTTTTCCATACAGAACTCTGTCTTGTGTGGTATAAAAAGGCTAAGGAAAAAATAAAGTTGTTGGAAGCTGCTCATTAGAGTTTTATTCCAGCCATCCTGTCTGTCTGTCTGTGTATGTGTGAAGTTGTTGGAGCTTGTAGGAACTTGCTTCATCCATCAAGTGTGTGTATCTGCTTATGATTTTTTTCTCTTTCTTGCTGGCCCCAGAGAATTAAATCTTGCTTTGCTCCATTAGAAGTCTAGTGAATGACTTTCCACTGACTGCCCCCTAGACCCTCCTGGGTTAACCCTGTAATGTCAAAGCTGGCCTTCGAAATTCTTCATTCTGATGCCCATGTTTTGGGGTTGTAATGTGGCAATGTGGTTGTAGCACATTCATGAGAGAAGTGGACTAAAAGGAATACAAGATTTACACTGACATGTTGGTATGGATCTATGCTTCTTAGTAGAAGATTCTAAGTTCTAACATCTTCAATGAGTATTTCTTCCATCTTGGACAGAAGAAGCAATTAGTTCTGAAGTTGTTTGCTGAGAAATGCCAAGCCACCCTGCTGGCAATGGAGAAGAGTCCTGGGGAGTAAAAGCATCCTGTTTAGATTCAAAGTCCTAATTTTTACTCTGTTTCTGAGGGGTTGGTAGAGATGTCATACAAAAATTTTGTCTCTTGGAACTTCCCTTTCTACATACACAGTAGATCTGATTCAGTCAGATATCATATTATATTAAGTTTTTCAGAACCATATTTGGCAAGAGTAACTAGGGTTGACTAAGTTTGAGAGGCATAGATAGATGTTTGTTTGGTGACTTGACTTCATAAGATTTCACTGGTGGTGACAACCTCTTGGGTATTGAGTGGCCAGATGCTTTGTAACCTCCTTCTTTGTGATCACCCAGATTTTTCTTGGTCCTTTCTAACTCACCAAGCTGCTCTGGATAAAGATATCTATGTTCAGAGCAGCGTCATGTGTTAGCATTCTCTGCTCACCAGACTCCCATTGTCAGCCAAACAGTTTCCACCTGGAGGATGGGAAGGGGTCATTGTGTGCTGCCACACAGAGTAGAATTCATTTAATGTAATTCTACACATTTTACCAATCCATGATAGTTTTGATTAAGAATCCATATTTCTGAAAATATGCTTCTTAAACACCAGAAGATACAGGGGCTAGCAGTCTTCAAAGTCTGGTTTTTGCTGGGGACTGAATATAGTTTGCCCTTTAAATTCCTGGTTTCTAATCACCAGCAGAATGCGATGATTGGCAGGTACAAGGATGAGTGGGTCTAGGAAATGAACTCTCACAAATATTTTCTCATGCCTTTCTTGGCCAAGCCAAATCAACTCACATCCTTTCTGTGGCCGCTATTTCCAGGCTACATAAATATCACTATTGTTAAAAATAGGATGCTATAATGATATCTTATTAAACATAGCTGAATGTATTCCTTTATTGTGTCAGAGGATGGAGGTTATCAAAACGGATGTTAAAGCATTTTATAAAAATGGACATACTGCTTATAGTTAAAAATATTTCCCATCCTTGTGAACCATTTTCTTTCATTTATTTGGACTGTAAGCTATTATATTTCTATTAAATTATATTGTTCATTATCATATCTTATCCAATCATATATGTGTATATATATATATATATATATATATATATGATTATATGATTATATATATATATATGAGTATACATACATACACACACACACACAAACACACACACACACACACACATATATGCCAAATTTACAAGGGAGAAAATGTATGTCTTATGAAAAACCTTTGTCTTTGGTTTTCTACTGCTTTTTATTTCCAGATCTGATATTCTTTTTGGGTGGGATTACTTTTCAACCTACTGGAAATCTAGGCTGAGAGTGATCTGTCCCTCCAAACTCTGTAATTCCAGCTTCACTGCTCTCCAAGTCTTTAGATGGCCAATGACCTGACATATTGGGTTTAGTCTGGAGGACAAGTGCATACAGAATCATATTAACTAACTAACTAACTAACTAACTAACTAACTAACTAAGTAAATAGTTAACTAACACATTAACATATTAAGCGATTTACTTAAGATTAATATAGAACCATATAGAATATGTTCTTGTATATATATATACACACACACACCCCAAAATTATGTGCAATACCACACTTCAAAAATTTAGTTATTATTTTTCAGGAAAATGTGCATCAAAAGAACTCCAGTAAGGACACCTCCTGAATAATAGATGTTAAGACCAGTATGGTGTCATTTTTGCAGAGACAGTAAGGACTTGGTTGATGGAACACTTATGCAGTTAATTCTGTGGTTGAGACAAAGAACTTAGCAATGCATGCCTGACCATTGTTCTGAGAAATGGTATTGTGTAGTGATCGCCTGTAAAGCACGGATACACAAGCAAGCGGAAATAGCTATAGCATGCATCTCCAGCTGAGGTGTGAAACAGCAGTTCTGTTACATAAAGAACACATTTATTGCTCTCTTCTTCCTGACAGGGCCTATGATGTGACCAGCTGTAATGGACTATCCAACAGACTGTGAGCCAAAGTAAAACTTTGCTTTTTTACATTGTTTTTGCCATAGTAACAGAAAAATAACAGAACAGCACCCATATATTGATAGCTTCTTACAATCCAGACTCTTTATCTTCTTCACCCACCTACTCTACTGGAATGTTCAACAGGCACACTCTCAGTGTGGAAGCCATCTTTCCATTCCAGGAGTACAAAGACGTGTTCTATCACAATGTTCCTCTGTTCAAATCCCTTCAATGGCTGACACTTGGAATAAACTCTCCAAATTGTCTTGGAGTCTGGCAGTTGAAGCAGCCACTCTCATGGGCTGAACGCATCCATCTTTTCTTTACTCAATCACTTTGCCCTTCCTTGAGCACTGTAGGGATTTCCTCACTTTTTACGCTTGGCTTTTGCCAGAATTTTTCCTCCAGTTATTCTCAATGCTCAGCCCTGAACTTCATTCCATTTGCTGTTGAAGTTTGCCTTATCCCATGCTGGTACTTAGGTCTGAGTCATAGTACTTACTCTAATTGAACATACATTATTTTATTTATTGTGTCATTTGTCTTTCTCACTGGTCTAGAAGCTCTGTGAAGAGAACAGGTTTTACCTGTTTTCCTCACTTCTATAATTGCCACAAACAAGATGGTGACGACCCAGTACACTTTCTGAACCACATGAAGAATATTAAAGAATAAGCGTGGTTAGAGTCTATTATCTATCCATGCATTGTCTTTACAGGCCTACAGACCAGGAAAGAAACACACAGCTACTTTACAATCTGCAGTTTTTGGATACCCTGTCAGGCCTCTGCACTTTCACATCATATTGTATCATAACCACTGGCATTGTCCACGTATACCACAGAGCAACACTTGTCTTTCAGGAGTCTGTCTTTCAGAGCTCGGTAGTATTTAATTCGACCTTTTGTTCATGTGTTTTTTCATGATTGGGTAAGAACTTCATGTGAGTAATTCTCATTATAAACACAATAAACCCACAGTCTAGGAGCTGAAATCAAAACCCTATTACTTAATCGAGACCAAGGCATGTTGTAAGCATCCAGATTCTTAAGTATTTGAGTTAATTAAAATGATTTTTCTGTAGCAGCAACTTCGATTAAAGCAGAAGGTATAAACAATTAGCTTTCAGCCTAGAAGTTTAAGCAGGAAACAATTCTAAGTTCTTCTTTGGGCTTTTACCATTTAGATAACTATGACTTCTCAACCTTTATCTGGAGCCCAGATTGTTCCTGAACACCCAACTCAACTCCTGCTACTGATCTATCAACCAAATATTTCCTTCTACTTGTAACTTGGCATCTTCAGATGCATGATCTAGCACTAGATACTTCCAGATTCCTTTATATTTCATGTCAGTGCCACCACACACTCAGTGGGTCTAAGCATAAATTGGATGTTATGAGGCAGCCATATCTAAATATATTCTACTAAAGATGTTGAGTGTGCACATTTGATTAAAATAAAGATTATATCCTTGAGTTAGTGATATCTAAGAAGGGATTGAGACAAAAATCATAATTTCATTTTATTGTAGTTACTGGTAAGAGTGTTATGGTATGTGGGGAAAGTCCTTTAAGATTTGCTTGGAGATTTATTGCAAAACTCTCTGTACTGAATATTGAAGGATGAATCTTGGTGCTGTAAAGCAGGGAAAATATATCAAGCAGAGAAAGCAATCAAAGCAATAGCACAGATGAGTCACAAAGCTTAGAGATTGAAGTGTGGTTTGAGCCATTTATATAACAATATTGTAAAACACAATCAATATCAGGCAGTAGGGGTAAACTCTGGAGTTGACGGTATATATAGTGAAGTACATAATGAGCCTGCGCCACACTAAGAAGCTGTGGGTAATATTGAACTCTGGGGAAATTTTAAGTGGAAGCATACATGGTCAGACTTGATTTAAGATCCATCACATTAGATTTTTTTTGTTGGAAGGATGTAGCAGGAAGTAGAGAAGATGGAGTGAGCTGGAACAAAAAGGTATTGCTTTCATCGAGGCAAGCAGGAGACCCCCAACTTAAATGGGAAGACTAGCAGGTAATACAGAAAATTAAAGAGAAAATTTTATTATTGTTTTAAGAGATTTATTTACTTTTATTTTATACCTGGGGTGTTTTGCCAGCGTGCACATATACACACCACATGCTGGAGTACCTGTGGAAGCAGAAGATGTTAGAGCCACTGGAAGTAGAGCTACAAACAGTTGTAAACCATAAAGTGTGTAAAGGGAATCAAACAGGAGTCCTGTTCGAGAACTGCAAGTGGTCCAGGAGGTGGTGGTGCACGCCTTTAATCCCAGCACTTAGGAGGCAGAGGGAGGTGGGTATCTGAGTTCAAGGCCAACCTGGTCTACAGAGTGGTGCTACACAGAGAAACCCTGTCTCAAAAAAACCAAACCACCACCACCACCACCACCACCAGCAATAATGACAAAAAGCACAGCTAGTGACAGGTGAGTCATCTTATAGGGCCTTGAGCCTCTATCAGTCCCAAAGGAGACATTTTTAACTGTCAAGTGATTAATTTTATGACAAACTATGTTAAAGGAGGAGCAAAGACACTTTTTGTGCTTTGGAGACTACTATTAGTATCCAAGAGGAAATGTGCAGTTTCTATTGTTTTTGTTTTTAATTTTAGAGATAATATGAACCCTGTTTAAGATGCGTTTATTTAACAACTGGTTAGGAGAGAGCCAGGCTTATAGATACAACAATTAAGTAAATAAGACAATCTGAAACTTCAAAATAAAATGATGACTTCACAATGAATATCAGCAGGATACAAGAGTTCTTCAAAATCACAAGAGTTGTCTACCTGTCTCGAGCAGGTCACAGCGAGGTTTTAGTATCCTTGTGGGGAGACAGATCCTTCTCCACTCAGGGATCGTATGCTGGATTAACTGTGAGATTATCAGCTCCACAAGAGGTGAGAGAGTACGCCAAAGATGGAAGGTTTGACATTCAATTTCTCTTTAATGATGCACAGCAAACAATATATTCTCACCAATGCTAAGGCTATTGCTACAACAAGGTATTGCCACATTTCTTGTTCATTCCATGCATTGTCTCTATCAATATCGGCACAATGAACGCAAATAATAAATTTCTAATTACCAAAGAAATAAGCATAGAAATAAGTACATCATTCATTCATGGGTTATACGACCTGAGTCCTTATGGTGGTTTTGGTTTCAGGTCTGGAGTCTGGGAAGGTGGTTGCAGACTGCGGCTTCCAGCTAATTTGACCTCGTAGGGTGCTTGACCTCGAAGGTGGAGGTGTCACCACCGATGCTGTCAGTCTCTCGGTTGTAGTTCAATCTCAATGCTTGGATGTTGAGGAGGCTTGGTCGGAGGATCACATTAAGCAGTCATGGCTACCAGTGTGTGATGATGTGCTCCGGTCATGCTCGATTTGACGTCACTGCTGACGTTTGCAGCAGGGTTATCGCCGGGCTCTGACTTCATTACAGCTGGTTATCCTGTTAAGGGCCTGCTCCTTATACGACCCAAGAGGAAAACAGGAAGAGCAAGGCACGTGGCATCTGCCTTTAATCCCAGCTCTCAGAGATGGAGGCAGGAAGCTCTCCAAGAGGTTAAGGTCATCCTGATCTACATAGCGAGTTCTAGGCATAGTCCATCTCAAGAAAGGGAAGGAGGTAAAACGGAGGAAGGAAGGAAAAAAGAGAGGGAGGGAAGAAATGAGGACTAAATGTCAAGAACAGAATCTTCAGAAAAAAAAAATCTGAATTTAAAAGCACACAAACAAGGCATTATCAAGTTGATAAGGAAAACCAGGCAGAGCCAATCTAACACAATGACTCACTTAGGAAAAGAAGGAAAGCTGAATCCCATGAGAAGGTTCACTAAAGTGTGAGCCGAACTGTGCTGCCTGTAAGCTAAGGTGAGTGGGAGACTGGCTAGAGTGATCTCTGCTGTGGAGGCAGCAGCCACTGTGTGGTTTATAGGCTCCTGTCAGGAAGCAGCACAGATAACTACTGCCAACCAACCACCCATCTATGAGCCCGATTAACAAGAAATGACTCCGGAACTTGAGCTTTGGCTGAGTGACTTGCATTTCTGAGCTTCTCAAAGGGAAACAGGAGATCAACAGGAAGCACAGAGATCCCAACGCTTCATGAGATTGAACAGTGTTTCCAAGGATACTCAGTGTGTTACACACAAAGTCTTAATTTTTTTTTTGCTTTTAAACCGAATAGAGTCTACCATCAATGACAAATAAAGACAGGATCCATACGACCATCTTTCTAATTAGCAGTTCAACTTTTGCACATGCCCCCTTTCACGGCAGCTGCAGTTGGAGCCTGTTTTAGAAGAGGCTGGGTTTATTGGCAGGCCATGTGGGAAGAAAGGGAAGAAGAGCTGTCGAGCACAATTTAAAGGCTTGTAGCTTGGCTGGCCGACTTGACTGTATCACAGTCCAAAAAGGCAGCTGTAGATAAAGATCTGTGCATTGGGAAAAGAAGAACAAGTGGGTGAGACAGAGCCATGTGACTCCGTGAGAGATAGCAACAAATGTCTATGTAAGCCAAGTGAGGAATTAACAAGAGACCAGAGAGACCATTATGTCCAAGACTAGCTTGGTGAAGCAGTGAGGCTGTCTTACTGAGGTTGTAAACAAGAGTGTAGGTGAGCAGTTCTAGGGACATAAGTAACTCAAAGTCAGCTGCATCATTAAAAGTTCCACCCCAGAGTAGCTGGTGACTCACAAGATATGTATCCCTGGAGCTTCAACACAACTTGAGGAGAGCTCCACCACAGAATCTGCTGCCCTCAGTAACTGTTTTGGTGTAAATATAACCTAAGTGAGGAATTCTGTGAGTCCTGTAACTTTCATGAGTTTCCTGAGCCTAATGAACTTTCCTGAGTTCATTAGTTTCTGGTGTGTTCTGAGCCTCTCAAGGCAACCCACCCAGTGGTAATGTTTCAGATCAGAAGAAATAGTTACACCACAGGTGGAGATCATGGCGAAACATGGGTACATATCTTGGAATCTGTCAGTCTTGAGGTAGCATGGGAATTCTATAATATTTGATCAATTTCCCTTTGAAATTGAAATTCTCATTGAACAGAAATTCGATATTGCTAATACACTAACTACGAAGGACAAGCAGCTTTAGCAGAAATGGTTTAATCTTGGAACATTGTAGCCAGTTCTGACCATCACTAGCTACTGCTCAGTTGGAGCAGTAGATTCTCCTGTGTGTGAAGAATTTGTCATGTTTATTTATATGTGCAAAGCATACTTGTTTGCTAGCAAGTTTATGACCCAGGCGAAAACACCAGGAAATTCTCTCTGATAAGCTGTCATTTGGCAGTGATGGTGTATGTGTGTAGTGGGTGGGGTGGGGTTGGGATGGGGTGGGGTGGGAGTTGTTCATGAGAAAGAATATTCACATTTTAATCTTCGTTTGTTAAAGTCCAAAGCTAACAGGAAGCTCTAAGCTTAAAGTTAGTTTAGACAATGATTGGAAGTTTATGGAATATATTTAAAGAAGAGTGGAAAGTAATGAATCCATGTAGTCTACATTCATGATTCTACTTCTTATCCAACACATTTAAAACCTTGAATCTGCTATTCTGATAATAATCCCTAAAAAATTGCTTGAGAGCTACCAGTAAAGAACATGTATTACAGAATAATTAACTTTCCTCTTGTACACAGGAAATTAACTTTAGAGTTTATACTATTTCCTTCGGAACTTGAGACTTTTAAAATATATATTCATTTGACCTTTCAAGTTAAAAGGCAGAATGACATATCAAGATACAAGAAGAATACATACTAGCATTAGACACTAAAGATATAACTGTCTTGGACTACATGTCAAAATTCAATCAACAGGTGCTTGGAAATCATATTAGACAGCAAATATCAAAAAGTACAACATTAAGATTAAAATAGGGAGAAATCTACTTTTTCATGAATGGACTTTGACAATACGGTTCAGGACTTTCCAAATGAGTTGAATAAATCTTAATATTTTCCTTATGTTGGTGAAGTTTTTATATACCCTGATGGTAACATGTTTTTTATTTCTTCCATTCTGAAGGATGAAGGTCACAACAGTGGGGTAAATCATTGAGAAAGCAAATTCTAATGTTGTGCTTGTTCCACCAATATTCTTTCTCAAAGGCTGCCATAAGACTGCCAGTAAAGGAGGGGTCAGTATCAATTACTGCAGGTTTAGCTTTCTTGCACATTGCATGAGACACAAGGATAACAATAGTCCATTTCCTTTATACCTCGGCATCATGTTAACGAGAGTTACAAAGGCATTGTGCCAGGAAGACGACACAGCCATCCATGTTTGCTAGAGAAACTTGAGTTTTAATCTGAAATAACTGTTTAAGTTTCTTGAACCCAATGAGTCTGCTTTCCTGTTGAATGCCCCTCTGGCCTGTGAAGGGGCCTTTGTGTTATGCTACCCTCAGATACACATCACATCTAGTGCATGCGTACGTTCCTTAAAGAACACCATGTGTTCTCTTTCCTACCTGGCTTTATCTTTTCCTATGGCTCAGGGAGAGTGAGAAACTGCTCTCAAGTTAATCATGGACTGTTGATAACGACCTCTGTGTGTCCAAAGGATGAAAGAACAAAAAAAAAAAATGTGAAATTGTGAACAGACAGAGAGCAAAAATGTCAGCCACGTTGTCATTGTATCTGATTCATCAGCCTTTACAAATAAAGGGCAAATTCAGTTAGGTTAAGTAGATGGTTATTTAAAAATACTCCATAAAGTATTTCTTCATCATATAGTAAATAAGGCTTGTGTTTAGCCGCAGCTTAGCATGTTCCAGTGTTAGTTTCAGGGCAGTTTGTTTTCATAGCTTGATCTAAACAACACTTTATGTTGACACTTCTATTGCGTATTTAATGAACTCACATCAAATATGCATGGCAAATAAATACTATGTTCCTGGTAAACCTTTCTTTCTTCCTTGCTCTCTTGATCTGCTCAAGTGAAGTAATACAGTTTTCACAATATATTTCTTCTCTCATAAAAATGCATATCCCGAGCATTGTAGCTAAATCTTATTTCAATATTTTTTTGCAAGACGGAAAATAGAAATCTCCATCATCCTAAGTGCAGATGTGAAGCTATTTAAAATGCAGTTCTGAACTCTACCTCAGTTTGCCTCTGAACAGCCAGTCTGTTGAGAAGTACCCCTCTGACAGGAAGGATTAAGCCTCAGAAAAGTCTTTAATCTGCTGCCCATACAGAAAAAGCATTAAGGCAACACATATGATACCAGCAATGAGAATCAGGGATGCAATGGCATGCTTAGCTGTGGAAGATTGTCTCAAATCTGGAGCTGCCATGTGGCTGTGTATCTTAGTGTAGAGGTCAGCTGTGCTAATTAATCCCTTTCCGGTAAATAAAGGGTCGAGACTGTCACAAATCATACTCGGAGATACCGGTGCGAATCTTCATTGTCCCTGAGGTTGATTAAAACCATCTGGAAGTGACTTGGATTTCTGAGATAGGGAAAAATACAACGGGAAGGTCCCACATTTACTTACATAACATACTACTTAAATGGGGGGGGGCAGAGTTGAGAAAGACAATCTTATACACAGTTCTTGCACCCCTCCTGAATCCCTGCAAAGTCACTTTCAGATAGCAAATGTCGCTTTCCTTGAGCAGGCAGAGCAAAGGCAATTTTCTCTCTAAGTTTTCAAATTCAGCATGGTGTTCAGCCAAACAGGGAACAAAACAGTGATTTCCCCTTCTGTGGCATAGAACTATGAAGACAGATGCTACTATGCAGTGTGTGTCTTACCCAGACCCAGAGTGTGAGATCGGTGTGAGTTTTCCTGGTAATTAAATTTTGTAAAGAGTATGAATCCTTTTATTTATACAGGGTAACTCTGAGACCAGAAATAACAAATGTTTGATTCTCTCGAACTCAATAGACTTTGAAATAGGTGCTTATTTTTGTTCATCTCCAGCTTTGGGTATTTTTTTGAAAAGCAGCTTTAAAGCTAGCCTTCCTTGTAACTCGCTATGGGATGTCTTTATACACCACTGACAGTAATACAACTCATTTTGGGTGATTAACTTAACCCCAGTATCGCGAGTGCCTTGCCATATTAGCATATCTTTCAAGGAATAGCTGCAGCGTGAGAAAATTGCCTCTAGGATTATTTGCAACTAGGAACCTGTGAAATGTAAATAAAATTGAAGACTATAAAGTAAAACATCAAAGCTACCTAAAATATTAATAGCCAGCACTCTAAAAAGTAATTTAGAAGATTGTATGAGGTAGTGAAAATTACTAATTTAAAAAGTTTTTTTTTTTTTTTTATTCTTTTTTAAGGGCAGGAGTTAGAACAAACAAGAGACAATAGGAATTCATTTTGTTCATATCATAAAAGGAGTTCAAGGGGATATCTCAGCCCTGTCAGTGGAGATGGTCTAAGGTTCAATATTTGCCAATCTCTTACTGAAAAATATATAAAAAACAAAGCTGACATTTTCTGCATTTCAAAATTTAAAGGGAAATGGAAGATATACGCCTTGTGAGTTATGTGACAGATCCAGAGGGCATTTTTCAATTACCACTGAAAATCTTTTCTCTTTGGAGTCTTGGCTCTAATTTACCCTGGAGTGTTTGCTTGCCTTTTGATGAGTGCTTCTCTCTTCATTCTTTCCTTCTGTTTTGGTTTGGCCAAATGTGTCCTGTGGCATGGTTGCCTACTCCAGTGCCCACATCATCTCAGTAGGCATAACACCCTACTTTTGGACTCCCACAGGCGGCATTCAGAATGTTGGCAGTTGGTTGAACATGAGCTATTCACCTGTGTCATACCTTCCACGTCTGTGAACTTGCCTGCTTTAGCTCAAGGTGTTGTCAAAGATTTCAGGAGGGAATGCTCACAAAACCTTCATCACTGTCCTGGTAAAACAACCAACAGTAACAATCTGTACCTTAGGAAAGGTGATTTATTTCAGGAGATAATCCCAGAGAAGGCAGGTAGGGTCTCACAAGATGGCATGGAGCACCACAGGAGTGTAGAGATGTGACAGACACAGGGGCTCTTTAAGACATCTTTATCGCCGGGTCTGGTTTGGCCTTGGTAGGGACAGAATGACAAGGACCCTAGGACAGGGCCAGAAGGCATGGGCCTCCATGAGTGGCAATGGCCGCCATGACCATAAGGCTTGTTTGTATAAAAATGTACATGTTTTATGTTCGTCCTTCAAGGAAAGTCCTCCCTGTTAACGACTCCACGATAATCAGAGACAACAGGAGTCTGGAAGGCGAAGGTGTTGCTAATGTCTCAGCAAAATGGTAAATGTCCCGGGACCTCCAGGACAGCCTTTACGACTACGGGAAAGAGCTCTAAATGCATGAGTTCAAACATATGTAATTTCTCAACTATGCAAACAATAAGGATGCAGTATGAATTATATGAAGGGCTTCACAAATCTAAAGGAACAAAAGCAGCTGTGCTGTCAGCCAACTTGTCAGAAAGATAGTAAGGAAGGAGGTAAAGAGACGTAGGGAGTGGCGATCGCAGGAGATCCCATGAGCTAGTATTTTTGTTTACACTCACAAAGGCAGACAGATTCCTGAGTTCAAGGTCCCTTTAGGACAGAGCAAGGTTAGGGCCAGGCATGGTAGAAATGGTAATTTCAGGTCAGGGTCCCACCCAGCTAGCTTATCATCTGTGCTTAACTGAGACAGGCAGATCTCTGATTTTTTTTTTTTTGCACTGTTAAAACAAAATGTGTGCTTGCTGTCTCCTAAGAGTTAAGGGGCTAGGGTCACTGAATGCTGATTCACAGGGTGATCAAAAGGAAACCTGGAGTAAATGACTGGATTGATATGTAAAATAAAAGACTGGGCTTATGATCTGCAGGATGAGCTATACAGAGAAATTTTTAGAAGAAAAGAAAGAACTGCTTGGAAAACTGGTAGGGAGGAGGGAGGGAGGAGAGGGAGGAGAGAGAGAGAGAGAGAGAGAGAGAGGAGAGAGAGGAGAGAGAGAGAGAGAGAACTGCATTGAGGTATTGAGGTGATGCCTACATACCCAATCAACAAATCTGAATGTTTCAGTAAAATGCAAAATATTTGATGTAGGAAAAGCTATACTCAGGTAGGATGTTGAAGCAAGTGACATGTATATTTAAAGACTTCACTCCCCCTAGAAATCAATAAAATGCTGAAAGGAAGTAAGAAGGGAAGGAAAGAAAAAAGAGATAAATTATCTGTGTAAGAGGTGCTAAAGTAACTAGTTCAAGTTCAGGATAAAGGTGATGAAAGAGAATACCATGTTATCAATTCTGACCACATCACATGTCAGATTTGTACAATGCATTTTAGTTATGGAGTGTGTGTCTATGTGTGTGTGTATGTGTGTATGAGAGAGAGAGAGGAAGAGAGAGAAAGAGAGAGAGAGAATGTATGTCGGTGTAGATTCTTGAATTTAGAACAAAATTTATTTCTACCTTATAAATAAGGAAATACATATTAAAATATATTAAAAATATGTCACTTGACCAGTTGCACTAAGTATTTCAGAAATAAAGAGTTAAGAAAAATATGTAGAAAATTTCTTGTAAACCACAAAGCAGATAATATCATGTTGAAGAACTTTAGCAAAATTTTTCAATAAGGCCTGGATGATGGCTCAGTTGATAGCTGTATAAGCATGCATACTGTACCTGTGTCTATTTCTCAGTATCCACATAAAAAGCCAGGGGGAGTGGCCCAAGCTTATACTCCCAGTCCTGAGGAAGCAGAAACAAATGGACCCCTGGAGTTCTCTGAGTAGCCTAGTGGAAATAAGGAAAGTCTGTAATATAGGTAGGGATCACAAAATACATGCAACAGCATCACATAAAAGTAGCAAGTCATGTAGTTATAATAAAGGACACATCCCTATTTATTCTGGGAGGAATCAGAAATAATGCATCATGACTGGGGTGATTGGGAAAGATCATAAATAAACACAAGACATTCATTGTCAGAAGTCATATGAATCAAACAATGAGAGTACTTAAAGGAACATTGGGGAAATTCTTTATGTACTAGTCATTAGCAAAATCCCAACTCTGATTAAAAAAATCTACTGTGGAACAAGAAGAGGTTTTCAACCTAGAACTAAATACTTTCCACTGAGGAAAAAATATACTTGGATCAAGGGGAAAAGACAATCAGCAAACAAATAATAATCCAAACTGGCACACCAAACCAACAGATCCATCTCCTAATGGCATAAAGAGGTAGAGAGATTGAGAAAAGGACAAAAGGTCTCAAAGAGAAATGGACCGAAAATATGAACTGACAGCCCACTGAAAGCAAAATACAAATAGTTCGTAAGTATATGAAGATTTGCCTAATCTCATTCATGATAAGACAAATGCAAAGTCATACTGCACTGATCCAGGAATAAAGTCCCAAGTGAACGATATGAACTATCCAGAAAAGCTGATGTCTCAAAGGAATTCTGATTTAATGCTATCGAAAAACAAAGCAGAGATGCCGAGTGGCTAACAATAACAATAAATGATCAACAGGGTTTTTTGTGTTAAAACTAACTCATCTCATTATGTCATCTTGACAGGAATATTTCTAAGGAAGACATAATTGCTCAGGAAATGATTTTAAATGAAGAAATGATTCTAAGTATTTTCAATTCTCTGAGAACTTCCCATGATACATTTCGATCATATTTACAATCTCCTCCAATTAACTTCCTCAAAGTCCACCTTCTCTTCCCTATTCACCCCTATTTTATGTAATTGTCTCCTGTTATTTACTTTTTTTAATTAACTAACTCTTTAACTCTAATGGAAGATTATATATCCCTCAGTGTGAGGCCATATAATGGAGTATGATTGATCTACTAGTTAGTAGTCACACCCTTTAAAAGAACCTGACCTTTCCTTCCCCAGGAGCCATTAACTGCCAATAGCTCCTCAGTTAATTCTGGGGCACTTACGAACCCTTTCCTACTTCATGCTAGAATGTCGACTGGTCTGATCTTGTCCTGACAGCTATAGTTGCTGTGAGTTCTTAAGTGGAACGGTCTTGTCATGTTCAGAACACACTGGTTTGCTCCAGTCTTCCCTGATAATCTTCCTAACTCTCTTCTGGGATAGTTTGTAAACCTTGGGGAAAGAGTGTGATGCAGATGGCCTATTTGTGGCTAGTAACGCAACAGTAACTTAATCTGTTAATTTTGACCAGTTGTGAGTTTCTATATTGACCACTGTTCCATACATGAGGAAATTTCTCTGATGAGATCGACGAGCTGCATTAATCTTTGGCTAGAGAGAAGTAGGAATTGAGAGGAGAGTTTAATACCATGTCCACGTAGCAAAATAATATTAGGTTCACCCCTGGGGCCTGTGAACACCCCAGTCTTAGGTTCTTTGCCAGATTTTTAGGACCAAGCATGTGTTTCCTTCTCCAAAATGAACCTTATAACCTATAAGAAAGCGGCAGTTGGTTTCCTCCATAACTTTCATGCCACTATTGCACGCATGGTTATATCTGTTTATACCAGTGCTTTGTTGCAGCTCATTTTGTATACTCCAAAATGTCTTAATTATTAGTTCCCAAAAAAGAGTACAAAGCAAAAAATTTATCTTTGCATTTGGAGCAACCATTTGATAAAATATAGTGAATTTCTTTAAAAATATAATTGAGCATTGGACAATGAAAGGCAGTGATATTTAAGTCAGGAACCATGTGAGTTATAAAGTGGCTTTAATTTACAGTCTAATGATTCTAGGCTGCAGGAGCCCAAGGGAACTGCCCAGGCAGTAATGAAGACTTCTGGAGTCTGGGAGTTACTGAGAATCTAGGGACATCTACCTAGCTTAAGTTCACATTACCTATTACTAAAAAGGAAAGAGGAGAATCAACAAAAACAACACAATTCCCCCAGTCTCTGTAGGGCGCTCTCCTAGAATTCTCAGCCAAACTTCCCGAGCTGATTAGTCTGAAGAGGCTGCTGGAAGCCAGGAAAGGGACTCAGTGACAGTAATGGAAGCCACAGCACCTAGAGCTCACAAGGCACGGAGAATTCTATTTACTTCCCAGTCAGAATGAAAATTCATGCAATTTTCAGAGACTAGGGACAATACTCAGAATGATATTTTCTCACCAGTAGAAGGGAAATGGACATGAACTACTATTTTACTTCAGCTTAATGAATCAGAAAAGCAAGATCCAAAAGGATCAAATTGTTTCCAAGTCACTTAACAAAGTCTGAAACAAAGCTGAGGGACTTTAAAGGATACTTAAAATGCCCTGTACCCCAAAAGGCATGATTTGTGATTTCTAATATGCAATTAACAATTACTACTCATGAAAAGGAGAAAAATGGAATCTATAATTAGGAGAAAAATCCATCAATTGCTACCAATCAAGCTATGAAACACGTTAGAATTAACAGACATTAAAGTGGTCTTTATAACTGTAGCCCATAGATTTCAAAAGCTAGAGAAGACCCAAAATGTTACTCAAATTTTGAAAATGTTTTTATACATCATGTCAAACTGCCCTTAAAGGTAGAAAGTATTATATAAAAAATGAAAAATGTACTAGGTGGGGATTAATGGCAGATTGGACACTGTAGGGAAAGGATTCCTGAATTTTAAAATGTAGCAGCAGAAACTATCCAACATGCAGAGCAAAGAGGCAGAGACTAAAGGAAATCCACAATGACGGATGGAAACAGATAATCAGAGAGCGGTGGCACCACTCTGAGGGTCCAAATGTTCACAGTCAGAGTCCTCAAGAAGAGGACAGACACAGAGAAGAAAGGACAAAACACATTCAAGGAAAATGGAAAAACATCAAGATGCGATAAAAAAAAATACAAACCTAAAAATCAAAGAACTTCAGTAATTTGCATACAGAAGTCATTTGCCAAAACACCAAGGAATAATCTCTCAGAATATATAAAAAAAAATATACAGTATATATGAAATATTATATATAAGTATATATTCATATGTATGTAATAATATATATTATTTAGAAATGTATTATATATTATTATATGTATTATATAATATAAATTATACTATATAAATAATATTGTATATACTTTTATTTAAAAGAAGGCACATAGAAAAACATGTTGTCCATAGGGAGTTCATCGTGAGAATGGCACTGTGTGAAATAGAACCAAGTTGGGTTCTACTTCAGTTTAGGAATGGAGAAACCTGGATATAACATCACCAAAAATAAATAGGGCAAACTACAAATTAATGAACTGCAAATTATGACAGAATTGCAATAGAAAATGGGATGATAAGTCAGCTGAGACAGGAACAGTGGCTGGCTTTGCTGACCAGTAGGAAGATGCCATTGATAGCCATAAAAGCCAACTTAACTTAGTTATAAAAGAAATGCAAGGCAAAAGTATGTCACGTACATCAAGTAAGATAACAGGTGTCAGTGAGGATGGGATCACAGAAACTCGTGCACTCTGTTGGTCGGACAGGAAAATAGCTGGCTAGTGTGAATGCCAGTGTGAAAGGGTCCTCATTGGACTAAAGGCGGAACCGCCCTATGACACAGCTAGGCTACTCCTGGGTAATTACCTAAAGCTTCCAAGTCAAGTGCTGGAGATCCCCGACTACCAAGGTCTATCACAGCACTGTTTGTAGCAGTGAAGTTATGAAACCAACCCAGGTGTCCACCAATAGAACAGTGGATAAAGGAAATGTTGTGTATATATACAATAGAAATCTTTAAGATCATAAAGAAGTTTGTTGTTTGCAGGAAAGTGGACAGAAGTGGAGATCTTAAAGGAATGAAGTCATCCTCAGAAGGCCTCTAATGTGCATGTCCTAGAATTTACGGATCCATAAGACCAGAGATGTATAGATTAGGTGAAAGCAGAAGAGAAACAGTCTGTGGAACAAGGGGACGGGGGATGGGGTGGAACGGGAGGGGCGTGGGGCATGGTGGGGAGGATGCTCCAAGAACATTCCCTGCTGGCACATGTATTGAAAACAAAGCCATTGAGAAAACAGAGCTAGAACAAGCTCCTGAAGGTGGAGTGGGGATTGCCATGAGGTACAGGTCTTTGAAAACTTCAGATGCAATTATCTTCTCAAATTATGCAAGCAGCATCTTATGGTACTCAGTGGTGTTGGGGAACTAGGAACTCCCTCCTCAGACATCCTGCCCAAGTTTTGCTTTGAATTAAAAGCCTGGGTCTTTGACAGTATGAGACTGTGGTAGTGAATAGCAACGTTGACAACATTAGCAGGGCAGTTGTACAGTACTGGTGGGATCCCCTTTAGTATTGGAAACTGTACTCATCATAGGAAAGAATAAGGATACATTCCAGGCTCAACATTACAGCAGGGAGAGAAATAAGTAATGAAGAATAAGTAGACCCCCTTTGGACCCGCAGAATCTATATTAACCTAAGTTTGAGGCTTAATTAAAATCTTAGCAAGTGTCCCCTCTCTCTCCCCTACCACTAGACTAACAGCTGGTGAATAACAAGGAAGGCAGAGCACAGCTGGGAGAGCTGCAAGGAGCGGAGCCTCTCTGAGGAGTGGTGCAGAGAAAATACAGCACCAGGGGAGAGCAAGAATTCACCATCACCTCAGGCAACAATCTCATACTCAACACGGGCAACATCACTAGAGGACTCTGGAGCCTGTGGTGAGCTGAGGCTAGCCACTGCCACAAATCTCAAACAGCCCAGCTTCTGATTAGCTTAGTTAACGCAAGCCCCTCACTAATAGGCTGTCAATAAAGACATGCTCATTTACAAATACAGAAATATTTATAATAGTAACTGCTGTCCATTGTGAGGGATGGGTCTCAACAAGAATCTGTACAACCTCTCTCTCTCTCTCTCTCTCTCTCCTCTCTCTCTCTGTGTGTGTGTGTGTTTGCGCACGCGAACACGTGCAGGCACGTGTTGCTGTGGCTATTGTTGTTTTAGGCATGGAATGATATTCTGCAGAGATAAAATTGAATACAATTATGACCTTGATGTCAGAATTATTTGACCAAAATTTAAAGTAATTATGATTATACATTAAAATCTGTCATGAAAAGTATGTGTGCAACATCAGATGAGTCATTGACATAGAGAGACTACACAGAACTAAGTGTAACTGCAAAAAATAAAAGCATAACATCAAAAGCACAGATAAAAAAAGCCTTCAGGGGTTGGGAGTGTGGACCTCTCCATAGACTTGACATAGGAAAATAAATCATAGGCAGCCTTTAAGAGAGACCAAGAGACCATGCAGACTAAATCACAGAGTGCCGAATCTGGGGTGGTTGCAAGAAGAGAAGTGGAGGTTTCTCCAAGTCCTAAGACAGCAGTAAATAGTTCTGGCATGCCTGGTCTCATGGAAGAAGACAGAGAAGTAGAAAGAGGAGCTGGATACTTTCAGAATTATCCAAAAACTCAAAGCAAATGAATCCAACAAGATGAGAAAACATCCAGACATGGTAAGCACTCAGAAATTTCATACTAAGATTTCTAAATGGGATAGCTTTGAAGGTAAAGGGAGGAGAGATGAAGTATTGTCTACAAAGAAGTAGGTCAATGATGGCAAACCTCTCATCAGAAGCCCGCAAGCAAACAAAGGATTCCTTAGAGGGCTAAAAGGCAAAGGGAGGGAAGCCAAATGGGAGGGAGGAAGGAAAGAGGAGAGAGAGAGAGAGAGAGAGAGAGAGAGAGAGGAGAGAGAGAGGAGAGAGAGAGAGGAAGAGAGAGAAGAGAGAGAGAGAGAGAGAGAGAAAACGTCTGCCATCCCAGAATTTTGAGTCTAGATTAAATAACTTCTAAACGTGGAGGAAAAATCAATACCTTCTCAGACACAAAAAGAAGAAATTGCAGGGAAGTCTTCTTAGGAGTGATTCTCTAAAGAACATTTAGAGAAATGTTTTTCAGTAGAATATTAGGATGTTAGAAGAGAAGACAAGAAGAGTTAAAGACTGAATAAATGAAAGAAAAATGAGCATTTTCTTTTCTAATTTAATTGTTTCAAACACTATTGTTAAGTAAAAATAGCAATGGCTTAATGGGTGTTTATGAAATGCATTAAAACATATGGTAGTGATGAAAAGATTTCAGGATGGAATTGGGAATGTACCTTTATAAAGATCATAACACTACAGCTGAAGCAGCATATTATTTGAAGCTTTGGCCCAAATTCTTTATTGATAAATATTGCAATACCTTGGTGCTTGCTGAAAAGTACAAAGCTTTGGGTTTGATATCTAGCCTCAGGGTAGAGAAGAAGCCAAAACAAAGCAAAACCACACCCCTCAAACCAAACCAACCAAAACAAAACCTCAAACCCCAAACCAAAAAAAAATGAAAAACCAAAAAAAAAAAAAAAAAAAAAAAAAACCTCATAACAATCACTATATATATATTTAAAAGTATGATAGTACAAGTAAGATAAAACAAAGTTGAAAATTTAACCAAAATGAAGTCCTCAAAATGCCAAAAACAAATCAAAGCTGTGATATGTCTATTCCATTCCTGGGCATTATATTTATCCAAGCTAAATGAAAACACATGCTCACAGAACGAGTTGTATGTAAATATTCACAGCTGGCTTTTGTGTGAGCAGAAACTCTGAGCACAACTTGAATTTCTACCAAGAGACAAATAGGCAAGAAAATTATATATATTTGGATAGTGCAAAGCTCTCAGTTGAAAGGAACGCGCTGTAGATATATGTAAGAGTACGGAAACATCCAAAGATAATGGTTTTGAGTGAAAGAGTGCATCAGAGAGGAACATTGTCTTTATTTGGATAAAATCCAAGGACAGAAAGATGAGTGTGGAGTAATATAAAGTAGATGGATGTTGCCTAGAGACAGGGACAAGGGCGAGGGATACGTGTGCATCACATTGCAGCAGGAGAAAATGCTGGGGATTGTTTATCTTGGTGTGATGCTTCCAGGAGAATCTGTGTGCATATGCACATATATGTGGCCTACAAATTTATGTATATATTACTTTATCAAATTATAAAATATAGCTCCTGAATACATGAAGCTTGTCATGCATCATTTACCTCCCTTGATTGCATATGTTCAAGGTGGACATATTATAGCACATTTTACTTTGGAATTATTATTAATTTCACATCTTGACCACTCTAGTATCTCTCTCTAAAACTGTGCTTTTCATTTCTTAATGCAATAGCATTTTTCATACTCTAAAGGCTTCACATAGATTATGATGCCACTTTGTAGTATTAACCAAGTTTTACAGTCAAGACTTTCTAAATCCATTGAGTGTTATTTCCCACTATCTCATCAGGGAATTATCAACACATGAAAACTGGTGTCCTCCTTTGTTTTCCCTGGGTGAACCACTAGAACGCATGCCAAGTCAAGTTAGATAAGGCCATGTGACTGAGTTCTAGCTAATGGCATTTAAACACAGTGTTGTGCCTTCTCTTTAGGCTTAGCCCTTAAGCAGTCCTTCCACTTGGCGCTCCTTTCGTTTACACACTGTTCAGATGAGCAAGGATTCCTCTGAGACCATGGAAAGGCAGAGCAACAAATGAGAGCTGCTTTTCCCTACAGACAGAAGGGTATCAAAAACTGCTTGTTAGCCAGGGATAGAGGAGCCAGACAGCTAGACAACCACGAGTTAAAGTTTTTAGGATAAGCCATTACGATGATGCCGAAGTATCCATATGCTACGGTGGGCATATCTCCGCAGATAGTATTTGTTGTAGTAATTATTTAAAATCGGCCTCTGGTTCATCTGTCTCCATCGCTCCTACATCTCTGTCCTCTCTCACGGCCTCCTCTTCCTTTTATCTCTTCCTCTCCTAACTCCTCCTCTTCCTCTCCTAACTCCTCCTCTTCCTCTCCTAACTCCTCCCACCTTAGCTCCTCTTACATACCTAATACCCAACCTAGGTATACCAAATACCTTGGACTGCTACAGACACGTGAACATCCATCTCCATCGCTCCTACATCTCTGCCGTTCTCCTGCTCCTCTTCCTTTTATCTCTCCCTCGCCTAACTCCTTTTCCTTTTCCTCTCCTAACTCCTCCCACCTTAGCTCCCCCTACAAGTATTTATTATTACTTTGATTAAAGCAATGGCAGTAATAAAACAATCCTTGATGGCAGTGTCTTCTACTGGATAATTTTTTTATTTCTGAAGTTTTAACACATATGAAGTCCATGTCAGATATACAATAGGCATTTAATAAGTGCTTTTCAACTTTTCAGACTTAGTTGTTTTTTTTTTTTTTTTTTTTTTTTTTTTTTTCCCACTGAAGGACAGCGGGAAGGATTGAACACGGGACGGACCGAGTGCCCTAGCGACAGAGCGAGAGCACTACAGCGATGTGCCACCGCAGGCCGGTTGTTTTTTTTTTTTAAAAAAAAAAACAAAAAAAACTCAACTACAAAATAAGATATGTATGATTCTTTTAATTAGGATTTATTTATGATAAAATAAAAATGTGAATTTAAAGAGTTTTGACAAAATAGCCTTCTCTTGCTTCCTCTAATACCTTCTATTATGTTCTCTAAAACCTTTAAGAATAAAAAATAATCAAAGAACTTCATGGTTGGAAAAATAATTTCTATTGAAATAGAGCTTGCACAAGGATTTGTAATTACTTACAGAAAGCTTATTCAAACTTCAGATTATACTTCTGATGAAATTCCCATTACACCATTCTACATTATGTTTTCCAAAGCAAATTATAAAACAAGGTATTCTTACTTGCACAATCATCTTGTAAGAGGACTGTGTCTGCTGAGAGTAGTATTTCATTTTAGTTCCTAGTCATTATTCCTGAAGAAAGCATTAAGTCATGATATTTTTTTTTACAGGTTTTACTCAAACAAGCCAGACTCCTCAAATGCAGAAGGAATATAGCTGTTGGTTCTGTAGTTCAATTAACGAGTAATTGTTAAAAAGGCCACACCGGACAATCCTTCTGTGGAAGCTCTATAGAACCTCTTCTATTGACTCATTTCACCTTGACCAGACATAAACACAGACCCCAAATTCAGCACTTTCCTCAGAGCAGGAGAGAAAGAGACTCTTTTAATAAAAGATGGCATTCTAAAGAAGTTACTGTAATCATAAGGAAATCACTGTTTCTTGAAGAAATGAAGGGGGGAAAATGAAGACAAGAGGGTAAGTAGGAATCTGTGATACTTGGAGCTGGAGCTGTAGAGCCATCACTCAGAAGTAGAAGAAAACCCTTGCCTGACAACACAGAGTTGAATGGAGCCCTTGCTTGACAAGCACAGAGGAGCTCGGAGAGAACGAGAGCAAACTAGTTTAGACAGTGGTGTTACCAGGGGCCATGCACTTTGCACATGGACATCACAAACGCTTGGTGAGCCCTGGGCTACTTGTGACAAAGCTCCTTTCTTCTCACTGTGTTTGCTCTTCTGTCAGCACCATCTGCCCATCAGAGAGGCAGCCATGTTTTTGGTAGCATAGAGACTCACTCTACAAATGCTAAAATTGAAATCTTCATCTGAAGAACGGAGATCCTGAGAACTTTAAGGAGTTGAGAAAACCCCCAAAGAGAGGTTGAAGAGGAAGCCTTGAGGCAGTTCAGAGGTCATAGACCCTCAGATGAATAAGGAGCCATTGAAAACCCTCTTCCATAACTTATTCAAAACATATGAAGGGCCCGAATGTGAATAAATCAACTTGCTTCACTATCTTGGAGAATCATAAATAGAAAAATCAAAGAGCTAAAAATCAGAGAAGTAAAAACTGATTCAGAGAAGTCACTGAGTTCACGGTTTGCCTTGAAGCACTGGGAAGCAGCTGTGTCTAACGAGGCAGACAATGAATATTTTTAATATTTCAGGTAATTCATGCCATTCAAATGGATGTCCAGCCTGGCTGGTCATTTTTAAAAACTGTATTTTCACATGGTTTTAATGGCAGAGCCCTTTCAACTAAGAAATGTGGGATGTCCAAAACTCCTAGATATTGCACAGAGGTTCATGTTTGTGTCCCTGGCCACCTATCTTGGCAGGGTGATTTACCATTTTTAGATTTTACTGTTAGGGTGTCAAGGGCAGACATCAGGGCCTTATGCCTGCTGGACAAGCACTTAATTTCTCCGTGGGTTGAAGGCACACATTTTGTTTCAAAGTAGTCTTTGTGTTTCTTCCTGTCTGCAATAGCTTTGGCTGAACTTCAGTATTTTTCCTTTTTTTTTTTTCTTTTTCCTTCCGTCCTGTTCCTGTGGTCAGGGTTTAGATTACAAGCTCCTATAATAAAGAGATAGTTGCTTTACTCTCCAGTAAATAGGCTGTTTAGCAATTGTCTCACTGGAAGGGGATAAGGTAGGTGAGATGGTCTACCAGCCAGAGAAACTTGAGTGCAAAGTGGGACCCCTATCAGTGAAAAGAAGCTTTGGATGTGTGGTTTTGGTTTTCATCTTTCTGAAAGCTCTTTCTCTCTAGGAGAGTAATCTGGGAAGTAGCTAGCAAGGTCTGGTAAGGATTCAGCTGAAACTAGACCTTTTTCTATAGAGAAAAATACCCAAGATTTTGTCGACAATGCAAACCAACAGTGCTTGCTCTTAGCAGCACATCTCGATGAGCCATCCTGCTGCCCAGAATAACTGTCACCTCTAAGCTTTAAACCACTGTATCTGTAGGTCTACATGTAGTTGGAGAAAGAGAGAGGGTTTTGGTTGCTGATTTACAGGGCTCTGTTGTTATGCCGAGCTGTAGAACTCGGGCCTTTCCAGTCCCAACTCTACCCCATCCCAACCAGTGTACGGTAGTATTTCATCTCTTCTTTCGTGTCCCATCACAACCTTAACCAACCAAAACATGTCCCATCTGATCTCAGCGGCACTTCCTTCAAAGCTAGCTTTAGCCACAAAGAAAGTCCCAACATTACAGAACTTGTCTCAGGCTGTCCCTTAATTAATGATAATGAATTAGAACAGTGCTTATCCCACAGGTGAGAGTTCAAAGAGGCAAGATGAAAAGAAATTTTGGAGACTTTATGGAACAATGAAGTGGACATCCATGCAGACTTCCTGATCTCCCAGTGGGAGAAATGTTGAAAGTACCTGTCTGTTCAGTACTTGTTCTTCACCTTGTGGACAGGTTCGTCTCCAGAAGGAGGCTAACCAGGAGTATGATAGATAAGAATGAACAGTGTCCCACCGTACTGGTCTCCTCCTTCTGCTCCTAATTCTTTTTTCGATTCCTGAATCCAATAGCTGTTGGCATTTTTCCAAATGCAAAGAGGTTATGCCACACTGGTTACAAGGCTGACAATAGAAATGTCAGGATCCCCTTGTCTAAATAACAAAGTAAAATTTTAAAAAGAAATAAATAACAGAAAGGCCCACGTTCTTAAGCAGAATCCTGGCTTTTCTGATTTTAGAGGAGCCACATATTATGCATGGGTTTCTGCTTTTGTGGCCACTCTAAGGGGCTCTTAGTAATAGTTTCAGTCACCTGTTAGGAGAGTGATTCTCTTCCAGCTGCTCTGTACCAAGTATCTAAATCACAACTGGAAAGGAATGACCATGGCAGCTAGTCTGCATTGCTAAGCATCTGATGCAACCAGGTTTATTTCCTCCCCCAGTTAACTTGTATAGAAAGCTCTCCACTCTCCATGGAATCACCTCTTTGTATCTTCCCTAATGATGAGTCTTCAGATGGTGAGCACAGGTAATCACGGGTTTTAGAAACCCATGGGACACACTAGCTTACAAAGAAGTGGCCAGTCTAGAGCCATTTAGGGAAGGAACAGAGAGGATGGCTTAGTACTGTCAACTTGATAAAATCCAGAGTTACCTGTGAGACGGGGCAGCTGGGCACGTGTGTGCAAGATTACACTGAGTACGTCAATTGACGTGAGATGGTCCAGTTTAACTGTGGGTGGAGCTGTTCTGTGCACAAGAGATCCTGTGTGTAAAATGGAGAATAATCAGGGTACTAGCATGTCTTCTGTGTTTTCTGCTCCTTCATTGTGGACGCAGTGTGATCACCTATCTTCAGCTCCTGCCACTATGAACCTCCAGAACTATAAACCAAAATTAAACCCTCCCTTTCTGTCTTAGTTAGGGCTTTATTGCTGTGAAGAGACACCATGACCAAGCCAAGGCAACTCTTATAAAGGAATACATTTAATTGGAGCTGGCTTACAGGTTCAGAGGTCCATTATCATCGCGGCAGCCTGCAGGCACACATGGAGCAGGAGCTGAGAGTTTTAAGTCTTAATTCAAATGGAGCTAGAAGAGGACTTTCTTCCAGGCAGCTGGGAGGAGGGTCTCAAAGCCCACCTCTACATTAACACACTTCCTCCAAAAGGCCACACCTTTCTAACAAGGCTACACCTCCTAATAGTGCCACTCCCTAGGCCAAGTTTATTCAAACCACCACACTTCCTAAAGTTGCTTTTGTTGAGGTATTTTACCACAGCCACAGAAAACAAATCAAGACACCCTGGGAAAGATACATTTTAGAAACTAATATTTATTGTCTGAAGTCTCTATGATGCAAACATTATTGATGTAATTGTTTGAGTGGTGCTATATAAGAAACAAATCTTTAGTGATCCTTTAAGGACAAATTATTTCCCAGAACACTGTGGTATGCGTAGATACTAGACCACAGTTCAATCCCTTAATTTTTAATATTGTGGCACATTGAAAATTTATGCAGCTAGCTTCCAGGACATTATATTTATTTGTAGAAATTTGACAAATTAAGTGGATTGAAAATAAATAATTATATAGTGTAACAAAGGAAGGATTATTTTTCTCAACAAAAAGTATTGTCTCTAAAGTCTTCCCACCCATTTGTACATTTCCCCATGTAATGTAAGAGGAAGCTGCAGACTAATTGTCTCAACTTCCAGTAGCTCTACTTCCTGTTGGCATTCTCATTTCCGAAGTGGATGGAGAGGGCTCAGAGTTCAGGAGCACTGTACTGTATATTGTTTAATTTGATATCCTGATGTTCTCAGGTCTTGCATTCCCCAACCCAAACATCTCAGATCTCCTGATGCTGTTTTCCCAGAGTGGCAAAGTCAAAGGTATGCCTTGTTAAACCGCCACTCTGTCCAACTCCACCTCTGTGGTATCATTTCAGGCTTAACCACAGTTAAAAAAAAATCAGATGTTGCAAAGACAGAGGCACAAATTATATAAGAGTCCAATAAGGCTGGAGCTGATGTCATAGAAGAGGAGGAGCTTGGAAGGTGAAAGAAAGAAGAGAAAGAAAACAAATGGATGAAAACCACCATAGATCATGACAGCTGGCACCTCTCCTTTCATCTTTGTGTGCGAGTGTGTGGTTGTGAGTGTGTGTGTGGTGTTTTGTTTTTTTAGACAGGCTCTCACGTGGTAGCCCTGGGCTATCCTTGAACTTACAGAAACACACTTGATTTGGCCTCCAGTGTCTCTACACCCAGCCTCATCATTTTAAGGCCAGTGATCAATGAATGAAAAGGAAAAATGGAAATCTAATTTGTCACCTTGCCTGTGCTATGCCTCTACTAGAAGATAAACAAAAATTAGATTTGGTTCTAGAGGGGAAGAACTCATGGTGTTTAGGCAGCGAGGGGAAGAATACCGAGGAAACCCCTTTATTTCATATTAACCTGAAAAAAATACAAAGAAAGAAAGATTTGGGTTGTAATTCCAGGTTATTGAAGTGTTTTCTGGTAGAACAATCTCTCTGACTGAAGGAATCTGGCTGCAATTACATATATACCCATAAACACACAGCCAGTGTGTTTGTGCCTGCCTCGTAATGACTGGATTAAAGTGTTTTTCTTGTGTGATTGTATGTCTTCTGCCCTTCCGACACATGAAATTGGCCAATTTAGAAGTTCTGCTGCGTGATGGCCACTGAAAGGCCATTGTTCCTAAGTGTTATTAGTCCATGTGTACCTGGCATCTGACTGCACGGGGAACCGGGTCTGTCTCTAAGAAGCCCAAACAGCCACTTTCAAAATGTCTGCTGATGATTTTAAATGTTTTACTTGATCTGGCAAAAGCAGGAGAATCAGGAATGGGACTCAGCTCTCGGGCTATTGCCTCTCCTTTTTTCTATCTTTTCCCATTTCTATTACTCATTTTCTCTCTGCTTTATACCAGTCTGAGGGAAATGACTTTTCAGCAACATGGAGGCAGACTGAGTTCAAGAGAAGATGGAGCTAATAGAACGGGGTGATACTTGCCCGAAACCTTTCTTCCCTCTCTGCCTTCTCTCCACTTACATCCTGCTCTCCTCGCCTCCTCTCAGCCCTGGGACTTTCCACAGCAGTCCAGGCCTCCCTCTCTGAGAGGAGGGAGGCGGCAGATTGCTTTGCTCCAGGTTTTTGCTCATCAGTCTCTTGCATTCTCTTCCCCAACGCTTGTGACAATGTGGAAGAGTTCCCCAGCCAACCATTTCCTGGCAATCCATGTGTTCCAATGGCAGGATGGGAGGAAGCCGATCCGCCTATATGAGGCCGATAACCATCGTTGCTTCTAATTCGTGCTTCGGTATTTCTCATCACAGCATGCATCTGTTGGGGAGATAAAAGGAGAGATTTACAAATATATAATTAGCAGAGGTAGAAAGACTGTGAAGACAACGTTGAGGAAGAAGAAAGCGAATCTTGGGTTAAGAGTGAATAACTGCTGGCTTTTGTCTGATTAGGTCATTACTAACACCTGGAGGCTGCCTTGGTCCTTGGAGGAAAACCATGGAGAATATTTGGTAACGAACACATTTGGTTCACAGAGGGGTTGTTCTGAGCCAGATTGGAAAACATTTTAAAATGGAATATTGCCTGCATAAAAGCCGCAGATATTTCAGCTCTGCCATATAATGGGCATTCTCTAGTGGATCCTTCCACGTAATGGAGCCTTATGGTAGGCCTATAGAATGCCCCATACTAATGTAGGGAAAGCGGATATATCCTCAGCCAAATGTTTGCACATGCATTAGAGCACATACAGTATTAGTTAATCACTTTCTCTGGGCCCTTGAGTGTGAGAGCCACCATTACACTGGAGCTTCTCTTAAAACCAGCAGGGTTTGTAACCATTCCTTTCAATATGGTAAGTCTGTCTCCTGTTGGAAACTCCTTCTCCCCACCCCCTTTAAAATTTCCTATACAAAAAACTGGGGATTTTAGAACCTTGGGATGTTGAACATCAGAATACTTTTATATTTGAGACTTTCCATATAAAACTGATAGATTCTATTGTCTCTTATGATGAAGCGTATTTTATTGTCTATTTCACCAGAATGTGTTGGAAGTCATACTTTATTTTCTTTCCTTTTAAATTATTTTATTTTTACGGCATGGGTGTTATGTCTACATACCGTGTGAATGCAGTTGGAAGTGATCCTTTTTTTTTTTTTTAAGGAAGGGAGAAGAGACAGATTGTAACAGTGAAAGGGGAAGGGATGGGGACCATGAAAGGAATGACCCGGCTTCGTTTCTCCCCCAAAACACACAGTGTACGGGACCCAGATTTCTAGAAAACAGCATATAATGAGAGCAGTCAGAGAGTCACAGGAAGCCATAAGGATATTGGGTGGTTGCACTGGGATGACACCGTCCGACAGAGAGGAATTGCCAGTCATAGCAAGAGATTGCAAATTCAATACTGCAGGAGATATGATATCATCCCATTTTCTCTATTCTTCTCCACATGTTCACTCATATTAACTTCTTGCTTTTTTCTTTCTTTATGTTTAAGGTAAAAAAAAAAATTGTCCTCTTTTTTTCTTAATTATAAGAAAGTTTTCAATCCTTTTGTTTACCAAAATGATCATGTCCATGGGTTAAATTTTTTTTCCTCTCTCTATGCTGACACTAAGGAAAACCAGTGCTGTGTACTTGGTACTATGTTCTACAAAAGCAAAGTGCTAGAGATCTGGACATACAGTTAAAGGAATCAAGTCACTAAAATCAATGTGGCACGGACTACTATAAAGGCAGCCTCAGAACACACTGGCTTCCTAGGTTTAGCATTACCTAAGCTACTTTTGAGGCACAGTTACCTGTCTTAAATGATTACAAATTTCCTTTCATCTCCAGTGTGAGACACAAAAGAAATTCTGTCTGGTTTCCTTCATTGTCTACAAGGTACAGGCATAATCTATATGATAAACATGTGGTAGGCAACTGGCACATACATAATGCAGGAATGTTGAGTAGGATATGATACAGAATGCCATTCCCCTATCTCACCTCTCTCCAACCTTCCCAGTCTGCAGGACTCCACCACCGCCTGATGGACAGGTTCAGAAGTTGAGGGAACTTCTCAAATTACATATCCAGGAAAAACTTAAAAGAAGTTGGCTATTTTATTTTTTTTGAAGAACTATACACTCCCTTGGAGAGTTAGGCTTTCTGTCTCTTCTAGCTGAGGACTTTGACATTCAGAATGTGAGGGACTTGCTCTCTCTGCTCTCTTCTGCTCCGAGGAGTCTGTGAGTCCTGTTGCTTAAGGAATGCCCTTGATAGTGTACCAACTTGTCGCACTCTCAAGGAAACACTTGCTCTACTGTGCTGCATTTGAGTCACTGAGGTTTTACTTGTGCTCTTTGCTGGCTTATGGGATGATCTTCGAGGTCCGTCTTATGACAAGTATGGTGATGAACAAACAAATGAGAATTGATGTGGGATTATCAGCCTCTGTAAGTCACCCGCAGCTTCTCTCTTTTTCTCAGGGCAGCCACGAGCCACAGTCTTGGTGGCACCAGCACACCAAAGCTCTTTGCTTCACAGCAGAAACATAATATTGCTGAAGAAAAACAGAGAAAATAAATTACTTTCACAGCAGAAGTAAAGCCATTTTTTCTTCAGATCTTGAAACACAAATTATAATATCACAACAACTCGATTTTTCCTATACACAAAACAGCTAACCAGATTATGATTTTGTTCATATGTGCCTATTTTATCTAATACTGTTCAATGCTTAATTTGAACATGTATTTTAACACTGAGAAAATAGAGGAGAGTCAAGAGCTTAAAACACTATAATGGCCCCTTTGCATACTGCTTTGCTCTGCATTGGTATTGGTGAGCCGACACTGACAATAACACTTGGAAAAGTTTATTATCCAATTTTGTGTGCATTCAATAGGATTATGAGTTTTTGATCATACAAATGCAAAAGAGATTTGGCACTAACAGGAAGTAACATAGTTCTAGAAGCACAATTTCCATTTTATTAATCTGAGACAGAAGTACTTGTTCCAAATTGCTACACAGCTGGAATCATCAGCGTGCCTGCCTCTGCTCATTCCTTGCACCACTAACTTCAGAATGCTGGTGCTTTGCATAAATTCACAATCCTGTGAAATCCGGAACCCTGGAAATCTTTGGATGCTACCCACAGGACTAGGTTTGAGCTTACACAAGTCTTAGCTCTTGATAGGGGTGGTCTCTGCTATTTTTGCCTAGTGACCTGTGTAAACAAAGAAGATGATGCTAGAGATTTACTTATGGAAACAAATTTAAATAGCCCATGTTTCCTTCAAGTTTTTCTAAGGTGCATGTAAAATCTGCTTTCTACATGGGAGACTTTCAGAGTGAGGTGGCTAAGTTACTTCAGTAGCCAGATCAGTCAAAAGGGCTCATCTCATTGGTTATGTGTGTGTGTGTGTGTCCATTTGGGTGTTTGTGTTGTGTGTGATGTGTTTATGTACATGCATGTGGGTGTGGGTTTCCATGCTGTGTCCATGTAGACGGGGCGGAATAAGATGTTGGATGCCTTCCTCCATTGCTCTCTGTCTTATTGCCTTTGGGAGAGATCTCTTCCTAATCTACGCTCTCATTTCAGTTAAACTGGCTTGCCCATGAGGATTTCTATCCCACAGTGTTAGATCAGAACCCAAGGAGACCCAACCTCAGGTCTTCATGCTTCCAGAAATGTGTTCTTACACAGTGAGTCATGTACCAAACCCTGCTACCCTCTCCTCTCCTCTTTGATCATCTCACTTGCACATACTAGGTGATAAGGTATCCAGCCTGGTGACCTTTACAAAAAAAGATAAGATACAAAAATCCCAAAAAGAGGTATTCTTATAGAATTCCACTTGGATCTGCCACATGCTAGCATCAGGCTCGGTCCATGGGTTTGATCTCCGCACTGCATGCACACATGCATACATACTTACAGCTGAAATGGACTGAGAAGAAATAGCTTGTCACTCTCAACTCACCCACTGGAATTCCAGAGATGCAGGCTTAGTAGAAGGATTCCCTGAGGGAAATTACACCAACCAACTGAAACTACTTGGAGAAACGAGACAGTAAATGGGTGGAGAGCTCATCTAGTCAGGAGAGTTAAAATTTACCTTAAATTCATCCTGTGTTAGTTGATATGGGCTTGAGAGGCCAGGAGGAAACTTCCAGAGGAAGATCACCTTCCAAGCAGGCGCTGTAGTTCATAATAAGGAGCAGGCTGTATCCATCCACACAGCCATTCAACATGCCGGGGGTCTGCAGGTCACCCAGGCAGAGTAGTGGTCAGGAACCGCATTCGACCAGAGCATCTTTTTACTTCAAAGTTCCCTGGCCTAAGCCATCAGCAGTTGTAACCTGTTTCTGAGACATTTTGGACAATGTAAGAATCACATTTGTTGAGCAGAAAGCAAGTCAATTAGACCTTATTGCTTGTTGAGGTCTTAAAGCCACAGGATATAGTTAGGGCTTTGTAATGGACCCTTACTTGTTCCAACTGAAGCAGGTGAGCCTGGAATAGACGTCTGCAAGTGAAGAATTAGGAATCATCCTACCAGAAGTAAGAGCAGACCAGAGAACAATAAGTGGACTTGCTGCCATTCATGTACCCTTCATGTAGCCAACCTGAGGGACAGTGTAGGGATAGGGCAGACAAAGTCATGTCCCTCTAGCTTCCTTGTACCAAGTGGCCACTATTGTCTTCTTTTGTAGATCTGGTAGCTCAGCACCCAGAATTCCCCAGTGTTCTGTGTGTACAATATACTGTCTTCCTTGCCCATCCCCCTCCCCCAGTCTATGAGCATCAACTATCCTGAACCAAGCCCCTAGAGCTGCAAAGAAAAGGACTTCAGAGCCCAGAAAGGAGAGCCTGAGGAGGTAACACCACAGCCAAGGCAAATTAGCATCATCCAGTTGGAAAAGGTGGCTCACTTTCCCCTGAAAGTGATGCTCACAAGCTCGCCTCTGGAAAGCTCTGGATGCATGGCAGATTTCCTGAGGCCTTGAGGAGTAGGGAGTAAAGCTTCACTGAAAGACAAATGACCTGATAGAGTATGACGGTCTCTGAGTAAGCAGAGGAAACAGTGATAAGCTTCCTGAAAGCAGAACACAGACTCCTCAAGGCAGCACGGAGGAAAATATGGGTAAGTCTACCCATCAATATACTGGAGCTATCCTCCCTACGTTCTTCCTTCTGCCTTTACTCTTTCTCCTTTTCTATCCTTCTTCCTGTCAATCATCATTATCAGCAGGATTGCCTACACAGCACTCATGACCCAAGCATGTAAACACCGCTTGGGAAAGTTTTTAAAGGCTGTAAACAGCAACGAACAAAGGAATGGAAAATGTTGAGCAGTCAGGGAAAAATGTGTTAAATAAAAGCCCGAGCTAGGTGGGTTTCCCCCTAGCCCCTTCTGAAAGGGAAAAGGGATACGTTCCTCATATGTTTCCAGGTTACCTGTCCTAGGCATTGAGTTAGTACCATCAATCAGATCTTATTTAGGCATTTGCCACAATCCTAAGTATTCTGATGGCTGTTTCCTTTGTACAGCAGCAGCATTTAATCTCTCTCCTAACTCTGTGAGGAGTCTACTTATCATTATTACTGTGAGCATGTGAACAATAATACGTCATCTGAGTAGTAGCTCACTTAATCTCATGACAATTAGTGGAAAACTATAATACATCTTATAATTCATAGCTAGATGACAACACACACACACACACACACACACACACATGTTTAGAAGTGTCAAAGCTTGAAGTGTTGTCTATCAGCAGTAAAGAATCCAAAATATCACTCTACAAATCTATTTCTATCCATACATTAGCTTCCTGTGGAGTCTGCTAACCATGGACAATCACGGTAGAAACTTATTATAATATATAGAAAAGTTCAGAAACAGATTCTAGGTTTTAAATGGCAATTGTTCTGCAAGGGGATATAAAATCCTACGCAGTCCTTCTCTGACTGACTGTGTGTGTAGTTATTCATTTAGTAGCCATTCTAAGTCTTTAGATCAACTCCAATAGCATCTCATGTTTGTGTTCACGTGAGCTTTAGTTTACTGAGTGACAGCAGGAAGTACACGTGATGCTTTCGGGATGCTAAGAACTGGCTGCAGAGCGCGCATTCGTCAAGGAGGCTCACTTCCTGTCTTCTTAATAAAAGGTGGGTTTTGAGGGGAAAAAAGACAGCATATGCCTAACTCTGGTAATATTGTACTGTCATAACTGCTGTCTATTATCTATTATTAATCTCTTTCTGTACTTATAAGTAAAATGTTATAATGTGTGTATGTTTATATAGAAAAAAAGCAATATATTGATTTTTGTACGATATATAGATTTTGTACTATCTGTGCTAAGAGCTTTAGGCATCTATTCTAAGTTTGGGATATATTCTCTCTGGATAAGAAAAGGCAAAGTTCCCCACCCGTTCTGCATGTGCCCAAGACAGAACCTACAGACTCACAAGCTCTTGACGGCTAAGCTGCCTCTTCAGCCTATGATCTTTAGTTTTGTTTTGAAATGGTCTCAGTAGATTGTCTAAGCTGCCTTGAACTCACCTGTAGTCCAAGCAGATTTAGCAGATTTAGAACGTGAGATCTCCCTGCATCAGACTTTCTAACAGCTGGGATTACAGACCTGTACCACCAGGTCTGGATTGATAGGCTAGCTATCACTGATTCATGTCATGACTCAGTTGGTGGCTTTTCATACAAAATTAATTCCAAGCCCAGATTTTGGCTTTTCCAACTGAATAAACAGGAACTCCCCAAGGTTTCTGCATGTACAGTCAGTTTGTCATTTTACACACTCTTGATGTAGATGGACATATATTAACCTCTGATTGACAAGTCAGATGTGAATACTCAAAAAACGGCCAAGAACAAGAAAGTCTCAGTCACAACCAGGGTATCCCACTAAACAGCTGCCTCCCAAGTGCTCAGCCAGAAATGAACCTGAAATGTGCTCCATGGAATTATTTTGGTGAATGTAGTGTCAGTAACCGAAAGGTTAAGAAGTGAAAAATGCACACAGGAAGGCTTGCTAAAAGAATTAGTAATGGGATATGGGTGCAAGTTATCTTTAATTTGTGGGCATGCATCCAGGCTCAATTATTAGTAACCAAAAATCTATTGCATTTGGGAATTCTCAGAGCTCTGGTGGAGTAATTTAGACTGGAATGCCTCTGTTTAATGGATCCTGGAGCACTGAGGTTTTGATTTTTTTGAAGCAGCATTTCATACGTATGTGTATCTACTTCTTTGACTCCATGTATCACTGAACAGGTATTTCCCAATAACTGCCCTCCTTACAAATTACTGAAGATTAACTCTTTGCAATAGAGTGAAATTACACTCAAAGACTATTTGCCTTTGAAAATACTTTTCACGATGAACAGAAATCCTTTTGGGTCCCACCCAAGAGAATTTAAAGTCTAAGATGGAAAATTATCTCCCATTCCACTGAGTTTCATCTCAAGAAGTTTCAGCCATGTTTGGACTATGAGGATGGCCTCATGAGAAAGTGCCTGTGACTTTTCACGATGCTTTGGAAAGACTGTGTGTGGTGATAGTTTGATTCTTCTTATTTCAGTGTCAGAAGATTTACTACCAGTGTTAAAAATGTCAATTCTGCTAAAAGAACCCCTGCCCCCAGAGAATTTGCAGAACAGTAAGGTATAGTCAGGTAAAGTATTGTTGATGGGGGCCCTGCCCTTACCACTAGCAACATATACTACAAAGTTCTGTTCAGTGGCTGTCCAAGAGGCTCCATTATCCTTTAGGACCATTGGCCAAGAGGTAGTGCGTTAAAGAAGCGATCTGGTTATTTCTAGGCCCAGCTGATTCTGAAAAAAAAAAAAAAAAAATCAGCATCACATTTACAGATCATGTCAAAAGGTGACTGGGGCCTGAGCTTTTCCACCCTAGAAGTGAAGGGTTTAGATCCAGGTAAAGACACAGGAGTAGACTGTGACTGAGTTTGTGACGCCATGCATGGCCCTCCGTCCTTCGCACCTGTTCCTTGGTGAAATCTAGGACGCTGTTTGCAAAACCCAGCACCTTCCACCAGCGCTCGATTTACTTGTTTGAAAAAGTAATCGGAGGAAAACAAAGAGATTCTTGTTCTGTATAAAATTTAGAAGGAAAGCTTGCCAGTTCAGTGAATGATGAGTGCTCTGTTTTCCATGTTGAAATTGCTGGCACTGTAGTGAGATCCATAAATTAAGCAGCTGGGTTGTTGGTCTTTTCTTTCTTTCTTTTCTTTCTTTTTTTTTTTTCTTTTTTGTTTGCAATTAAGCATGTAGTTTTTATAATATACAATAGGTTCCTTAGAAGTGTGTTTAATCTGTCTACTCCCATTAAAGAAAAGCTGGATACAGGATCATAAACAAAGAGTCAGTTACAGTCCATCTGTACAGTCGGAGAGCTGGGTTCCAAGAGAATTTACATTGGGAAAATCCCCTAGCACTGAAAGAGACAGGCTCAAACGTGTCTATACTACAAAGAGCCGAGCAAAGGTTGTTCTTAAGCCAATGTGCTGTTTTGGAGGGCTGGAAAGACAGTGTTAAACAAACACTGTGCCCAAAGCTGGAGGCCCACTCTCTTACAATTGGTGTTTCAGTGAAGAGGGACAGATAAGAACAATTTCCTATCATAAAATGCTCATTTTAAATGTTCATATTGCTTTGCTAGCACCATGAGTTAAAGGGCATGTCAACAAGTAGGAAGTTGTTTCCCTCCACTGTAAGGAAGTCTTAAAAACAGACTCTTAACCGAACCTGTAACTCTGGCCTCTTTTCGATAATGATAGATGTTAATTCGCATATTGTTACTTTTAATTTTAGGGTAGCCAGAATCATCACATCTATGTTCATGTTTAACTTAGATCACTTTTTATTTTATGTTATTTAGAAAAGAAGTCTACAGCAGCCAGAGTCATCTAGCCTGGACTTGCGAGTTTCCTGGTTCACTCTCACAAGCATGATAGCGCATGTAGCAACCTGGAGTATCAGCGTGGATGTGTTCGTAAGTTCACACTTGAGTTTACCTCTGTGCTTGGAGGTGCCAGATACTCCTCTGTCAAAAACCGAGAGACCTTCTCTAACATGCTTAGCATTTCTGAGGAGGACGTTATGGCGCTTTCCTTTCCAAACTTTCCTTTCCAAAGTAGCTTTCATTTTCTTGTGTGAACACCTAAACATTGAGCTATCTATGAATAGAATTCAGACTGCCTAGAGCCAGTCTTTCTGGGGTGGAACTCTAAACCTTAGGGATAGGAATAACAACTTTACAATGGTGATCCTCTTAATCTATTACCTAAAGACAGTCCTTACTCCTTTATGTTCGCTTTCTTTCTTTTTGGCTCAGGAGTGACATGCACGTGTTAGGAGAAGCCTCTCACACTCATCTCCAGATGCAGACTCACCAAAAACCGCCCAGCTAGCCTGAGTTTTCTGTCCAGAATTTACTTTGGACCTTAAGCTCATTAGGGAAATATTGACATCTCAACTCCAATTATTTAGTAGTCACCATGCTGCAAAGGCCACAGGGAACTGTCTGCAAGTGGTTATAATTGGAGAGGATCAGAAAAACGATAGCACAGAAATGCATTTTTCTTAATCTCCAAAGACAACACCACCTCAGGTCATGGTTCCTTTCCAATGTACACCGAGAGTCTGGAAAACAATTCACGTTCTTTCAGATTTGAAGGAACAAAAACACTCCCACAGCTGAACATCTTCCAGTGTCATCCCAGGAAGGCCCAAGAAGACAAACATCTGCCTGGTCCTTCTTTCTTCTCTTCTCTATGAATTATGCTTATTGTTTATTCCTGTTTCACTTGTTGTATAAAAAGCATTCTGTTTTTTTTTTCCTTAGTGTAAAAATATCCTTAATTGTGTACCTACCAAGGACTTCCTCTGCTGTCTCCTCTCTCCTTGTCTTCACTCTGAGTCAGCCTGCCAAGGCATTTCATTGCCAAAGGCAGATATTTGTTTCTGAAGAATTCTTTTTTTTTTTTTTTTTTTTTTATGAAAAAGAACTATTTATTCACAGTATTTTCTTTAAGGTCATTTTCCCACCCATTGTTCTGTGGATGAACTATTTGTATCCAGGTATCAGTCTTTCTTGTCTTCTGAACACTTTCTCCTCATGGCTTCCTTGCTTCAAGGAGGTGTTCCATAAGTTTCCAAGAGTTATGTGAAGAAGATAGCCTCTCTAGTTTGTTTTGTTTTTATCTTGTTGCAAATGATTGCCTTTCCTTTTAAATATGTGTTTTCACAAACTAAAGAAGTATGCCAACAAGATGGCTTAGAGGGTAAAATCAATTAGCACCAAGCTGGGCAAGCTGAGGTAAACATCTGGGACCCCCAAGGTGGAAGGAGAGAACTGAATCCCATAAGTTGTCCTCTGACTTGCATACACATAATGTAGCACACATGTACACCTCCACAATACTACTACCAAACAGAAAATAAGACAATAATTTTGTCCAAATATTTAAATTAAAACCCTTTAACTAAATCTTACTGTCTCAGCTTTGAATATTAGCTGGTGGCATTGCTTGGGGCTGGTGGGGGGGGTGGGAAGGTTGTATAATGTTTAAGAGCTAGACATAATCTGCAAGGAGTGGGGCACTAGAGTGAACCTTGTGATTTGTAACCTGGCTCTGTTCATATCTGTCCCTGCCTCCTGTCTTGTCTCTGTCCTGTGTCCTGTCTGTCTCTTTTCTGTCTTTCTGTTCTCTATTCCTTTCTTTCTGCTCTTTCTCTTTCTCTTCTCTTTCCTTCTCTTTCTCTTTCTTTCTCTTCTCTTTCTCTTCTTTTTCTATTTCCCTGTTACCTTTTCTTTCACTGTCTCTACCTCTGTCTATTTCTTTATCTCTTTCTCTTTATATGTCTCTGACTCTGTCTCTATCTAAAGCTGCTTTCTCTCTGCAGGTTCAATTTGATCAGCCACCATACCCACTTGTCTGTTGCATCTCAGGCCATGATGGATTGTGTCACTAAAACTGTGGGCCAATCCCAACTGTTCCTCAAGTTTCTGTGGTCTGCTATTATGCCAAGGGAAGAAAAGAGAACTAACAATGGCCAACATTTTAGCATACTATTTTCTATAGCTTTCTTCTCCCAAGGTGTTTTTATATTCCTTTAACATTGTAACTTAAGATAAAATTTTACATTTTATTGTTATTTCATGTGTGTGAGTGTTTTGTCTCATGCAGTACATGCAGCAAGTGTGTCAAAACACAGCAGAAGAGGGCATCTGATCTCTGGGAACTAGACTTAGAGCTGAGCTGGCATGTAGGTGCTGGGAATGAATCAGGTACTCTGGAAGAACAGCAGTGATCTTAACTGCTGAGCAATTTTCCCTGCCCCAAGAATACATTGTTTTTGTTTTGTTGTTTTTTTGTTTTGTTTTTGGACGGTATCTTGAACACATGTAGCTCTCAGTTTACTTCAAGGGTATCCCCTTGGTTGTATCTCAGTTCAAAGCCTTGAGCACATTACAATATGATCATTAACACCCCTTTACATAACTCTTGTTATTGGGATATTAGATTATTTTTGACTTTCCGATGTCATAAAAGTGCTACTAGACACTTTTATCACCTGCTGCTCATGTTTAGATAAGTTTCCTGAAAAAAAAATGACAATTTTTTCATATTCTTGATACATATTACTAAATTATTTTCCAAAATCCTTGTGCTAATTTATGCCCTTGAACACATTTCAGTTTATATAATTACAGAGTTAGAGATTAAAGTTAACTTCTCTTTATTTTACTTGATATTCTCTTTTATTAATAAAAACCCTAAATTTTTTTTATAATTTTTATTCAATTTGTTTACTTTCACCTGTTATCTCCTTTTTGCTTCCTTCCTTCCTTCCTTCCTTCCTTCCTTCCTTCCTTCCTTCCTTCCTTCCTTCCTTCCTTCCTTCCTTTCCTTCTTCTTTCCTTTCCCCCACACTTTCTCTCTTCTCTTTCTTTGCTTTTTCTTTGTTTCTTTCTCTCTTCTTTTTAAATATAGCTTCTGAACTCTCAGTATTTCTCAGGTCCTTTGTAAGGGAACATTAAGAATAAAGATAGTAAGGGCTTAAAATGCTAACTTTGAATGAACAAAATATTGCAAATGTGTGTGTGTGTGTTTGTGTCCCCCACACACAAGTCTGTACATTTTCAGGACAGAAGGTAACCCAAGCATTATTCCTCAGGAGTGTCACCTTCCTTACTTTTATAGAAAGGGTCACTCACTGGGACCTGAAGTTCATTGGTTTTCTCTTCAGTAAATCACTTAGAAAAGGCATTTTAAGAATTTATAATGTGATTTGATTTTGTTTGATCAGACTTAGGTAAACACAGTGGGTATTTCCAAGGGCTCAATGGTGTTGTCAGGAAGAATATCGCTCCAGGACTATTTACTGATCTTTTACTTTTTGACATCGAAGTGCAGCTATACAGGGAGCAGGGGACTGGCAAATTTAGATGAAGCTACAGTGAGGAATTCAACTCCCAAACTTGAATTGTTATTAAGATGCATTAAAAATAATGCATTTCCAGATAACCACCTTCTACTTTTTCCATCCTGTCTTTAAGTATAGGGTAGAGCCGGAGGAGTTTACAAGGAAGAGCCTCTGATAGGGAGGTTGTGCTCCCAGGAGCTGTTGCTTTACAGGCTCTGCTATTATGTCTGGCACCTCTCCATGATCTGCCTTTGATACTGAGGTGCTTGTTTACCCACAAATATACAATTATTGTTTGCAAATGAAAAATATCTTCCACTGCCATTTCCACCTCATCTCACCCCTGATGGCTAGAAACATAATAGAGAAATAAATCTCGAGAAAACATAGGTGATAGAAAAATGTGCTCTGCAGAGCCATGCATGTAGGTCACAATGTGAAAACGGCCTCTCGTTTATGCAATGTGCTGGGGCGGGGATGGAAAAGCTTGACTACACAATGTGACCGGTATGGTGGGGATTAAAGAGATCTGCATGACCACCATGCTATATCATTCATTGGGCATTCAGTGGTCATCTTCATCAGCCGCAAGAGGAACCTGGCAGAGTCAATCACACGTGTATTTTAGGCATAGTGGAGTCTAAGAGTACAACTCCTTTTTTATCATGCAATATCAAGCTTACCTGCTTGTATTCTGGACCGTCTGGTTCTTCAAGGTCCTGTAAGATGGTTCTAGTTAATTGGCTAAGTAGGATTGTAGGGTGGTATTAACGTTTAATAATGATTTAACAACGTGATACCCTCCCATGCTTCCGTAACAGCACAGTAACTTTATCAAGAGTTTTCTGTGTTGCAACTGAAGGAAGTGCTTCCTAATGGAACAGGGAACTGCTTCATGTAGGGGAGTCTAAGGGAAAAGCACAGTGCACTCAGAATTTTGGCAAAGAGTTTATTCTGATCTTCCAAATTTTCTCCTGAAGAAATAATTTTAGCTACAGAACAATCATTTACTTATCTAATATGTAATATATGCAACTGTAATTACTTTATTATATATATAATGATTCTTAGTATTTATACAGAGACCAAGAATACAGAGACTTAAGCTAAAAAACTTATTTATCTCTTGTATTCTAGTACATATAATTGTAAAAGATATTAGTTTTAATTTATAGTCAAGCAAAAAAGTTTAAAGCTAGGTCCCTCTAAGTATAGAAAAAAGATTTTATTGACAGGGAAACCTGTCATTATTTTGCCAATTTAAGGAAATATGATTTTGGGTTTGCCCTTAAATTCTTGGAGCCTCAATTTACCTATTGATCAAAAAGTTCAATTATTCTTACAATTGATCATTATAGTGTGTGCATATGGATGCCAGAGGTCAACATCAGATGTCTTCCTTAATAACTCTTCATCTTTTTATTGAGACAAGGTCTTACACTGAATCTGAAATTCCACTATTTTGGATACATTGCTTGACAGAGGGTCCCTGGCATCTGCTTGTCTACTTCTTCCATTGTTGGGTCACCCAGGTGTGCGACCATGCCTAGTTTATAACTGGGGATTTGAACTCAGGTCCTCATTATTGCACAGTCAGCACATTCATCTCCCAAGCCACAGGAATCATTTTGAGAACTACTCAGGGTAGTGCTTGTTATGTGTTGTTATACTTACATATACTTCATTAGACTGATGATAATAGTGTTGAATGTGAGAGCTGTATTTTGGAAGAGAACAAAATGGGAGACTTTGGCATAGTGCGTTTCTCTTCACATTGGTTAGAAATAGTTCTATTAAAGGTAGCCAACAGTACAAGGTTACATTTGTTAGATATATATCTGGGATGTAGATTTAGTCAGGTGTATTTGAAAAACTTACATCTCTCATATGGTAATCTCTGGGACAGTGAGAGAAGCTTCTAGGGTCTTCCTATCAAGAGAAACAACTTCTTAGCACATTCCAGGGGCAGTGAAAACTTCGTTCTCATTAAGTCCTGAATGGTTGAATAGGGGTGTGCTGGTCTGTACCAGAGATTCACCCCTCCCCCTACCCCCCTCCCCCTCCCCCTCCCAGCTCTGCATCCAAGTGGCTTTCTATTGTGAATGGTTAACCTCAACAAGTCCAAACTGAGACTTCCTCAGAAACTGTCTCTCATTCCAATTTTGATGGATGAGATATTTAGAATGGACTTTAATCATAACTTTAACAAAATGATGGGACAAAATGCTTTATACGAGGGCCTATCTTCACTTTGTTAAGAAAATAAAGAAATTATTTATGTCATTTTTAGATGTAGTTCCTCCATCAGGTCTTTTCTTTCGCCTTGAGGACAGAGTTATTTTTCTTATCAGAACTTAATAAAAATGCACCAGGTGAGAGAACATGGACCATGTCATTTTGTTTGCTGCTGGGATGGTCCCTGTTTTATTGAACTCAATGGGCATTAAAGAATCTATAAAACATTTTGTTTCATGGAGTTTACCCTCATTTGAAAGTACTTTGATGGAACAGTCGTCACACAGGCATGCATGGGGCCTTCTGCAGCATCCATGGTTAAAATTTATACCACTGAGTGGCTGTGTTCCCAATTCATCTCTTCAGGAAGAGTTGGGACCTTTCCTACCTAGAGAAAGACATTTCATCTCTCAGGCCATTTGTAACTCAGCGCCTGGAAGGGCTGGGAGTACTCTTGAGGGTGGACGTCTTTCACACACTGGTTCTTAATAAAGTACTAAAAGTCAGTTCTTTGCCTCTAGTGTGCACTGGATATCAGATGATCCTGGTTATTATCTGCCTGAGGTTGTAGAATGCAGAGGTAGTATTGATGAGAGATGGTCATTGTCTTGAATATTGTATAGAAAGCATCATAGTTTCGATACTGGAGTCTTTGCACCTCACAGACTTCTTGGAAAATGTTTCTGTTATAGGGCATGGACAATGGCTGATCACCATTGCTCTTTTGCATTCATATTTAAAAATTAAAGCATGTTTCTTACCTCTGAGTGTTTTCAGGATTCAAGGAGTTAACAATGAAGCAGAAAGCCAGACGACATTGATATGAAATACACTGAAGTTTCTCTCTCTCTCTATTTTTCCCTAGGTAAACTTTCCCCTCATTTGATAATCCCCTTCCCTTCCCCTCCCTATTATGGACTGCTAGAAAGAATGCTATTTGGGGCATAATAGAAAATCTTTCTCAGATTTTCCTCCCACAGAGAACAAAGAATATAGCCAAAGGACCTCTATTCTTGGGCCGTTATTATTCCTGGTGTCTGACTGACAAGGAGCAGGCACACGACCATATTTGAATGCCCCACTATTTCCTACAGCAGCAGTCAAGGTCACGATGATACTATTGACCATCAAAAGTATAATCTGTTGGATCTTGAAAGGCTTTAACTAGGAATCCTTCCCATCGTCATATTCACCATCCTGAAGGCCAATTCTCAAAGCCTTTTCACTCTCTCTTTAGACTTTCATTCCTGGCCCTACACACTGTTAGTGGTGGGCACTACCTTGAACTATCTGAGCCTCTTTGTTTATTTTTCTCTTCTTTGGAATGTGTTCCCTGCATGTTATTCTTAGTGGTCTTTTGTTAAACCTCTCATACCCTTAGGCTCTAAGACAACGATGAATTAAAATTTTATGTCTGATTATTTCTTCCTTGCTTTAGTTCCATCTTAGCGTTTGAGATCATTCTGCCCAGGAGCGTCAAAATTTTCAAACACCTGACTCAAAACCTACTACCCTTCACATTTCTGTCAAAAATCTTAGTGGGCTCTAACTTTCTCTCAGAATTTGCAGAGATCAACAGAATTATTTTCTCACTTTTGCAGAGCTTGAAATGAAGCTTTTTACCACCCCCTACCCCAAAGCCATGCTGTGTGCCACAACTCTGCATTTGATTGGTTGTGGTGTTCTGTGATGGTCTCCGCCTGCTGCAAAGAGAAGTTTCCTTGGTTTAAGAGTGAAGACTCACTCACTTTGGGTCTAAGGACGGTGCTTATAGATGGTTGTTGGGGACAGGTGGCTGAATAAAGCTGGAAGAGGGAGAGGTGGTCTTCTTCAAGGTAGAGCCTAGCAGTCAGCCCTGGAAACATACACACAGGTAGCATAATATGCATGCAATAGCAACTAGTGAACAAAGAAACAGTGAATTGAAAGAAGTGTGGGGAGAGGTATTTGGGGAGGGAGTTGGGAAGGAGTAAAGGAAAAGAAAAATGTAATTAAATTAAAATCTAGAAAACAAAAAGCAAAAACAAAAATGGAAAAAAATACATTTAGTAATGTATTTTTAGGAATGGTATGAACTGTTAAGATCTGTAGTATCTGGTAAGATATCAGATGAAAGGAGTGACTATTAGATACTATGTGTTTGTAACTAACATCTTTTTAAAGTACAGCTAGATACATATGTTTATCCAGTACACTTGGAAATGTATTTTATGAAAGAGTTTACATACGAACAATGATGGTTTCACCCCAAAGTATATGTTATGAATAAATGGATTTCATATGACAACATGTACATTTAGAAAATTACTTCTTCCTGAAGAACTGTAACATGTTTACCATTTTAGGAATTTCAATGTTACTGAATGATGGTTTCTATATTACAGATAATTAATCATATGTGTTACAAAATAGCTAGAGATAGTTTTAAAATAATAAAAAAATATCAGAGAAAAATAGGAAGAGATTCTACTGTAACTAAGACAGAGGTTGGAAGATTAGAACCAAACATGTGAACCCCAACTGAAACTGTTGTTTGTGGTGGGCCTAAGGCAACAGTGATTGATACCTTCTCTGCTCTAGTTCAGATGGGTTCTTTACCCGCCCACCCTGCTAGCTGTCTAAATACATCACTAAAATCTACTAGATCTTCTCTGTATTGTGTGGTCCTTAGCTAGAATCCACCATGCAGATAAATTTCTAAGGCTCTGAAAAATCACAACAGCCATTTATAGGCACCAGTATTCAAATATTAATTATTGATTCATGAACTGATGACCTTATATGTACTGTTCCTTGGTTTTCATTAACCCTATCTTTAAGTCTTTCTTGGTCAGTACAATCTAAGTGCAATGCTGTTTAAATATTAATAAAAAACAATTGCAGGCAGAGTCAGTAATCTTGAAACCATGAGTCTTATTAAAGAAACTTGCAAATAATGCACACACAAACACACACACATACACACACACACACACACACACACACCACACACACACACACAAAGGCGAAGGGGAGGGAGGAGTACCCAAGAGTCTGGAGTAATCTAATGAATTTGGGACCGGGTAGTGTGATCAACTAGTTGTACGCAGAAATGCAGAAGGTGATTAATTGACCCCCCCAACTGGGGTCGCATATGATACTTCATTTTATAGAGAAAATAAAATAGAGTTACATGTTGGACAAAAAGCACCTCTTTCTGCTTTTATACCTTTTGAGTTTATTTGAGGCATTATTGGCTACCCTTGTAGTTGGTCATTTGATATCTGCTAGGTAAGTAAACCAATTGGTTTAGTGTTGAGGTAGAAAGCTTTAGTGCAGCATTCTGAAAAGAGTGAGTCTATAGAAATTACCAGAACTCACAGCCCTATCATGGAAATGGCTTACTAACATGAATTAGTGGGTTGTCCCAGATTTCATGTGGGTCTTTAACATATGCTGATCTATCCAGCTATCTATTTATCTATCTAATGTGTGTGTTTACACACAATGTATAAATGTTATGCAAAAAAGTATATTGGAGCAGATGCCTTACAAAGATTAAGTGCTATTTTTTATATGTCTCCAAAGTCTGCGTCTCATATTAATACAATAGATTGTCAGATCCCTCCATTGTTCCGCTTCAAAGCATGCAATTATATTGCCTTAATTGGAAGCACTGATGTGTTCTCACCAAGAATGCTTATTTGTATTCTGACTACTGAGATATAAATATGGGGCCATTTGCTATTTTTAGTTTCTATTAACACAAACATTTTTAAATTAAAAAAAATCTTTATAAACAGATACATCAAGACACATTGCAACTCAGAATTTGCAGTCGAATCTTATTAAAGACTTGTACCAGTTAGGTATTAAAATGAATCTTGATCCTGAGCCCAGTGAAGAAGCACACTGAGGACCTGGGAACATAGTTCAGTAATGTGGTCCACTTAGCATTAGGGAGGCCCTGGGCTCAATATCTAACTAAAACTGAGTTCACATATTAATCAAAGTGCAATGTGGGAAATAAAAATATTACATCCATTGCAACAGGCAAATGTAGAAATTGGTGACTCATTACTGTAAATCCAGCTGACATATACCTTACCCCCAAAATGGTGTAATCCATTTGGCCAGAAGCTTCTTAAGTATTTTATTATCTGTGATCATTATTAATTGAAATCTTAAGGTTTTTGAGACAGTGTCTCAAGTAACCCAGGGTCGAATTGAATTCTGGGATGTTGAGGATGACCTTCCTTTCTGGATCCTCTTGCTCTACTTTTTAAATAGATTGCAACTGTGGACCACCACACCAGTGCTGGGAGACAGAACAGGGCTCTGTGCATGTTAGGTGTAATACCCTACCAACTGAGCTCCATCTCTGGTACCAAATAATGTTTTGATATCCATATGCTATTACTGAAAACAATGGAGGTTGAAGATGTAATCTCTCCATACATTTTATTGTATATATACATCATTTTCATCTTTTTACGTAGTCTGAGAATTAAATCACATGAATTTCCCACCTACCTAGAACTAATAGGCTTTTCTTTAACTTAGCATCTGTCAGCAAGCCTCTAACCTACTAAAGTTGAGGCCACTCTACCTTTTCCCCCTATCTGCAGCCTTCCATTGTTTTACATGGGCGCTGGGGATCTGAACTCAGTCCTTGGGTTTATACAGCAAGTAGTTAATCCATGAGCTATCTCCCCAGTCCTGGTATTTAAAATATCACTAGAAATCTACACACACATCACACACATACATATCACACACACACACATCACACACATATCATGCACACACACACATGTGTGTGTGTGTGTGTGTGTGTGGTGTATCTGAAACTGTAATCATAGCCGTAGGGAGGCAGAAGCAGGAAGATCACAAGTTCAAACCCAGCCTGTTCTCCAAGGACTAAAAGAGATGGCAACCACAATATCAACCTTTTAATTACTTTTCCACAACGTCTTTCTTCAAGGCCCTAGTGCTTAATATAAGTAGAAATGCAACAAACAGAGCTTAAAATTTGAGGTAGTTGTATAAAATGTGATCATGTGGCCATTCATTCCTACAAAAATATTGTATTTACTGACCCAGGCAAAGTCTAGAAGTAAAAACACCACCAACAGGGGAGATCAGATCACTACAAGGTATGAAATGTGTTCAGAATAAAGTAATAGATGCTGGAGCAATGCCGAGAACTTCCTCTAGGTAGGGATAGTCACTAAATTCTTTTTGGGAGGGTGACATTATAAATGAAATATAAAGAGAGAACATTCCATGAGCTAGGAGACTCATCTCAGCAAGAAACCATGAAGGTTCCCTTAGGTGCCCACAGGGTGTCCTAAGTTAGGGAAGGCAGGGTGCTACATGCATGAGCCAGGATTATCTGACTGAGATGGAAATGAAGCACAGACCATGCTTTGGTTAAAAGGCAGCTTCATTCAGTGCTCTGTTGCCATTGCCGGCGAGGTAGTTCTAATAGTATAGCTCAAGTCCAGATTCTAGGAATTATCCTTGGTGATGCGCATGCTGATTGAGTCTCGGGACTTGGATTCACTCATCTCATACAGTACTCTTAGAAGGAGAAGTTTTGTAGTTTCTCGTGCTCACTTGTTGCTTACAACCTTTTAAGTCAAATAAATGTACTTGAAAGTATTGATAGGAAAGGGACAGAACAGACACGGTATCAGGCTCCTTTCCAAGGATACAAGGCCGTGAGTGGGTAATAGAGCACAAGCGTGACTACGAAGCCTGAATCTCTCTTCTGTGTCATTTGACTTCCCTCTGAGAGTGGCTGTGCTGGAGTGCAGTGGTAGGAAGTCAGTTAGAATCCACACGCAAACATACAAGATAGAGGAGCCAGAAGGAGGTGAGGGCCCCACCAGGGGCATGCTGGACCTTTGGGAACTTGGCTTATAGTAAGCAGTTATGGGCAGCATATGCTGTGAACAAGACTCAAGAACTACTTTAGGCCACACAGATGGGATAGGATGATTTACGTTGTGGGTCTGGGGCCGTTCTCCTTGGACCGTGTTAAACAGCAAGCATGGGCAAAAGTAGCAGGTAAAAGAGGGATGCTGTCCGTGGAGCATCAATCATCGGAGCCTGGGTCTGGCTCGTTCTTCAGGTGGAATCTCCATCTCTGATCATACAGAGGTCAGATGAGAGTGAGGAGACCTAAGAATCTGGCATTGGTGTATGGGTAGTGACATCCCTAATAGACTTAAAGAACCAAGAAAGGATATCTGCTTCTTTTGGAGGTATGGCCCTTTTGCATTAACATAATTTCCACCCTTTTGTATTCAAGTTACATATACATGATTCTTTAAAAATTAGAGGACTATTGCTTTCTCTGTTCAGAAATTTGAGCACTGGTATCATGTTGTACTTAGTTGTTCCATGGGACAAGATGGATTACAAGTCTGCGAATTCAAATGGTGGCCTACTGCTGCTTTTTAAATCACCAGGATCCTGAATATTAATTTCACATGTGCACAGCTTAAACCATAATTAAGTTGAACAGCGATTTGATGGAAGGTTCTCTCTAATAGTACTTAGAGCTGATTCTCAGACTCCTTGGGGACATGATAGCTCTCCTTTTCTGTTCAACATCTTTCACTTGATACACCTGTTTTGTGTTACGTGTTTCCATGAAGTTATTTTAATGTAGGGTCTTTTTAATGGAAATAATGTCTCCAGTTTGGGGGCTAGTCTACTAAGTTAAAAAATGGTGTAAAAGAAAAGAATAGGGTACACTCAACTTTCATTTCCTCAAATGCAATTTCAGATTGGTGAACAGTGTGAATTTACTTAGCCAATACTTGGTAACTGACTGTGGTGGACGAAATGAGGAAAGAGGCAAGCTGTCACAGTAGTCTTCTTCCAGTTTTTCCCTTTTTTTTTAAGTCAGCTTCTGAATGCTATGAGGTGACCAGTGTAGCAGGAGACTCTAGTTTCCAGGAATCTCAACAAAAGCACACTCCCTCTCCAGTGCTACCAGGTGAGTGGTGGTCTGGGATTTGAGGGAAGTACATTGTGTCCTTAGAACCTTAGTCCTGAGGCTTGGCACGAGCTACTGTGGAAATTTTTAAAAAGGAATTCCTAGTAACATAATGATCTGTGAAGCTTAGTTCAAAGTCTCTCAATTTATATCCAAATTTCATATTTGATAGCAGGAGTGAGGGTTTGGGTGGGTTTGGAGGAGTTTGGAGGGGAAGGCATACACACCAATGCCAATTCTCAAAGCTCCCTTGTACATTTCTGACATACAACATATTTGTACATTAATGTCAAGGGACAAAGTCATCAGAAGGTGACAGTTTTACTCAGTCACCCTTTTTCTCCCTCAGTGTCGCCATGTAAAAGAGATATGTCACAGGCCGTCTCTCACAGATAAGAGCTGGCAAGGCAGCAAGGAAGGGACTCTGATGCCCATGAAGGAGTTTTCATTGATATCCTTCCCTCTTCATTCCCCTTTCCCTTTAAAGCTCCATATACTCATTCTACTAATTTTTAAAGATTTTTTTTAAAGATAGTAAATAATTCTGTCTATGAAAGATTCTTAAAATACTAGGAAATGTAGGCAAGAAATGTCAAAGGTGGATCTTAATAATAGTCATCTTAAAAATAAACACCCAAATGCATTGTTTGGTGAGGTGTTTCTTTTGTTTCCTTACTGAATTTATTTCCTGAAAGTTTATTCTGTTCATATACTCTAGAGGGGTTAGTCAGGGTGACCCGAATCATTGTTTCCAGGTGACAGACTATTGCATAAATCTGCTCTTACTAGTCACCCTGTCTTTCTGAGGAGATCAGCACCTCTGGACCTTCCTCCTTGAAGACTACAACCTTCTGGGATACCCTGTGCTCAGCCACCTCTATTATCTTAACCCTGGGGGTTAGCATTTATTTTCCATACCATCTAACTGTGCATCTCAACAGTTCTAGTGGGTGGTTCAGTGGACACTAGCTCAGAGTCTCCCCATCTTAGGCTTTCAAAGCTACTGTGCTTGCAATCCTAGCACGTTAACGTCCATTCTCCTTCTCTTTAAAGCTAGGATTACAGGCATGATTTTAGTGCTGCACTGGGGACAGAACCCAGGGTAATGTGCACACCAGGCAAGCACAGCTGCAGTCCTCAGGACTTGGCTCTGCCTTCTGGTTAGCCCCCCTCCCCATTGTGACCAGTTTTTTGTTTGTTTGTTTGTTTGTTTCCTTGTATCTTTTTGTTTTTCTTCATTATCATACTGTTCTTGAAATAACTGCCATCTCTGGATGTGACTTGTTTACAAATCATTTTCTTTTTTAGTTTTCAGCCACTGGATATCTTTTCTTTATCTTATCAGGAACTTTGGGCATTACACATCTTTCAATAAGTGATTCCCAAGTTAAATTATTAATTAGATATAGTCAACTGTTTAATTTGGAGAATTTAGCTGTATTTACTTCCTTTAGCAAATATTTATGGAAGGCTATTTGTGCGTACTATGCTGTGGCATGAATCAAAACAAAGAAACCCAGATGTGCAGGATTTAAGGTAAATTCTAGGACAGAATAAAGAAATGGTGTTGGTGTAGGATGGATCATACGGTGCCATGATGGTGTACAGGTACTACTGAGGCCCCAGTCTGTGAAGCTCATAGTAGGATTGCAGGAAGAGAATGATAGCAGGCACTAATCTGTGAAGGCATGGCAAAGATGCATGCCAGAGGCATAGAGAGTGCAGTGTGGACAGTGCCTCTTAGGTCTGAAGAGGGAGGTGATGAATGAAAGTTATGGACCTTATGGGGTCTTCAGCGGTGAGAGGGGGAGAAGGGTGGTGTTATGGAGAAATGGTAGTTATTTTCCTTAGGGGGGGTCTAACCTGTGGCACCTCAGTAAGGGATTACTTTCACTGAAGTTCTGTGGATCAATAAGTGGAGTTACCTGGAGGGAGTAGACATTTGAACAGTACTTCTGGCAGAAGGAGACTACAGAAGACACAACAGTGACAATCTGGACTTTGGATTAGGACACCAGTAGGGACAGAAGTAAGGAAAGGATTTAAGGCATATTTAAGAGGTGAAGTTGGAGGTAGACTGCGCAGAGCTTACATATTTATGGATCCTTAAGGTTGTGAAATCAATATTCTTTGAGTTTCTGCTTGAGTGAAGTAGAGAACAGCCACAATAACTGCTCCTGTTGATAAGAAGTGTGTCTTCTGATGTGTGTGTGTGTGTGTGTGTGTGTGTGTGTGTGTGTGTGTGTTGTAGGGCATGGCACCAACACAGAGGTGAGGGTGACAAGGAAGTGACAGCTGCTGTGGGGCTGAGCGCAGAGATGGGAAGATTCTGGAGCTGGATGTCCAGATTTATAGGAAATGACCACCAAGGAGCATGTGTTGGATTTGAATTTCTATAGCTTCCCCACCCCACCACACACACACGATTCATATCCTTGAGCAAACACACAAAGATAAATTTGTTGTTCTTGGAATTTACCTAGGAACTATGTGTGAAAGGTGGTACTAGTTACACATATGGGAGAGAGTAGAGTGTCCTACGTGTGATTTCCGAGGATCATATGGAAGGAAGTAGAGTGAGCACTCTGGAGGATCTCCTAGGGATCCAAATCAAGAGGCACACAGCATACAAAGAATGCCAAAGGCTCAGCACGGAAGAAAGCAATATGGGAACCATTCCAGGCTCACCACCTACAGCAAACGTATCATGAAGACTACAAGAAAAACAAAGTGACAAATGTTAGATGAGAGCATTTTCAACTGATATAATATTACAGAAAATTAAACACAAGAGTTGAAAGCTCCAAGCACAAAAATAAAGCAGATATCACAAAATGCAAAAAAAAAAAAATAAATAAATAAAGTACCAATTACCTGCCTGGCTAACTTTTATAGCTCAAATATCTTCTGTGACTGTTATCTTTGGGCTATAGGCATTGTGATCTCACCTTTCTTATGAAAACCATGGTTCATTCTTCTATTTGATCAAATAGATTGATCAAGTAATTGATCAGAACTTATTGTTAACAATATATTGGACATGAAGGTAGGAAGGATATAGGAGAAGTTGGGGTTAGGGAAAAATGTAACATATTGTATGAAAAAGTATTTTAAATAAAAATATAAGTATCTTTCTTTGTCCCTTTTAATTTATGTTAACATGACATAAGCATTTATATCTTTCTCTAATTTGAGAAAATATCTATAAAAGTTTTTTTTTTTTTCATATGTAAGCAGTAAAAGTACAGGACATTACAATTTTCTGGTTTTGATTTCTTAATTCTTTGAGAATCTTGAACTGTATTTTGAGCATATTTTCTCCTTCCCCAACTCCTCCTCCTATACCTCCTTCCCTACCCACCCAAATCTGTGTTCTCATCCTTGTTAACCAATACAGTCCAATCTGTGCTGGCCACACTGTTGGATGTGGGGCAGAGTGAACCAACTTAGTGAGAACCGACGCCCTCTCCGAGCAGTGGTCAGTTGCCAACATCTCCTTAGTTAGGGGATGGACTTCTCTCTCCTCTCCGTGCTGGGAAGATGTCTGGGTTGGGCTTGTGTGCCCACGCTCTCAAAACTGCTGTGAGTTCATGTGTGTACTTGCCATACTGTGTTTGGGGGAAAAATGTTCATTGTAGTGATCCATTGCCTCTTGCTCATGGATCTCTTTGCCTTCTCTTCTGCAATGATCCTGAACCTTGGGAAGATATAGATGTGATATAGATGTCCCATTTACTGTTGACTATTCTATTGTCTCTTGTTATCTTCACCTTGACTAGTTGTCAATCTCTGCGTTAATTGTAATGTACTCCATAAAGAAGCTTCTCTGATGAGAGTGACATTCAAATCTCTGGTTAGAGATTAACCTTCAGCTGTGAGTTGCCTTCACTGTCAACGGCAACTTTCAGACAACTTGCCAGTGGCCTCATTGCAGTAGCATATCTTAGGTTCTGCTACTTAACTTAATGCCAATACTAGCCTTCATCTTGGTGTGTATTTCTAAGAGACAAGGGTTGTTTTACTTAGGCTTTGATGAGAACTGAATCTTCAAGTTATAAATTGCTTACATTTCATATTTTACTTTGCCTTCATGCCTTTAGTGTTCTGCATCCTGCATCCTGATCACATTGCAATGCTCTTGTCCTTGTATTTTGCTCATGATGCTCTGTAAGTTAACATGGAGGGGTAGTGTGGTTTAACTGAAGTCAGTGTAGCAGTGGTATAACCGTACAGGGAGTGCTAACTCCGTAGGTATTTCCATATCAGCTTTTCCTATGAATGTAATATGGTCAACAAATTGCCACTGTATGCTTTTGTTACTTACAACTGTTATCACAGTGTTCAACAGGCTAGAAGTTCATGATAAGCGAGTGTGGGGTCCGGGCTGAGAGGTTATCTCTGTTCCATTCTCCAGAGTGGGCAAATGCTTTGTGCTCTTGTGGAGGAAGAGTTAGAAAGGACAGTGTGCCTTCCTTCTGACACCAATCTATTGTTGAGGGTGCAGCTCTCATGAACTTGTCACCCTAAAGCTTCCTGCTTCTTAACATCGCTTCATTCAAGGTTAACTTTAGCATGAGTTTAAAGGGGTCCCAAACATTACAGCACACTCGGAGAGAGTAACAGGAGAAACAGCCAATGCAACATCAGACTGGACATGGTGAGTGTGTATGTGTGCCTTTGCATGTATGTGCGTGTGCATACTTGTGTGTGGGTTAATGTAAAATGATTATTAAAATATCTTATTTTTGACATGAAATTAAAGTTTGATTGAATAGTCACCTCATTGGTCTTTGAAGATCTGCAGCCTCCCCCAAATCCTTATTTCTACACAGCGAATCTGCCTCAGCAATGATTATCATTTACACAGCTCTAACTTATAAACACGGCCTGTTGTTTGAGTCATAAAGATATTTAGAAATGTATCAATGCTAATATGTGCTTTAACCTAAATGTGTAGGTCTGGACAATAGAAGGAACTTTAAGCTCAGCCAGTGGTAGAAACTCTTATATTTCTAAGATGTAAACATATTAGAGACGGTTGGGCAAGTGGGGAGTTTAGAAGGAACGTTGAGGGGTTTGCTGGTTGTGAGATACCGGTGGCTGCTGATATTCAAGGAAAACATGAGAGGCATTCTGGAATGGGAGGAGAGCGGCTTGGGAAGAGCGAGGTGAGCTGCTTCAGGATGCTCATTCTGAATGCCATGACGTCACGTCACATGAGCACACTGGCCCAACAGCTACTCTCAGCTGCTCTGTTCTCTTTTCCTCAGTTGCTATTACAAATGTTTCCATGTTTGTTGTTATTTCTTTTGAGACAGCAAACTTATTTTGCAACCATGATCACTCGGCCTTATCCTTGTTGGCATCATACTTGGTACACTACCAAACCTAGCTACACTGTAAATTTATTAACATAAAATATTAGTTTTTTTGAAGTGGTTTTGAGTTAGATGTCAAGTCAACAAGTATATAACCGAAGAGTTTATTATTTCAGATAGGTTTATGAAAAGGAAGGAGGAGGAGAAGGGGAAAGAAGAGGAGGAGGAGTGAGAGGAAGAGGAGGAAGAAGCAGAAAGAAGGAGAAAGAGGAAGAGGAAGAGGAGGAAGAAGTGGAAGAGGAGGAAGCTGCACTGTAGAGTTAAGTTTAACCTTGAAACTCTCATCCTTTTGCCTCAGCTCCAGAGTGATTTCCAGGTTTGTAACACCATACCCGGCTCCTTTTAAAACTTTAAAAAAATGTTTTAAAACAATGTCTAGTTGTATAGCTATGGCTGGTCTGTAAGTTGCTATATAGACAGACCACACTTGTCTTGATCTCACAGATATGCCTGCCTGCCTTTGCCTCTGCTTCCTGAGTACTGTTAAGTAGAACCCTGAGTCCTCACATGTTCAAAATTTTCTTTTAGCTTACTTTCTCACTCCATCAGAATGACAGTAAATGGTGTTAAAATAGGATTTAATTAATATATGATTCTCTTATTTAATTACTAGCCATACTAAGTCATATAAAAGTATACAATAACTTCAACCATGTCTCCATGCTTCATAAAACTGGAATCTTGAAATGTTTTATTGTTGAATAATCCCTAAAACAATTATAAAGATAAATAATGTCAAGATGCTGCTTAGAAAACTCATCACAGCCCTTGGTCATATATCCAGCAACAAAGGAAAAATGCTTTGAAAAGATATATATTGATATTTTTTGATAGAGGTCTAAAGCATGGCTGTGTAGCAATACAAAGTTGATCAGATTGACTTCAGATGACGGGAAACACTCTTATTAAATGATATTCAAATTCTATGCTTTGTAATTATTTAAAATAGAACTGTCACGTTTAATTTTATAAATGCGCTAAATAGTTAAATAAATCTAATATGAAAAATTTAATGTACCATCTTGATAATGTACCAGGATTTGAAGAAAATTAGTTTCTTTTATCTTTAATTCCCAAATCTCCAAAATGCACCCTGGGAAATGCCATCTGTACTTCTTCTCCTGCAAAGACAGAGAATGTAGGGTACAGAATTCTTAAGGAACTAATGGAAATTTCAACTTTGGAAATGGGTGTGTTTAATGATGATTCCCTGGTGGATTGATGTCTATGTTCCTGTGCCTTCCTTGTGCAGTTTAATCTGTTTCAGGACAGGTCATTCAATGTGGAGCTCCTGCATTTAGATGTTCTGTCTTCTTTGGACTGTGTGTGTATGTGTGTGTGTGTGGTGTGTGTGTGTGTGTGTGTGTGTGTGTGTACCCATGCGCGTGCACGTGCGCGCGCACGTGTGCTTGTGAGTGGATAGCCATGGTTACCAGGGCTTTCCTTGACTCTGTATTTACATCTGCTCTTTCACTATCACCACAGACAAAGTTCATCCCTGCTGTATTTAGTACACATCTTCCCCTCTTCCTCCCCTCAATCTGCCACCTTTGTATCACAGGCTCTGTGCATAATTACTGGGTGGAATTTTTACATATATATTGATGTGGCTAATCATCCAGCAAATTTGGGGTTTCGCTGCACTCTGAAATAGCTTTGGTAAAAAGAGGCCAGACTTATTAGCGTTTTGAGCACAAACTTCGGAGTTAGATAATTTAGGGTTCACTTGGCAATTTTTTTCTAGTTGCATGGGCCTAAAGAAATCACCTAAAGTCTACGTCTCTATTTCTCATTTGTGAGACAGGGATAACAATACCTAGAGGTATTTCCTCCCAAGAAAGGGAACTAAAGAGCATGGGTCAAATGTTAAGCAACATGCTCTGAGGAATGTCCCACCCATTCCTAGGCACATTGTCCCAAGTCATATAACAGCACATCTGTCAATCAGGGTGAAGAGCCACACTGTTCGCAGCCCTGGGGCTCATGACAGAAAATCCTAAGAGGGGACTTAGAGCTTTTGAGTCATTTCATTAGAGCCCACTGTCTGCTTACAGTGTCACCCAACTGCTGTGTTTTCCTTCTCTGTTGAATAAAACTTTCGTTGTCAACTGTTGAGTGTGCCTCTTTGTTTTATTAGATTTCTAAGAACTTGGAACCTCTGCTTTTCATAGAGACTCCATGCAACATGTTCCTTCCTGAGAAAGCTTGTGAAGTCATCCTGTTCACCTCTCACAGGGAGGTAACCTCTTCTCTCCTACCTTAAGGCTCACACCTTCATAAAGACTGGGAAGTTTCCAACTTAATGTAACCTGCTTACGTATTCCCAGGCCCCAAGGATGAGAAAACTAGGATATTCACAGGATTGTTTTCCTGTCTTCCATGGTAGGTAGATTGAATTATTTATTTCTTTGAAACTTTGGAGACTCCATGTATAGAAGATATTTGTAATGCCCACCCCACCCCTTTTAATCAGTGAACCTTGTTTGAAAAATATGTGACCCATGTACCACATTGTCATAAGGAAATTTAAATTATGCTTGTATTGGCTAACACTGTGTCACTCCTTAAATTGCCATCAAATTACACATGTTTGGTAACTCCCTTTGAAGCAAATGAGCAACATTTATTCTCAATAAAGCTTCCATTTAAACTAGGCATATTAGATAGCATTAGCACAAATTCATTATAAATTGCATTTCAGCTTTCATACAGGGTTTATTTACTCAGCTCTTGTTATATATGAAAAGTTAACTAAGATAATATTAATATTAGTTTTAGTAAATGCCCTGCAGTTAGTAAGAATCCACTTAAAATGAGAAGTAACTCTTGTTTTCCTTTGTAATATTCACAATAGACAAATAACTGATCTATGTTTGGCTTATACTTACTAATCTTGCCATTCTACATTGATTTTTCATTCTAATGTAGCATGTAAATGTAAAAACATTATTTAGAAAGGGCAGATTTCAAATTTCAAATATCAGTGTTCCACGTCATTAATTATGCTAGGAGATTCAGAAAATTCTTGTAATTATCCAGCTTATTGCTGTTTTAATGTAACATCCTCTTTTGAAAATGTAATTTTAGTTTTTTTTGGCAATAGCCTTCAATTCATATTTTACCCAAGAATTCCAGTCTCAGATATCCCCTGCAGAGTGATCCGTTTCTAAGGAGAGCCTTTTTGGGGGAACTTAGTAATAATTATAATACGATGACAATCCCTGCCACTCTTCTCTGGCCCAGGCGTATCTAGGCAGAGTGGTGCACTCCTTGATCCTGCTTAAGCCCCTGTTTAAATGTAAATTAGAGGAGACTCATTTACATTACTTATTCCAGGCATCCATATGCAATACCAGATTGCAAAAGGAAATATTTGTAAGCTATCCCTCTATTTATCTTACCGCGTTCATCACTATGACACTTCAGTGCTTGAACAGCCAAACTAGAATCATTTCAATTATCTACCTGAGGGAAAAGCCATCCAAAACAGACAGACCTTTGTCTCTCTGCTCTGGCTTGAGTAGGAGAGTGGTGTCTATTGTTCTTGCTCTAATAACAACTCGTTCAAAGGGGATACTTGCATCTTTTCCTGAATTAAGGAGATTAAATGCCCTTTGCTGAATTTTGAAAGGTAGAATGGAATTTTGGGTGGTTCAATATCACTCTGTCCACCACAGATTTTAATTTTTAAAACATTTCTACTTTACTTAAATTGACAGTGCAGTGTCACAGGTGGAAGACAAGAATTAAGCACTCAAGGATGCAAGGGGGCACAAACCAACCTTCTCTTTAGCTTACATGTGCACAAGAGACAGTGAACACTTGGCTTTGCTGACCAAAGGAACACATTCTCTTCTGTAATTTTATCAAGTTTTCTACTTAAGTCTAATTTTATACAACCAAACTGTTCACTTAGAACCTTTTTACCCCTGATGTTGAGATGGCCTCAAACATCATTTTGCAAACACTGTCCTTGGACTATTGATTCTCTTGCTTTCACTTTTCAAGAGTTCATGGGTTTGTAGCTCTGGACCAGTTAATTTTTAAAACTTAGCTTTAAAATTCCCTTTTTTTAAAAAACAGTACAAGTGAAATTATATCACACAATATAATTATCTTTTGAAAACAGAGGTAAAAAGAAGACCGTTTCTTCTGTTGGTATTTTAAGAAATAGATAAATATTTCTTGATGCCCACGGCATTAGATGTTCCCCCCCCAAATTACTGTGAACCAATCTTCTTTCTCTCCCACTGATCATCTGTGGAATTTTGATTCTTTGTGTCTTACTTATTCTTCTGGACTAGAATCTTATGTTAGTACTAAGTATAAACTTCCATTAACATATTTAGTGTGCCTTTTGCTTTTATTTCAATACTCAATAAAAGGAAGATGATGTTAGTGCTGTTACTACTTATTTACAATAAAAATTATTTAGTTTTATTCATATGTGTATGTGTGAGACCTCATGAGTATATGGGTGTCACGTACATGCCCATCCTTGGAGGATGGAAGAAGTTGGCAGTTCCTCTTGTCCTGGGGATACAGGTTGTTGTGAACTGCCGTGTGAGCATAGGAAACTGAACACAGACCTACAAGAGCAACAAATGCTCTAAACTGCTTTGTCATTCTCCAAACTCTATTCATTTACTTTTATTGGTCACTGCATGCATGTGAAACAACTAAAGTAAATTAAGGATTATGACAATAATATGTTGTACTACTTTATTTGAAAAAAAAAAAAAACAACTACAAGATGAGTTGGCGGTTGTCATGCATATGAAAGGAGGTACATGGTTCTTTTTCTACTTCTCAAAGCTGCTTCTTTGGCATGTGATTGCTATCCAGGTATGAATGAAGTGTAGCGAACAGTATTTTAAATGTAAGGACATATATCCATTTGTCTCAGTTAGGATTTTATTGCTGTGAAGAGACATCATGACAAAGGCAACTCTTATAAAAGAGATTTACTTGGGGCTGGCTTACAGTTTCAGAGGTTCAGTCCATTACCATCATGGCGGAAAGCATAGCAGTGTCCAGGCAGACATGGTGCTAGAAGAGCCGAGAATTCTACATCCTGATCCAAAGGCAGCCAGAAGGAGACTGACTCTTCCACACTGGGTGAAGCTTGAGCATGAGGATCCCTCAAAGCCCACCTACACAGTGACACACTTCCTCCAACAAGGCCACACTTCCTAATAATGCCACTTACCATGGGCCAAGCATATTCAAACCACCACACCATCTATCATGTATATAACATATACATGTATGTATATAATATATGTATATAACATATATAAAGCATACTTTAAGATAAAAATGCATGGCTGCTATGCCATATCCTGTTTAGCAGACTTGAGGTCTGTGATACATGGTTGTTGGTCCTTCAGAGATGACTCAGAAACATTGCCACATTGCTGAGGACACTGTTAGCTTACTGATGCCTGTAATGTATGTCTTTTATCTAATAAGGCATTAGTGAGGGTTCATTCTTCATTCTTCTATTATAACTAACCACTATTTGTCAATTTATTTTCTCCTGGGGCTGAGGAGATGTTTCAGTTGGTAAAATACTTGCCATACAAGCATGAGGATCTGCATTCTATGCCCCACTCCCATGTGAAATTGCTAAGCATCATGGCATGTATCTGTAAGGCCGGAACTAGGGAGATATAGACAGGAGGGATTTTCAGGACTTGCTGGATAGCCAGTCTAGTTTAATCCATGAACTTCAAGTCCAATGAAGTGCAATGAGAGATTCCTTCTCAAAAGCTAATTTGATGCACACATGTACTCTCATAATTTCCCTTCTCATAGAGTAGACTTTCATTGGCAGATAGTTTCATTGGCATACATACATGATCCTTGAGAGATGACTCAGAAACACTGCCACATTGTTGAGGACACTGTTATATAACTATAAAGAACTATATAACTATATAACTATAAAGAAAATGCATTATTTCATTTATGCCTTCATTTTAGCATCTTTGAAAAATGATAAACCTTAAGAAGGACGAATAGGAAATATTGATAGGAAATATATGATATATATGATATATGTATATATATGATGTATATATATGATGTATGTATGTATGTACACACATATGTATGTATGTATGCATGTATATGCTATTTCACTATAGGAATCAAGTACCACTGGGTCTTCAATGTTAAAATTAATAAGACATTTGTATTTTTCATTTCTATTAAAGAAATTGATCAGCATTAGTTCAAGGAAGCACACATAACTTTTAAAAGATTGGATGGTTGAGATGGTAGTAGATTTAAAAAAAATAGATCTTTTAAAAAGCAACATTTTACAATAGACAATTATCCTGTGAGTGATGTAGGAGATGGCTGAAATTCATTGTGAGCTGAGTAGGTGGCCTTGATGACACACCGTGATGATCCATGAGCATAATCTTTTACCATATCACTATTTAGAGTACAGGCTGGCAGGATGAGCTAAGGATTGGCCTAGTCCCTCTCTTTCTTTCTCCCTCCCCCTCTCTCTTTCTCTCTTTCTCTGTGTATGTATTCATTAGGTGAAATAAAATGGGGAGAATTCAGAGTGGCCAAGAGAGAAGATATAAGATAAAATGCAAAGCACGGCTGCAGCTCCAATCCAATGGTACACATGCTTTGTCTTTGTCTCTGCTTCTCATCGTCTTCCACAATCTTAGATCTGGTTTGAATCTGCTGGATAATAAGACAGCTCAAGTGAGCCATTCTCCCACCCCCAATTTCATTTTAATATGAGGTCTCTGTAAGTGAAAAAATCTGTCCTGAGACAAATATCAGGACCCACAGCAAGAGAGCTATCCTGGAGATGAAGGAGTAGGGTTGTCAGAGCACATTCCAGCAGCCATTGCTTAGGTTGTTGCTTAGGAAAACGTCCGTGTGTCATACAGAACAAAGCTAGCTATCTTAGTATTAATTTGTGAAATTCTCATTACTAATCCAAACACAAGAAGTGGCCAGAATACCTTATTTTTTTATGGAGATGATAGAACATTTTGAACCATTTTGGGTATTCTTATACAAATGGCTCCAAAACCTTCTTTGTTTGTTTTGGGTAAGGTCTCACTCTGAACACCAGTCTGGCCTCTAACGGATGGCATTCCTCATGCCTCAGTCTTCTAAGGGTCAGGGTTACAAATGTTGGCCACAACTCTTGGCTATAAAGATTTGATTTTTTAAAATAAGTTTTGAGACAAAGTAGGTTGTCCTGAATTAATAATTCTTTGGTATCTGTCTCAGGAGATGATAGGATTACAGACATAAGCTACCATACCTAAATGATGTGTGTGTGTGTGTGTGTGTGTGTTAAGGTACCTATGTGTTTGTAGGTGTTAAGTGTACATGTTTGTAAGGATGCTTTGAGGCCAGAAAGCAGTATTAGATATCATTCTTTGACTACCATCTACCCTCTATATTTTTATTTATTTAGTTTTTATTTTGAGACATGGGTCCTATTGACCTGCAATTCACCAAGTAGGCTGAGCTGTTAGGCCAGTAAGCACTAAAGGTCTTCTTATCTTGGCTGCTCAGTGTCAGATTAACAATCCTACAATATCAGACATACCTGGCTATTTAGTGTGTAGGTACTGGGGATGGAACTCCAGTTCCTATGTCTGTACTGCAAGCACTTTATAGACAGTTAGAAGTTCAGTCCCACAGTCGAAGCTTTTGACACTGGCTTTATTCTGAATTCAGGATGCTCATCCTATTTATTTTAGAATCCAGAGAACATGTTAAAATTAAATGAACTACGTCTCAAGCCACCCATGGAGTAGTGGGTATTTCCCTTTTATGTTAAACTTTGACCATATTTCAGAACCTTACAGGGAGAAGGTATTTTGTAAAATATCAGGCTAACAGCCCTTTCGTAGATATATTTACTAAATCATTTGCTATCATAAAAATGTCAGATGTTGTAAGTTAGCAAGATAGAAAAGTTTTGAATAAGGATAAAACAAACTTTCAAGGAAAACTCAGCTATTTAAAAAAAAATAAGCATTCGAAAGGGAAAAAAAATTAACAGTCTTGAAATTATCTCTGCATGATGTTTTGGGTTGGCTCATCTAGCAGACTTCACTTCTTCTATCCATTCCTAAAGGTTGTGTGTCTGCTTGGAGATGCAGCTCTTTCTGCTGTAGCTACCCAAACATGTGTCTTTCTATTGAGCATCCGCTAGCAGTGAAGGCGTGTTTATGGGGCCCTGCAGTTCCCCAGGCACGATTTGTTCAGTGGAGATCCAGAGAGCTTCAGTCTCAGGGTCTGAATACACTACTTTTCATCAGTCCAAATGTATTTTAAATCAATGTCAGTCTGGATGCAAAATTGATGTCGCCAACTTCATAGTCACTGTAGCTATCCCAATGTCCCAGAAGTACCTATCCCAATTACATATGACACAACACAAAGACATGATCAAAAATCAATTATTTAATGCCAAGTTTGAGATAAGAGCTGAAAAAGACAAAATTACAAATCCGAAGAGCTGCAAATAATCATCTTAGTCAGCACCAGGAGTGGGGAGCTCTTTCTGGATATATTATGAGATATAAAGAAAATATATAGAATAGATGACTGTTGAAATGAAACTGGTGCATTTTGTTATCTTCCCTGGAGAACACTGTACATTTTCTTTTGTCTACTATTTTGAAGCTATAGTCTCACATCTGAGTTTGGTTAGTTGCTATTTCAAACATTATTATAGTGAAAACGTTATTATATTGAGAACTCAAATAATATGAGTTTGCCTACAGGTCTCAGATTCCACACAGAATTCTTTAATTATTGCTAAAGAAGCCTTGATTTTTTTCAATATTGAAACCAGCCTTCCCAGTAATTCCAGGACTCAATTTTTTTTTGTTTTAATTTCATGATCAATAACGCATGGAATCCTCAGAGTGTGCATATTTTATTATCCATTATTTGTCTGATTGGTGATTACCAGACTAGAAGTGGTAAAGCATGCCATGAATCATGCTGACCAGCCCTTTCCCTGCATGTAGCATTGAATTACCTCATGTGGTTTCATTGGTTTGACAAAGCTGAGAATGATACCATCCCCAACTTGGTCTTTTTGGGAAAATTGTTCAAGATTTTGTGATACTGGACATCAAAATATTTAAATATCACTTACAGTAAAGAAGGAAATCATATTTTTGTGAGTGAGTTCCTTCCTTCCTCTTCCATATTGAGGTTCTCAGCAGCATTTCCATAATTAGAGTTGGCTTAACATGAGAAAATTATCACAAAATGTGTCTGATCAGAGATTTACATGACAAGGGAGACATGAGACACAAGGAAGTCTAACTCAGGAAGCACTCTTTTTATGCTTAGATTTGATGAAGAACAACAGCTGAGAGAAATATGTGTTCAATGAATGGAGAGATCTGATGGTGTATATGGTTGGATGAATGGAGAGATCTGATGGTGGTGAATATGGTTGGATGAATGGAGAGATCTGATGGTGGTGTATATGGTTGGATGAATGGAGAGATCTGATGGTGGTGTATATGATTGAAATGAATGGAGAGATCTGATGGTGGTGAATATGGTTGAATGAATGGAGAGATGAGATGGGAGTGAACATTGTTTGATGAGGGGTGAGATCTGGAGGTAGTAAATCTGTTTGGATGCATGTTAATATCTGATGATAGTTAATGTGTTTGGTGATTTGGTTGAGTTAATGAATGTGATTTGTTGAGTAGTGTGCCTGCTTCTCAGGCAATTGACTGAAGTGGCAGATGTAGCAAAGCTAGTCTTTCTAGATACATAGACTTTCCACATACTACAACTTCCTTCTAGGAAGGAACCTTCTAGAAGGCATGTGCTATCTTCTATTCAGATGACGAGCACCAGAGGAAGTTCTTTGTGTCCAGCTTTTATAGGGAAAGGCAAGGGAAAGTTGGATTCATAGTTTTGGTTTCCATTGCTGTCAGCTATGGGGGCTAGCAAGGTCTTGGGGAGGGATAGAGTCTAAACCTCTACCCAGCCTTTTCAGGTTCTTGTTACTGACAGAGAAAGAACCCACAAATGAAAGAAATGGGAGAGAGCACTTATTGTGCAGTAAAAAAAATTATACATTTGAGGGTTGAATATAGGGGCTGTTGGAGAAAGTCCTGTCATTTTGAACAGCACATTTTAGAATCCAACTTAAAGAAGGGGAGAATTATTCATGAGTTAAGAGAAGAAAAAAACCAACCTGGAGGTTTTCCTTGGGAGTAGGGTTTACTTGTACATTCTGTTCTTATATGAGTTTTTGGATGTGTTGCGACACCAGAAACATGATGGAAACAGCCAATTCTGCAAGGGGAGTGAAACAGAGCAGCCACTGTAATGAACTTAGAGGTCATCTTGATCTGCCTTGTTGGTCCCTGTGGGTCCTTGGAAGGCTTGTTTTTCACTGGCAGGTGTCATGTAATGTCCTGCTATAATACAGCTCTGCTGTTGCGTCAGACATTACCCAGCATGCCTATTCCCCTGTGATATCCAGCCTGCCTCCTTCAGACCTGGTTTCTAGGGCTATCTTTGAGAGAAGAATGACAGGCAGGAGACAGGAGGGCAGAAGGTCAGAGAGAGACCTTCTGAAGCCCTCACAACATCCTTCCTTGTAAAGCACTGAGCAAGCCAATGTGTCATGTTGGAGCATCATTTCCTGAAACCCAGTTTTTGCAGTGAGACGAGCAGATAAGGGTGGAAGGAATAAAGAAGGAAGAATAAGGAAGCTTGTCAGGGAAAAGGATGTTAGCTTGGACAAATGGTTCAGAGAAATCGGGTCGGGGAGTACAGAGGAGAGCTTTACTTAAAGCAGTGAAAAGCAACAGAGGGCAGTGGTTAAGCACACTAAATTCTCCAGCCTTCAGCTTATCTTTGATATTTCCTGTTGCCCCAGTGTTAGAATACACTAAAGCTCCTGTTACTTAGGTATGGAATGAGGCTAATTATCATACCTATCTCATAGATCCATCCATAGATTCCTTGAGACAAGCCAGGGTCTTGATCCTTGGTCCAGGCCATGACCCTTCCTGTAAATGCTAGCTGTCGTCATGGAGAAACCCTGGGAGGATGCTGAGGTCCTATCTGGTGGAGCTCAGGAAAAAGCTGTAAATCTGGAGCAATAGAGTATAAAATTAGTTTTGTAGATAAGCAGGATTGGATAAGATGAACTGAACTGATGTGGCCAAGACTAGGATGTAAGCTGGCTAGAAATAGCTTTGGAAAGTGTGGAACCCCAAATGGCCATTTTAAGTTGGAAGAAAAGTAGGGTTATTACTATCTAGGTCCAAGTAGAATTGTCTAACCAATTCCACATGTGTTGTAAAACTATATGCCTGGATTACCTCCTTAGTCAGCTCCACATGAAGAAGAATCAGGGATCTAGCCCAAGGTGTCTGGGCTTACTAAGCAGCCAAGGCTTTGGGTTCATCATCTCCAGGGACCTTGGTGAGACAAAGAAGTACAGAAATTTCTGGAAGTGCTCACAAATTTCCATAGTGTTTTCTCAGGAAAACCTCAAGGCCAGGGTGCTGATATACCCACCAAAAAACTCTCCTTATGTTTTATGGCTGAATTGTTTGGTAGAGATTAACGAAGAGATAACACCCCGGTGTGCTTAAAGTAGAGACAGGGAAGGGTTGCCATGTGAACTGTAGATTACATATATTTAAAATTGTCGTAATCATAACATTTTCATTGATAGGTTATGAGAAATGAAGACAACTATTATCAAAACAAGTTCTTAATCCAGTGTTTGGTAAATAGTACTTTACTACCATGATTAACTCCCTTTCACTTGTTTATTGGTTCAGAATTTCTTATACTCTTCTTGTAACTAAGTTTCTGCTTATATTCCTATGAGAGCATTGAAACAATATAAAAAGGCAGAAAGTGTTATGAAGACATGAGACAGGTGGAAGGTCTTGCAAGCTGGAAAGCAAGAATTTCCAGAACAGTTAACAATTGCTTAAGACCTTTCTCATTCCTTTGCTGAAATCATGCTTTCTAGCAATCTCACCAGAAGCCTCTTGGGTGACCCTGGTGGCTCCTGATTTTGCATTATCAGATTATAGTTCCATAAAAAAGCATTTATATAACCTCCCTATAATCTTACTTATTGGAAAAGGAAGGAAAAAAACGATAGATTTCTTAGCAGTCCTTTGAGATTGAACTTGAGAGTAACCAAACTAGCAAATGTGGGTAAGGCACTAGATACACCTCTTTCTTCAGAAACCCATTTAGCACTTGAATATGTTTTTCCTGAACATCTTTTTTTTTTTCTTGGCTCCCTTGCTTAAAATCTGTGTTAAATATATCTTCTGATAAACCACATTTCTCCTTGCAGAAGCTCACATACATCCTTGGTTGTCTCTTTCTCAGGGACTTAATTTTAACCCCTATGCCTAAAATCTTTATTAGAAAATCTTTAGCAGATCTCTGACTATACCTCCTATTGGCTACTCTTGAAATTATTTCCTGCATCAAAATACAAATCCTGAGTTTGCCTCAGTTGCAATCCCCAATCGAATAAGAACCCCCTCAGATGTGTAGTGCTGTGTCTCTGTCCTGTCCCTACTGTGATAGGCAGGGTGACTTGCTATGAATTTGTCTTGTCTGCTTAGTTGATTACTGGCTGCCTTCTCTCGGACTTTGTATACATCCCCTGTCTTACTTTCTTGGTCCTGCAATGTGTTGTCCTATCCCTTCTGTATTGTTCTCAGTATCTTGTATGCTTCAGATACATTTGCCCATTCTTTATACTTAATAAAATAGTTTATGTGTAGTCTGATTCTTTCTGACTCCTAGAAAGCTTGTCAATGGAGAAAGGAGGAATGCTGATAAATTGTGGAATGTGTGTCTTTATTCCATTCTTTTGGAACTACTATGTACTAGCTGCTTAAAGTTACCTGGTCCTGTCTACATCTCTCATCCCTAATTTAGATTTGCTACACAGTTGGACCTGATAGTGACTTCTAACTCTTATCAGTCCATGATCTTTGTGAATAGATGCCCTAGATAATCTTCTGATTATCCAGTTAAACATGCTTCCTTTTTCCTGCCAGGGTCATAGACATACTTTGTATCTATACCTTTGTACTTGTTTTCTGCATTGCTCCATCTTGTTGCTGTTTGTTAACATAAGTAACTATTTTACATTTTGGAAGTTCTAAATTGAAGAGAAAAATTCAACAATATATAAACATTTTTTCAATATCAATTATTCTGGTTCTAGTCTCTACTTTATATACTAATTTTTTGAGACATCCGTTTTACACTATGAATACATTTCTTTTCCCTTTTGAGTTTTGTCTCTAATTCAAGCCAATCTTCCTTTCTGATCATCAAAATTGTAGAATTGCAGATACAAGCCACCACTCTTGACTTTGTAAATATATATGTTTTTAAGTATATAATCTGGAACCAGGATAATGATGTAGCAGTACTAAGGAAATTGGGTTTTCTTGAAAGATTTTTTTTTTTTTTTTTTTTTTTGGTTTAGAAAATGGTAGCTGATTTTCCGTAACATTTATAAATGAGATGTTTATATGTATAGAAATTTAGTAGGTATAGAAATTTAGTGAAGTTCCAAACTCTTTGTATGCATGTATCTATCTTTATGCATGTATACAAATCCATGAATTCATTAAACACACATATATCAGCAATTGAATGTTAGATAAAGGATATGCTAGAACACTTGAAATGAAACTGCTACCATTCTAACACTTTCTAGTTCATACAATTTCAAAGAGTTGAGACCCACATCAGAGCAAAAATATTCTCAAAATCACACAAAGCATACTAAGAACGGAGGTTTATTATAAATTAAGTGTGCTTTTTAATTAGATCTGTTTTTACATCTGAGGAAAATCAAATGGCCTTTAGCAAATACTTTACAAGCATAGCTTTTGCGTAAAGAAAGGTAGGGGACAAAATGATCAATTACAAGGCTGACACAATGTTCTTTTATCTTTGGTTGCTCTGTTAAAATTCAAAGTGCTTCATTATACTGAGGCATATCCTTTAGGAACCCCATTAGATGTGTGTTTTTGTTTGCTAATTAGTATTGGTAGTTCTCTATTTGCAGCCAAAAGGGCAGTAGACACTGAAATAAAAAGATATCTGGCATGTGATAACTGAAAGCAGAAATGGATTTTATTGCATTTCTTATTTTTCTAGAGAGGCTAGAAAAAAATTACTTTGATCCATTCATATTCCTTTGGACAAATATATGTTAAGGCTTAATTTAACAATCAGATCCAAGAAGAACTGACACTCAATCAAATAATTTCATTGGAATACTATGGTAGAGGTTGCAAATGGCTACCTAATTTTTCTGATCATAGTATTGTATTTATGTATTATAGTATAGTATTGTATTTATGTTTATTTTAATAATTAAATTGTTTCTTGCCACAACCTTGAGAAAGGATATGTAAGGTTCCAAGTACAACCATATTAGTTAGCCTATCTCAGTGTTGTGACAAGAAAATTTAATTGGAAAATTTTTATTTGGGCCTATGTTTGAAGGCACCATCTATCATGGTGGAGGAGGCATGGTGCCTCTTGGCTCTGCGGAGAAGCAGTGTGTAGGAACCACTTGTTCATTTCTCAGAGGAACAGGAAGCAGGGAATGGAGAATTACAGAAGCCTTTTCCCTCCTCTTGTTTTCAGTCCAGGATGCCAGTCCTCCTATATTCATAATATGTATTCTCTGCTCAACAAACCCTCCCTGGAAATGCCCTCATGGTTCTGACCAAAGGATCTCTCAGGTAATTCCAAGTCCAGTCCAGGAGTCCTCGAGATTAGCCCTCACGATGATGAAGATGGTCCATGTATCTCACTCCTATTTGTTGTTTCACTTGACAAGAACTTCCTGAGAATCTCTAATAATTCAGGCTGTAGGATTCTCTACGACAGCAGACTCTACACAGAATTGTCCTCAGGAACACGTCATATGACTGAGACTTCCCTTGATTTTTCTCACAGTGAACATAAGCATTTAGGATGATTTAGACTCACACGTACACACACACACATATAACACACTCACAAATAAACAACAAAAGAACTACTGTTAGTCAAGTCCTTTGTAGGACAGTTATATTCATGTAAAGCCTGATTGACAAGAACCCCTAGATTCTTTCCATTCCTGTTCAGAATGATGTTCTTTCCTGTTAACAAAGTTGTACTTCCTCTCACCTTTGGTTTTTAGTTTGAAACATTCAACTCAGATATAGTGATAATGTCGTTATTGCTTATTGTAATGCATTCTTTGACCTTATTTAGATATTAATAACTAATAACTTAGAGGTTGTGGTGGTTCTACTAAGAATAACCCTCATAGTCTCATAGAGTTGAATTCTTGGTCCTCAGTGGAATAGCTTGGGAAGGATTAGGAGGTGTGACATATTCAAGAGATATGTCACTGGAGGTGGGCTTTGGAGCAAAAGTCACTACCATCTCTTGTTGTCCATCTCTTTTCTGTTTGCAGTTTGAGATATGAGCTTGGTTGTTCCTGCTACCAAGCTTTTGTTCAGTTATCATGGGCTCTAGTCCTCAGGACCCTAAGAACAATTATGTAAAGGTTTCTGTTGTGAATTTTTCTTGGTCATGTCTTTTATTACTGTAATGGAAAAGCAATTAACGCAGACTTATGAAGATTCCTAAAATACTTATATTTTTGCTAGGAATAAAGGGCTGTTAAAATTTCCCAGAAAACTAATCCATAATGAGAACGTCACAATTTGTTCTCTGGTTTTATGTATTATGCAAAACTTACAGAATAAAGAAGAAAAAGGAGTTACTAAGTAACCCAGCATTCACTGTGACATGTGTAAGAAATACCCAAACAGATCCAGCAAGGGTTCCACAATGACAAGTTGGCACAGGGCAATTCAGAGACCTTGCTGTCCTCTCAAGATATGGTCCAAGATTTTACAAATGTTATAACCTTTATAAAAAGAAAGGAGAAAACAATCATACAAATAACATGATTAATATTATTTGATAGAAAAAGTACTGATAATAAATAAATAGCACAATAAAGTGAAAAAATGGCAGAAAAATGTAATAAGATGGGATCTGACACAGCCCACAGTTGTATATTTTAAAAAGCATTAAGTTGCAACTGTTCCCAGCATGGTCTCCCAAGTTGAATATCATGAAATGCCTAATGGTTCACTTGATACTTCCTAAAGTTTAGAGAGCAGCAGGGGTAGAAAAATTCATCTGTTACTTGAGCTCTTATAAATGACTAAGAGAAATATGTGTCCCATCAATATTCATCAGGAAACCACAGGCTGGGGGAGTCTGAGGCAGAGACTTGTGACATCCACCTCCAGATCTGAAGGGTGTACAGCTTCTGGAGAACGAAGGGAATGCTGTCAGGTGGTATGGGTGAAGAAACAGAAATTTCTGTAGAAGAAGGCAGGATTTCAGTAGGATGGAATTTCAGGTCACACAATGTTGAAATCCTTGATCCTGAAAATGGTGCCAAAGTCTTGAGTCTTGATAGATACTAAGTTCAGCACTAATTAACTTGGACTTGGTTTTTATCCCTTCTGGGTATGTTGACAGAAATCAGACTCCAGTGGAATTCCATTGCTGTCAAATATGGCTCTGCAGATTCCATCATGAATAGTTACTGGGTAGAACTGATCAAAATAGGTACAATTCTCATAAAGACTCTTACAGTTAAATCATCAAAGAATCCAGAATGATTTGCAATTCCCTGATGGCAAAGGATGCTGAACATTTCTTTAAGAGTTTCTCAGCCAATTGAGATTCTGTTCAGAGTTCTCTGTTTAGATCTGTACTCTATTTTTAAGTTGTATTATTTTGTTTTGGATGACTTTTGATATCTAGTTTCTTGAGTTCTTTATATATTTTGGATCCTATTCCTCTATTGGATGTGGAGTTGATAAAATTTTTTCTCATTCTGTAGGCTGCCACTTTGCCCAATTGATGGTGTCCTTTACCTTACAGAAGCTTTTCAGTTTCATGAGGTCCCATTTGTTGCTATTGGTGTTCTGTTCAGAAAGTCATTTCCTGTGCCAATGAATTCAAGGCCATTCTCTCCTTTCTCTTCTATCAGGTTTAGGGTATCTAGTTTTATGTTGACATTCTTAGGGGTGTGGAAACCTTACACATGGTGAACTTAACTGAACTATATTAAGGCGATCCTAGTGAGGACTCATTAATGGGGATTATGGAGTCTGAACTGGTCATCTCTTGTAGCCAGCCAAGACTCACAGTACAAGGACTGTGTTGCATTTGGTTGAGTTGTTAGCTTGGGGGTCCCATGGTGATGCCTAAACAACCCAGACTGATGCTAGGACAGAGGATTGCTCTCTACAAACTGATAGTGGACCCTATTACTGCAACAATATTTATACAGATCATTGGACATGGAAAGGTCAAGTTGGTGCCTTCATGTAGTGTTTATCCTATGTTCTAGTCTCTTTGATATGGGAAGATACTCAGCAGGTTACAGAAAGACACAGGCGAACACCAACCCAGCCACAAAACGTTTGACCTACAATCTTCCCTGCTTGCAAAATATGCTAGAGAAGTAGTGGCATAGAACCTAGGTAAATAGACCAACCAATGTCTGATAAGACTTAAGTCCCATTCCTTCAGAAAGAACACATATCCAACATGCTGGGGTAACCAAGAACCAGAGACTACCTCAAAGACATAGGAAAAAAAACCAAACGGCAAGCCCCAAGAAACTGATTTCTAAGGATATTCTGCTGACTCACATTCAGGCATCATCAAAGAGACTTCTTCCAGCAGCAGATGGGAGAAGATGCAGAGACACACAGCCAGACACTAAGCCTTGAGATGAAGTCTAAATTAAAGGTCTCCATAGAGTCTTTCCCCTCAGAGGCTGGGGAATTCAGGGTAAGAGGCAGCAGAAAGATTGTAGGAGTCAGAGGGATGGAGGACACCAGCAGACCCCAGACAACAGAATCAACTAAAGCTGAGTGCATAGGGGCTCACAGAGACTGAAGAAGCAAGCACAGTGCTGCAGGGGTCATCACTGGGTCCTCTGCATATTTGTGTGACTGTTAGCTTGGTGTTTTGTGGGAGTGGATATGTCATTGGCACTTTTGTCTGCTCTGAGGTCTCTTCCTCCTGTTGTACTTGCCTTGCCCAGCCTTGGTGTGAGGGCTTTTTACCTTGTCTTTACTGTGTCTTATTTTGTCCTATGTGTTTGTTGTCACTTGGAGGCCCTCAATTCTGATAGGAGACAGAATCAGGGTGGATCTGGGAGAGAGAGGGAGGGTGCATGGGGAGAGTGGAAGGAGAGCAAAGTGTGGTTTAAGTGTATTATATAAGAATCAGGTTTCAGTTACAAGTAAATAAAACCTGAAAAAAAAAAAACCACAAAAACAATACCACTGAGGACTAGAAGCCTTTATAGATGGAAATGCTGGGGACAAAAGTCTGTGTGCAGGCTGTTCTCCATGTGATGGGAGGTGAGCAGACATTATGAGGACTGTATTAGAAAAGAGCTGTAGGAATGATCTGCAGACAGAGATGAGGAACTGTGAACACCGCCAGTTCTGTAGCATAAGACTGCTTCAGAATTCCTGAGATACAATTCACAGACCACATGAAGCTCAAGAAGAAAACCAAAGTGTGGATGCTTCAGTCCTTCTTAGAAGGGGAACAAAATACTGAAGGGAAGAAATACAGAGACAAAGTGTGAAGCAGAGACTGAAGGAAAGGTCATCCAGATACTGCTGACCTGGGAATCCATCCCATATACAGACACTAAACCCAGACACTATTGCAGATGCCAAGAAGTGCATGCTGACAGGACCCTGATATAGCTGTTTATTAAGAGGCTCTGCCAGAGTCTGACAAATACAGAGGCTGATGCTCGCAGCCAACTTTTGGACTGAGCACAAGGACCCCAATGGAGGAGTTAGAGAGAGGACTGAAGGAGTTGAATGGGTTTGCAACCCCATAGGAAGAATAATATCAACCAACCAAATCCCCAGAGCTCCCAGGGACTAAAGCACCAACCAAAGAGCACACATGGAGGGTCCCATGGCTCGAGCTACATATGTAGCAGAGGATGGCCTTATCTGGCATCAGTGGGAGGGGAGGCCTTTGGCCCTAGGAAGACTCAATGCCCCAGTGTAGGGGAATGCCAGGGCAGGGAGGCAGTGGGTGGGTGGGGGAGCACCCTCACAGAAGCAGGGGGAGAGAGGATGGGATAGAGGGTTCCTGTAGGGGAAATCAGGAAAGCGGATAATATTTGAAATGTAAATAAATAAAATATCCAATAAAAAATAAATAAATAAAAAAAAAAAAGACAGCTTTATACTGAGGATTGGCAGCAGCCTAGAACCCAATTTCCTATTTAAAGGATACTTCTGAAGTTCTTAAAAACGGGTGCTTAAAACCTTCGAAGGGCAGATGCACACAGGAAAGATGGATTTTAGTGCTTGCCGCATTCAGTAGTTCTTATATTCAATATCAAGTAGTCAGTGACCAAGAAATTTCTATAAAGTTTGTGAGGTGCAGAAATCCTTAGAAGGTCTTTTATTTAAAGCTTTAGAGGCAGTATAGAAAGTGCTGGTAAAGGGAAATTATAAAAATTATAACAGTTACTTTCTCAATTTTAAAATGAGTTATCTGTACATTAAATGCTGATGGTCCAAGTTAAAATACTCAGGGAAAGTTTAAATATATGTTTTGGGCACAGATTACATACCCTTATTTTCATTTTCTCTGGCTACTTTTAAGCCTAATACAGTTTAATTAATTTTCTAATCCATTAAGAACGATGGTTTTCTCACTGGAGTATAAGCTCATGGAAATGTAGAACTATTCCAACTCCAACTACTCTGGGCTATGAGAATTCACCTGAGATAAAAGGTTGAATTTATTGTCTGAACCAAATTCAGTTGATGGGCTAAATCACACTGTGAAAAGGAATGACCCTTGCGTACTTTGTTCAAGACTTAAACTCTGTCTTGGTGAAAAGAAAAAAAAGAGTTTTGGGGAATGATATACCTCATGAGATAGGGGATTTATCCCAAGAATTAGAAATAAGAAAAACACAAATTTCTAAACACCTAAAGAGGAGGCAGCAAGAATGCCCTGTGCCAGGATACGGAAGCTACACTTGTGAGTCTGCCCCACCCTGAGCTGCATATGTTCAAGCTATCTTCTGTGAATAGAGAGTTGATGTTCCGTGGAAAACCGAAACAGCTGAAAATGGACCAAAAACATGACATCTTCAAATAAAATTGGACATTTCTGCCAGAAATTACAGGAGAAACAATCACGTTTGAAATTATCAGAGAATCCTGGAAAACGTAAGCAATAGGTGGTCCGGGAGTGGAAAACCCAGTCACAAATGCTTTCTTAAGATTTAAGTTTGGAAGCTGGGTCTTGTCAGCTTTTATTGGTTAATAAGCTTGAGAAAAAAGATGGCGAAGGCATACAAGGCGACTGTATTCTAGATGCAGTTCAAGCAGCCTGCCAAGGGTAGATCTTTCCCATGATTCTTTTCTAGAATCCCCTTACTCTTTCCTGACACTCTCCCAGGGGATTGTGCCCACTATTTTAACTTAAATTTCCTTCCACACACATCCAGCTGAACTCGACATATCCCCAACCCTAACATCTCTTAGAAAGCCCAGATATGACTTTCCAAACATTAACTAGCTGTATGCACCAATGTTTCATGGGCTTTGAAGTCAGCCTGCTTGTTGCTTTCTCACCTGTTCTGTATTCTTGATGTTAATGCACTCTTGCTGTATTGCACTTACTGCCCAAGGTATCAGACTCATGCCTGGGAGCTCTCCCCTCCCACTCCTCCTTAAATCCATCTCATGCTTAGGTGCTAAGGCACAGATGTGTAATCCTAACACCTACGATATGTTTGCATGCTCATGGGTCTGCACCCCTGCACATGGTCTCCTTTTCTCCTCAGCCTTTGCAAAACATTGCTTTATTCCCAATTTCTCCGAGATCAGTGCTTTTAAATTTCATATGAACTGGCCCCCATGGTGCTATACTCTCATCTGACTAATTTCACCTGACATGTTGATCTCTAATTCTCCCAAGTTGCAAATGACAGCTTTTATGGGTGAATTCTGGACACTCAGGTAATTTCCAGTTCTTATCTGTTGTGAATATTACTGCAAATACTGACATACTGACTAGGCCCATTGTTCTAGATGAGTCTTACCCAGAAATGGCCTTGAGACCTTCTAAACACCTTCCTCAGCCCAACCACAAAACACATGATCTTTTAGTCTAATTTGATGAGGTCAAAGAACCTTAGTTTTACTTCCTTATGGCACAATGCCATGCCATCCCAGATCTGCAGCAAAAGACCTTCCAAAACCACTAGCAGAATGGTGATAGACCTACTGTATTTCTTAAACAATGCTTCCTTCCTACACAAAATACTAACATATATCTCTATCTACTCTCCAAAATAAAAGGGTCCCCCTTTTCTCCTTCTTCTTCCTGTTTTCTCCCCCTCCCTCCCTCCTCCTTCCTTTCCTCCACCTCTACCACCTGTTCTTTCTTTCCTCTTCCTACTCCTCTTCCTTCTCAGTATTGGAAATGACTTGGGTGGGGCCTCTTGCATTTTAGCCAAGTGATCTACTACTGAACTATATCGCCCCTTTCCAATCCTTCTTATGTTACTTACCTGCATAATTTCTGATTAATCTTTAACTCCTGGATAAACTACACATCACATGTCACACGTTTTATACATTTATTCTTCTGTGAATCATATTTTTACTCCATTTGTTAAATACAAATTAAATTATATCAGAAATTATTTTTTCAACTGTTTGAGTATGATCCATTAATTTTTAAATTTGTTGTAGAGTAATTTTAATCCAGCTAGAAGGCTGCTTTGGCAAGGGATCACATCTAAAGATGGGTCTAGGTCTGTGTGATCCAGCTGGAATGCAAATATACAATATACCTTTAATCTTTCTGGCTGGAATATAGACATGCCCTTAGTAACACTCTTCAATCCCAAACAATGACCTATAATTAAGAGACAGACAAGTGATGAATCAAAGAAAGAAATGGCAGAATAAGTGAGAGATAAGATATACCCATCTCTCAGTAAATCAGACAGTAAAGAGAGACTACTTAATAGCATTGTAGGGAGAGTCAGTCAGTTCAATGCAGTGGAGTTGAGTTCATACCCTTCAGGGCAGATCAGCAGAGACAGTTAAAGCTAGAGAATAAGAAGGAGCCAGAAGAATAGAACAAACTGCCAGAGTTAGTTTGCAGCCAAATAGAGCAATTCAGTGAGAGGCTGAAAGAAGCAAGATTGAATCAATCAGCTTGGAGAGCAGTTTGAGCCAGCCAGCCAGAGTTTAGAAAGAGCTAGACAGGGTTAGCTTATTCTGCAGTAAATCTTTCAGATGATAATACATCTGATGAATACAATTTCCTTTTACAGTTTATTATTTTTTAGGTCCCATTCTTTTCGTTTTGGAAAACTAGGGTATCTGTGAACATGTGGACATCTGTATAATTAGCATCAAGAAGACTGATGAATGTTTGATGAGTGAATCAGATAATTTTAAAATAAAAGAGATGTGAACATAGTAACTAGAGAGATGTGAGTGCCCACCATGCCTTAAAGGCACTGTTATTAAATGGGAATACATACAGTGATCCAACGGTGGAGGTGAGATGGGGATTGGATCTTTATGATGGCTCCAACCAGCATGTGTTGAGTTAGAGTGAAAAGCTTCAGAAACACAAAGTGATAAACAAGGTAAACTTGTCATCATAATAATTTAGTTGACATGACTGTTGCAGTGGATCCATGGCAATGGGGTAATTTAAGATTGAAGATTCAGTGTGAGCCTGAGGTCATGACAGGCATGCATATTTTTTGTCTGTTTGTTTGTTTGTTTGTTTCAGAATAACACTCTACTGGACACTGGGTATCAAGTGAACCCCAGAGGAAATGTTCTAGAATGGAAATCATTTGCATGGTCTTAAACTTTCTTGTCAAAGAAGTGGGATTGGTGATGAACTCGATGTCAGGAAAGCTAGAGTAAACCTTGCTTTCGATTTTTTCCTGATAAATTTTTTTCTCCAAAATTTTAATTGCTTTTTCCTTAATTTTATCTCTGATCCTGTTTTTTTTCTTGTATGTAAAACAAACTCTGAAAAACTGAAATCATTTTTTCCTTCCTCTTTCACATCATTAGTATCTGGTCTAACTTCTGTAGTGGTAATTATTTAAACCGCCAAGTTTGTTGCTGTAAGATCTCCTACCGAAGGAGACCAGTAAAGGAAAACACAACTCAATAATTATGGTATAAATAGCATGCCTAGATTGGGCAGATTTACCACTACATTACTCTGATCCCTGGCTATGAGCTCTCTTATAACCTGGATAAACGCGGTTTATCCAGGCCGCGTGCTTGTTCTTCCAGCTCTGGCTCCTCCATCATCGGCTTCCTACTCCTTCCTCCTTCCTCCATCGACTTCTTTCTTCTGTTGATTTCCTTCTGCTTCTACCTCTGCCTCTGCTTCTACCCTTTATATCAAATTTCTCTCACTCTTCTCCTCCCCTAAGCCTTTTTTTCTGCCTCCCCTTCTACTGCCCAATAAGTTTTAATTGGACAAAAGGTTCACAAGACGTTACCTGTGTACAGATTCAATCATCCTCTGCAGCCCCTCCCAGGAAAGTGAAAACAAGAATCAAAATACAAGGCTGGGACTATCCACAACATACTTCCATGATACTGCTGAGACTCAACATATTAACCGCACTAGTGGTCTTTCACTACCTTAACATCCTCATCCTTTTGTTAACTGATCTCTCGTTATCAGTTAACAAAATTCATTTTGCTCTTCTTTAAAACGCTTTTGCACTTGCTTCCCCAAATCTCATTACCTTGATTCCCTTTTGGCTTCTGAAGTAGTGGATGTTTTCTCTCTGGTGATCAACCTGCTGATATTTGTGTACCCTCATCTCCACATTTTTGCCTCTTACACACACACGCACACGCACGCACAATGATTTCTCTTGGTTATCCTCCTCATGTGGTTCTAAGTGTTCTTTATCACAGATAATTCCCAAAGGCATGTTTTCAGATGGAAATCCTTTTCAAAGTCAGACTCGACTGTGTACTTCACGTCACAACTTGAATGTGCAATTGGCATCTCACAGTTAATACATCCAAAGCCACATTCTTCAAGCTGCTCGTCAGAATTCTCATGTCACCTAATTGGCCTTTTCATATTAAGATTAATGTTGTTAAATAACACTTGACCTCTCTCTCTTTTTTTTCTTTCTGACACCTCATGTCTTTTTTGACATCAAAACCTATAGATTTTGAGTATATGAGATTTGGCTGTCTGAGTATATCTGAAATGGCACTATTTTGTTTTTCTCTTCTTTTTCTCTCTTCTTCTCCTCCTCCTCTTCTTCCTCCTCCTCTTCCTTTCTCCTCCTTCTTCTGCATCTTCATTTCCCCCCTCTTCCTTTTGTTTGTTTTGTTGTTTTTTTCCCTCTCTACATGCTTTTTCTGGCCAAAGCCTTACATAGTATTCAACTGGCATTTTTTCAGTGGTTTCAGACTTCAAACTGTCTGTGGCATAGGAGACAGAGGAATCTGAGTAAGTGACAGTCAAAACGTCCAATGTTCCAATGTTCCTAATTCTCCAGAGCACTTCGCTGTGTATCTCCTATCCTCGTTTGCTTCTGTCTGACATGATTGTCACACTCAGTGCACCTTAACTCAGCCATTTTGGCCCCTGTTCTATGGAGTTTGATGAGTATAACTTGTGTTTCTATCTAGAGTATTTTTCCTTAAGATACCAAAATATTTACATGTTAACAGACTACCTTCAACTCTCTACTCACGTGTCACTTTTCCAGTGAAATTCCATAGCGACCTGATGTAAAATTCCAGAACTACATCTTTCCTGTTTCATAGTGCCCTTCAGTATGTATCTGCTTTAAAAGAGCCTACATGATACTTGTTATTAGCAATGGGTTATTATATAGGCATTGAAGATGTGCTAACATATTCAATTGTCATAACAATATTTTTACCCACACTGTGAACTCTACCATATAATGAATTCCATAGGTTAAGAGACTATAAATCAAGAATGATTTACTGATTCTCTTACCTTTCTAAGCTGTGCATTTAACACCATGCCCAATGAGCTCCTTACATGCAAACACTGCATCAATGCTATGATTGTCTTTTGGATCCACTGTTTCTCTGACTAGACTGTAAGTTCCCCAAGGGCTGAATTTATGCCAATTCTATTCTGTTCCATGTACTGTCTGGCCTATGCTAAACAATAAATAACATTTTCATGAGTGAATGAGCATGGATCCTCTGTTGGAGAAACAGGTGGTATTGAACTTGGAAGTTATCAGTCTCTTGAAGTATTTAGATTAACGTGTCTCAGTGCTTCATTCCAGCAAACTGTGTGCACATGGCTCCTCCTCATCAGGTCATGTTGCATCCATTGACTGTGGTACTTAATAAGTAGATGTGGAGATGCGGCAGAGTTCTGACTGTGACTTGATTTTAATAAGGGAGGAGTGACTTTCATGAGAAGCAGATGGAGAAGGCTTCATTCATTTGATTGTCACCAGTACTAAATCAGGGCTTCCTCCTCATGGCACAGGCCTTGAATAATATTGTGTGTTGCCTCCATGTTCTTGCCTCCCACTTGCCTTCCGTGCTTTTGCCCTATGGTTCCTGAATTCATTGCTCACTGGAAATCGCAAGAACAGTGGTATTTTAAAAGACCACTGGTATTTTAACTCTTAAATCTAACTTACACTCTGAATTTCATATTTCACTTAATTTTTGTGTGATATTTGAATTCTGAAATCTGTTCCATTCCCATCCCTTTGTAATTCTTCGACCACTTGGAAGTAGCTGACCCTGTGGCCATGTGGTAGTGTGCACATAGGAGAGATGGCCTCATCTCTCACCTGGGCATCATGGGACAGCTGGCCTCAAGGACATGAGAGCAGGAGAGCTGACCCCACTTCTAGCTGGCTATAGAATTCTGGAAAGCAGTTCTGCACCTGGTAGAACTGACCCTGGTAGCAGAGGCTAAGGTGAGCCAGCTCTGAGGGTGTGGGTGCAGGAGAGCTGTCTGGGTCAACTCATCAGGACAGTGCCAGAGACCTAGCCCTGGTGGCACCCATGCAGGAGTGCTCTGAAACATTCAGCTACCACTCAGGCCCAAACCTAGGGCTTTGAGTTAGCTCATCCAGACATCCACCCACCCATGAACTGCTGGAACACATGAGGTGGTTAGTCCTGCAGATACAGAACTGTAGGACCTTTATGACACAGGGCAACAACAGGATACCCTAGAGGAGTCCCAGGGAGGACCCAGTATTGATAGTGAGCAGAAGCCAGAGGCCTTGAACCAGATCAATGACTTATTGCAATGATCGTTTTTGAGTAAAGCTATTTGGGCAAAGGGTATGACCAACTATGACATACCACACCTTCCGTATTGATATTTCATTCGTTTGTTTTTGTTTGGGGGTGGGGGTCAAAAGGGCAGAGGGAATAGGCAGAGGAACAGGCAGATGAGTGACATTGCAATACATGACATGAAATTCCCAATAAATCAATAAAAAGATAAAAAAAAAGTGGCTATTATGTATTTGAGTCTTATGTTAGTCCTTTTTATATCTGGGTATTCTTATCTATTTGTTCAAGAGATTTCTCCTTGTACATTGATCACCCAGCTTGTGTATGATTTTGACAGAGTGTGTCCAAAATCCACCTCGTTATCATTGCTTCTGTATCACCTCTCATCATTTACTAAGTTTACATGCATTTAAGTTGTTTATATATTTGGACACATCCTGAAAGCCATACATATGAGGTTACTCAGAGTCCTTCCTTACCCTCTGAGGTGTGACCAGTCATGATGTCTTGCCGTATTTTTGTTGTTTGTTTGTTTCTACAAACTGTACATCCCTCTTTCCCACTGTACAGGTCTAGGGGTTGCTACCTCTGCAGGCTTTTCTTAATTTCTACTTAATACTTGTTCCTCCTCCTTATAATATGAGTTTCCCAGTTCAAATCCCTTTCACTACTTGCTTTAATTTTCTAGCCTTAAGCCAGATCAGATCTCTTATTCCTTAAAATGATCACCAATTCCTCATTGCCTGTAGGGTCAAGAATAATATAGTAGGGTGTGACATACAAGGCTACTCATGAGCTGGCCTCCCCTTACCTCCCTAGAGTCATTTAGTTTCACTTTCCTCTTTGAGCTGGATGTTTAATGTGTTAGGACCAGTAATGATTCATTGACTGGAACACGTGTTTTTCATGTCTACACCTGAACTCATTGCTTCTGGAGCTGTCCATATGATTTGGTCCTAGGTGCATCATATTAAGGATCAGTCTCAGCCTTCTGGTGGTGGCGCAGTGCTCTTGACTCCACGCTCTGGAGTCATCCTTTCTCTGTCCTCTCTGGTTCAAATCCTGTGCTTGTCCCACAGTTCTCTGTGGGAAAAAAAAAGGATCAGTCTCTAAACCCTGGGCAATTGTTTTGAGTCTTTTCTTTCTGAGATGCTTCCTTTGAGCTTAACACTTCTCCAAATGACAACAGCCATTTCCTTGAATATTGGTCAGCTTTGAGTGATAAGGAGCATATTCTCATATAGCCCCTGAATGAATGAATGAATGTTTGTACTGCACATGTGTCTTACTTGCAGAAAGAAAATATATCTTCCATTTATATTGGGTAACTATGGGAAATATGGCTTATAGACGTAGCGTAGAGCCTTGTTTTCAAGGATTTTGAAACAAGTATCCACTACTTTGGGTTTACCTTCTGAAGATGAAAGTGTCAGGGAATATATAACAGAGAAAGAGAGAGGAGTATGTGTGTGTGTGTGAGAGAGAGATAGAGAGAGAGAGAGACAGAGAGAGAGAGAGAGACAGAGAGAGACAGACAGAGAGACAGAGAGAGAGAGAGAGACAGAGAGAGAGAGAGAGAGAGAGAGACAGAGAGAGAGTTAACATTAAGCATTTAGGTAGAAAGGTACTGCAATAAAACAGAGAGTAATAAGGAGTGATGGTGTTAAGGAAAACTGCTATGAAATTGAAAACAAAGGATGGTGATGAGTGTTCAAGGTAAAAGAGAAGAAAGACTTAATATCCACTCTTAAATTTTAGCAAAATGCAAAAGAAATACTGACATAAGATATAGGGATACTTTAGGAGAGGAGGTTTGTTGGACAAGAGGAAAGTAAGGACGAAGCTTGAGAAGAAGCTGTAGGACATAGTTAGCACGGAGAAGAATGGCATGGTGACAAAGGAGGGGAATGGAGAAGATAGTGTGGTCTCGTGCTGTCTGGGTAGAATGTGGAAGTAGAGGTTGTGAAACTGGCTTTCTGCTGAGTCCTTGAGCTTAACCGTCTGGGTGGACCTTAGTACTCCATTCCATCCTGCTTAGGATTCTTTCCATCTATGCAAGGACACTTGGATTTGATAAAGCATATGAATCTATGATCAAGTCAACCTTGGGAGTGTTGAGTTGGAAGTGAATGTGAGAAAGTCATACCAGGCACCCCATAGGACCATAAATCAAGGACATGCAGGTCACAGCTAGTAAAGGAATAGACAACTATAAAGTCATCAGAATTAACTTTCATGTTTTGTTTGATATATCTCCACCCTACCAGGCAACATCGATTCTAGGTAAGTGTAATAATAGTAGATTGTCGTCAGTGTAGCATACATTCAGAATGACAGAGGCCAATTCCCAGGCTGTATTTTAAAAGAAAAATGAAAACAAAACAAAAAATCGTACTGGCTAATCCTTTCTACCCCTTTCCTCCTTATCACCTACTGAGCACTACCTAAAGGTCATAATGCCTGCAAGGATTAACTGGCAGTAGAATAGTCTTCTCAGAAGGACAAGAAACATCTGGGTTCTCACCAGAATTGCACACACAACACACACAAAATCAAATGTAGAGGTTGGACTTTTCTGAACAACACAGAGCACCTGTACACAAAGAAATGGTTGAAGGCAAGATTTATGTCACTGAAAGACTCAGAGAAATATGCAATGAGGAGTAGGAAGGACAGGTCCCCAGAAATGTGCAGAGAATGCTGCCAAAGAGAGAAAAGCAGAAATATTTTTATATGGTTCATCCTCACAGAAGCCACCCAGAAAAGAATCTCAGAAAAGGAATGGGTCAGATCAGTCAGAAAATGACATTTAGAATTACCAGAAAGAGGTTATTTCTAAATTAACTGAGCACAGTTGGTAAAAGTTATTTAAAAGTAGGAGTAACTGAGTGTTTCTGAAGATGGACATGTAAGAGCCAATATGGAAAGGTTAATTGAGGAAGCTAAGGAGAGACCTGTGGGATTAAATTATCATAGAAAGTGGGAAAGGGGGTAGTTTTATAACGCAGGAAGGCCGTGTACATTAAGACAGGTAGAGAGCCGGTTCTGATGGGGAGGATGAAGAACAGCTCATGTGGGCCCAGGGCATGCTCTGTTTTATCTCTTCCAAAAGAAAAGAAAGTAAATGAGGAGGCCACTCTCAGACCAAACTCCGGAATGCAAAACGACATGCAGATTGGTTATAATGAACAGGAGCTATGCCGTGCAGGGATCACGAGAGGATTCTAAATTCTTCTTGATGTGACTTATGGCACTTTCCAATTCCAATCTGGAATGTGGAATCCAGGGCATGTGCACTTCTAAATTGTGATTCTATATAAACAGGGGAGAATAGACGCTTTCCTCCCCAGCTCTAAGAAGATAGCTGAGTATTTGTGATATCATAGATTATTATCAAATGCATTATCGGACAACAGTCAACGGGAACCCCCACACCACACACCACACACTCACACACATACACACACACATACACAACCATACACACACCACATACACACATATACGCACACACATACTGGTCATTTTGTTTTCTTGTTGAGAGGAACTTTTGATAGACTGAAAGTTTCATAAAATGATATATTTGGTAAAAGAATAGAGTTATGCCAGTATCTTTGGCATTATCACCAGGTCCACCCAAATTATAAACTATTGTGTAGCTTGAGAAGTATAGATGTTTCATTGATTAAATTTGTGGAATAGAAAACTCCACAGAGCAAAAATAGCTAAACAAGTGACTCATAGTTGACAGAGTAAAAGACAAAAGAAAAAAAAAAAAAACCAAAACCAAAACCAAAAAACCAAAAAATACAAACAAACAAACAAACAAAAAACCAAACAAAACCAAAACATAAATAAAACAACCAAGACAAACACGGTGTACTTTCTTAAATAAGATAAGCACATTAGTTGGCATTGTTCAATCCCTTCTTTTGTCTAACCAGAGCTAAAGGTTGCTGCTTTTACATCTCAAAATGCCCATCCAATACAGATTCTGAAAGTCTCATTACCCATTTTTTTTCTGACAAGTATAGGACATCACTTATGAAAATACAGAGAGGACAGAAACACATTCTTGGCTTAAAGGCAAAGAGTTGGGGGCTGAGGGATGGTCGTGTTGAGAGCACTGGTGGTTCTTCCAGGGGATCTGGGTTCAATTATCAGCATCCACATGGCAGATAATTCTTGTCTGTAAGTCCAGATCCTGAGCAAGTGACACCTTCATGGAGAAAGAAATTCAAGCAAAACACCAATGAACAGAAAATGAAAATAAATGACAAAAACCAAAATCATTTAACCAAATAAAACAACAACAACAACAAGAGTGAAATAATAAATGTTGGCCTGATGGATTTCCAGGTTTCGTTGACACTGCTTTACATGATTAATTTATGTACAAACTGAGAACTTAGAAGCATTTGTATTCATAGTATAGCAGAGCATCTCTTTAGAATCAAATAGAATTTCTAGTGATTTTTGTTGCTATTGCTGTATGTTGTTTGTGGTGTGTGTGTGTGTGTGTGTGTGTGTGTGTGTGTATGTGTGTGGTATGTGTATGTGTGTGTGTGCACATGTGAGACACAGAACTTGAATTCAGGTGTCTTCCTGTATAGCTCTCTACTTGGTTTGTTTTGAGACAAAGTCTTTTACTGAAAACAGAGCTTGCCAATCCAGCTAGAGTGGGCAGTCTGTAAGACTGATGTCAGACTTGCGGTAGAGTTGGAGCCCTGGCTTAGAGTCATGCTCTGCCAAATACGGACTTCACACAGGTCCAGAGAATCAGCATCTGTGTCCTCATGCAGTCAGCATCTTACTCACAAGTCATCTTCCCAGTGTTCACTCAAATTTGAACCCCTCCCTCTGTTTTCTGTCTCATAACTGTGCCAATTCTGTGACTGCGGTGTCTGTTGATTTTGAGGCCATAGAATCAGCAGAAACTACAAGGCTAGTGTAGTCAGTGCATATAATATTTGTGATAATTTTAAGGAAAAAATTTTGCTTAGCCTAAACAAAGGAGTTTTTTGCTATGCATTTCCATAGCAATTAGCGGTAGTAACCTGTTATTTATTAAACAGAATCCTTACATGATTTGGCTTAAGGATAAAAAAGTGTGTCAAGTCAGGAGGCTGCAGAGGGGACGACTTTAGCCTTGATCACCTTGTTTTATTCTTTTTGTGGTTTTGAGAAAATGAAATAAACCACAGTAGGAAACAGATAAAAAGGTCAGAGGAAGAGATAGCATCTCCCTTCTCCTGATTAGTCCAGGAAAATAATTAAGCAAAAGCTCAAGAGCAGATTTCTTCCTTTTCTCTCTTATTCTTGCAGGAAACTACAGCATCTTATATAATCACAAGCCTTCTGAATGCTATCTTCCACACTGAGATGTCTATGGTCTATTGCTGACTGGAATACCTTCACATGGGACCTGTGTTGGATGACATGTCTGCCTGAGGGGACCATACTGGGTAGAAGACAAACAGAGAGGAACTTTTTACACTTTCATAGTTTCTTTGTGCATTTTAAGTTTTGCATAGCTCAATTAACTCTTTCATTCATTATTAATCTTTGGCTAGATATTTCTTAATATTTAATTGTGCTTCTCATCTCACAGTGCTGATTCTAGGCAAGGTATGTTGCCTGCCTGATTCCTGATTCTTTTTTTTTTTTTTTTAACTTGGCATTTTTGGTGCTGAGTATAAGGTTCACCTGAAGAAAACCCAGAAATTTTTGTTCAGGTAACATTTTTCTACATCAGTCAGTGGAAAAGGAACACCCCTGTTTTAAAAGGGTGTTTAGACTGATTCTGAGTGGTTCTTTTTCAAGGTTATAAACTGGAAAAAACATTCTTTTCGACCTAGAAGACATAGGTTCAAATCTCAGTTCCCCTGTGTAAAAAAAGATAAGCCTCTGTTTTAGTCTATATAATAAAATAGCTTAGGAATAAAAGTACTAAAGAATATAAATTCATTTTTCATATCTGGAAGCTAGGAAATTCAAGGCCAGATTCTTGCGTAGATTAGGTATCTTGTGAGAGAACTCTGACATTGAATTGTTACCCTAGTGCTTGCCCTTCCCAAGATGAAAAGAAAAAAAGAGACAATATATTGTCCTCCCCTGCCTTTCATAAGGACAATCCCATCTGTGAAAACAAGGACATGATTCACAATTATTAATATTTCCTAAGAGCTTTACTTCTTCATGTTGTGTACTGATTTCTAACATATTTTAGCATTATACATGCTGTACAACTTTCAGCATGCCTTTTGTCAGACACCATTATTGAAAGTACAGTAGTCATTCAATCTGCTCTGTCTGCTTGGTTTTTATATAAAGTGTTTCCTGAGGTCTCTGTGTTAGAATATTTTGGCTCTCATTTAGTGGTGCTGATTTGAGAGAATGCGACCCTCTGTAGGGTAAGGCTTTTGTGGAAGAATCTTTAGGAACAATGCTTGAGGTTTGTAGTCTCTCTCCTTCCCCATTCTTTTTGATTCCTGGCCCACATAGATGTGAGCACACATGTAGACTCATCCACTTAGCTATGGCCATTTCCTGTGCCATGTCTTTCCTTACAAGATGGATTGGGACTTCCAACGATGACCCCAAAGAACGCTTTCATTGCTAAGGGTCTCTTGTCAGCAATGAGAAAAGAATCAAAACCAGAAAATTATTTCCAAGAGGTTTTGTTTGTCATTGTGATAAAATTATGCAGGTTTTCTGAACAAGCTTGTAGGAAGAATGTGAAAGTATTTAGAATTGAGGGCTAGAGATCTACCAGAATGCCATAAACACAGGTTAATGGATTATTCTCGTGAGAGCAGAGAAGAACAATCAGCAAAGGCAGGCATGTGAAAAGAACATGGATGGTTTGGGAAATTTGGACTGGGGGCCATTGTGTTAGTTTCTGGCAAAGACTCTGCCTATAGTTTGCACAGGCCTGAAAATTTGAGTGAGAATTAATTTAACACTAATCATCTAACCATGGACTTAGCACTGGAAAAAAATAGGATAGATATCTTTAGGCAAGACCTACTCATGGAGACCTCCAGGGTGTAACAATACAATTCATTTGAAAGAAGAGTTGCTGAAAGCACAGAGCCTTCAGGGTATGTTGTTACAAAAAGAATGCCCAGGGAAGTGCTTTCTCCAATTCAGCTTGAAGGAACACAGAGGTGCATGCAGATGGAGTTGAATGACAAACAGGCTACATATGAAGCTGGCTACAAAGTTAGGCATCATCTATGTGGTGCTGCTTTTGCAAACATACTAGAGTGAAGACATCATGGAAACTTACACCAAGGTAGAAAAAAGTCACTGAAGCCAGAGATTCGTAGCAGGTTGTATTTCCTGGACAAAGTTCCTGAGTAGCTATATACAGGAAAATGTGGAGGTAAAGCCTCAAATTCAGTGGAAATCCAGGATATTAGAGATGCCAGAAGTTAGGGACATTTGCCAGGAATGCTGCAGGTATTAAGCAGGATCAGACCCAAGCAGTGAACTTGCCTCACAGTCAACAGAACAGACCCTTAGAGCTACCCAAGTCTTGCATATCCAGGTAATAACACCATGAACCCAGATAACAGACATGAAGCTTTGGGGTTTGTTATTTGCTTTGTAGGCGTTTCAGTCTGGCATCGATATGTCTTTCCTTGTATGTCCCTACACTTT